>CAVNUY010000007.1:0-447000 GCA_963691655.1 Toxonevra muliebris | reverse complement strand
TATCCAAAAAAAATCACACTCCTGAATCCCTCTCCTGAATCTGCACCCTAAAATCCTATCCAAAACAAATCACACTTGTAAAGTTGGGTAATTTAAATCTCCCGCAGATTACATACTACATAGTTGACGCAGTGCGATCAGCAGCGTATACAAACAATGCACGAGTGAAAGAGCTTGCCAGGTGCAATATAAGGCGTTTACTCATTTCACTGCACAATTGCGTAAATGAATAACTCTAATAATTTGTATTGAGCTAATTTATTACGAATAATATCGTTAAAACATAAGAAGTATATACAACATTAAATTAATAATTGTTGTTGAAACTTCTTATTGATTTACAGACAATTGAAAGACATTACATAATAATAAAACTACAAACTATAGTAGAATTACATGCTTGCAGATTTTCATATTCGCCATATTACAATTAATTGGAAAAATGTGTATGCATATGCAAACTGCATGCTTATAATTTGGTTATGAAATTAAAATAATAAAATGAATAGCAGTGTTGCTACACGCTCCTGAATCCGCACCCTAAAATCCTATCCAAAAAAAATCACGCTCCTGAATCCCGCTCCTGAATCCGCACCCTAAAATCCTATCCAAAAAAAATCACACTCCTGAATCCCTCTCCTGAATCTGCACCCTAAAATCCTATCCAAAACAAATCACACTTGTAAAGTTGGGTAATTTAAATCTCCGCAGATTACATACTACATAGTTGACGCAGTGCGATCAGCAGCGTATACAAACAATGCACGAGTGAAAGAGCTTGCCAGGTGCAATATAAGGCGTTTACTCATTTCACTGCACAATTGCGTAAATGAATAACTCTAATAATTTGTATTGAGCTAATTTATTACGAATAATATCGTTAAAACATAAGAAGTATATACAACATTAAATTAATAATTGTTGTTGAAACTTCTTATTGATTTACAGACAATTGAAAGACATTACATAATAATAAAACTACAAACTATAGTAGAATTACATGCTTGCAGATTTTCATATTCGCCATATTACAATTAATTGGAAAAATGTGTATGCATATGCAAACTGCATGCTTATAATTTGGTTATGAAATTAAAATAATAAAATGAATAGCAGTGTTGCTACACGCTCCTGAATCCGCACCCTAAAATCCTATCCAAAAAAAATCACGCTCCTGAATCCCGCTCCTGAATCCGCACCCTAAAATCCTATCCAAAAAAAATCACACTCCTGAATCCCTCTCCTGAATCTGCACCCTAAAATCCTATCCAAAACAAATCACACTTGTAAAGTTGGGTAATTTAAATCTCCGCAGATTACATACTACATAGTTGACGCAGTGCGATCAGCAGCGTATACAAACAATGCACGAGTGAAAGAGCTTGCCAGGTGCAATATAAGGCGTTTACTCATTTCACTGCACAATTGCGTAAATGAATAACTCTAATAATTTGTATTGAGCTAATTTATTACGAATAATATCGTTAAAACATAAGAAGTATATACAACATTAAATTAATAATTGTTGTTGAAACTTCTTATTGATTTACAGACAATTGAAAGACATTACATAATAATAAAACTACAAACTATAGTAGAATTACATGCTTGCAGATTTTCATATTCGCCATATTACAATTAATTGGAAAAATGTGTATGCATATGCAAACTGCATGCTTATAATTTGGTTATGAAATTAAAATAATAAAATGAATAGCAGTGTTGCTACACGCTCCTGAATCCGCACCCTAAAATCCTATCCAAAAAAAATCACGCTCCTGAATCCCGCTCCTGAATCCGCACCCTAAAATCCTATCCAAAAAAAATCACACTCCTGAATCCCTCTCCTGAATCTGCACCCTAAAATCCTATCCAAAACAAATCACACTTGTAAAGTTGGGTAATTTAAATCTCCGCAGATTACATACTACATAGTTGACGCAGTGCGATCAGCAGCGTATACAAACAATGCACGAGTGAAAGAGCTTGCCAGGTGCAATATAAGGCGTTTACTCATTTCACTGCACAATTGCGTAAATGAATAACTCTAATAATTTGTATTGAGCTAATTTATTACGAATAATATCGTTAAAACATAAGAAGTATATACAACATTAAATTAATAATTGTTGTTGAAACTTCTTATTGATTTACAGACAATTGAAAGACATTACATAATAATAAAACTACAAACTATAGTAGAATTACATGCTTGCAGATTTTCATATTCGCCATATTACAATTAATTGGAAAAATGTGTATGCATATGCAAACTGCATGCTTATAATTTGGTTATGAAATTAAAATAATAAAATGAATAGCAGTGTTGCTACACGCTCCTGAATCCGCACCCTAAAATCCTATCCAAAAAAAATCACGCTCCTGAATCCCGCTCCTGAATCCGCACCCTAAAATCCTATCCAAAAAAAATCACACTCCTGAATCCCTCTCCTGAATCTGCACCCTAAAATCCTATCCAAAACAAATCACACTTGTAAAGTTGGGTAATTTAAATCTCCGCAGATTACATACTACATAGTTGACGCAGTGCGATCAGCAGCGTATACAAACAATGCACGAGTGAAAGAGCTTGCCAGGTGCAATATAAGGCGTTTACTCATTTCACTGCACAATTGCGTAAATGAATAACTCTAATAATTTGTATTGAGCTAATTTATTACGAATAATATCGTTAAAACATAAGAAGTATATACAACATTAAATTAATAATTGTTGTTGAAACTTCTTATTGATTTACAGACAATTGAAAGACATTACATAATAATAAAACTACAAACTATAGTAGAATTACATGCTTGCAGATTTTCATATTCGCCATATTACAATTAATTGGAAAAATGTGTATGCATATGCAAACTGCATGCTTATAATTTGGTTATGAAATTAAAATAATAAAATGAATAGCAGTGTTGCTACACGCTCCTGAATCCGCACCCTAAAATCCTATCCAAAAAAAATCACGCTCCTGAATCCCGCTCCTGAATCCGCACCCTAAAATCCTATCCAAAAAAAATCACACTCCTGAATCCCTCTCCTGAATCTGCACCCTAAAATCCTATCCAAAACAAATCACACTTGTAAAGTTGGGTAATTTAAATCTCCGCAGATTACATACTACATAGTTGACGCAGTGCGATCAGCAGCGTATACAAACAATGCACGAGTGAAAGAGCTTGCCAGGTGCAATATAAGGCGTTTACTCATTTCACTGCACAATTGCGTAAATGAATAACTCTAATAATTTGTATTGAGCTAATTTATTACGAATAATATCGTTAAAACATAAGAAGTATATACAACATTAAATTAATAATTGTTGTTGAAACTTCTTATTGATTTACAGACAATTGAAAGACATTACATAATAATAAAACTACAAACTATAGTAGAATTACATGCTTGCAGATTTTCATATTCGCCATATTACAATTAATTGGAAAAATGTGTATGCATATGCAAACTGCATGCTTATAATTTGGTTATGAAATTAAAATAATAAAATGAATAGCAGTGTTGCTACACGCTCCTGAATCCGCACCCTAAAATCCTATCCAAAAAAAATCACGCTCCTGAATCCCGCTCCTGAATCCGCACCCTAAAATCCTATCCAAAAAAAATCACACTCCTGAATCCCTCTCCTGAATCTGCACCCTAAAATCCTATCCAAAACAAATCACACTTGTAAAGTTGGGTAATTTAAATCTCCGCAGATTACATACTACATAGTTGACGCAGTGCGATCAGCAGCGTATACAAACAATGCACGAGTGAAAGAGCTTGCCAGGTGCAATATAAGGCGTTTACTCATTTCACTGCACAATTGCGTAAATGAATAACTCTAATAATTTGTATTGAGCTAATTTATTACGAATAATATCGTTAAAACATAAGAAGTATATACAACATTAAATTAATAATTGTTGTTGAAACTTCTTATTGATTTACAGACAATTGAAAGACATTACATAATAATAAAACTACAAACTATAGTAGAATTACATGCTTGCAGATTTTCATATTCGCCATATTACAATTAATTGGAAAAATGTGTATGCATATGCAAACTGCATGCTTATAATTTGGTTATGAAATTAAAATAATAAAATGAATAGCAGTGTTGCTACACGCTCCTGAATCCGCACCCTAAAATCCTATCCAAAAAAAATCACGCTCCTGAATCCCGCTCCTGAATCCGCACCCTAAAATCCTATCCAAAAAAAATCACACTCCTGAATCCCTCTCCTGAATCTGCACCCTAAAATCCTATCCAAAACAAATCACACTTGTAAAGTTGGGTAATTTAAATCTCCGCAGATTACATACTACATAGTTGACGCAGTGCGATCAGCAGCGTATACAAACAATGCACGAGTGAAAGAGCTTGCCAGGTGCAATATAAGGCGTTTACTCATTTCACTGCACAATTGCGTAAATGAATAACTCTAATAATTTGTATTGAGCTAATTTATTACGAATAATATCGTTAAAACATAAGAAGTATATACAACATTAAATTAATAATTGTTGTTGAAACTTCTTATTGATTTACAGACAATTGAAAGACATTACATAATAATAAAACTACAAACTATAGTAGAATTACATGCTTGCAGATTTTCATATTCGCCATATTACAATTAATTGGAAAAATGTGTATGCATATGCAAACTGCATGCTTATAATTTGGTTATGAAATTAAAATAATAAAATGAATAGCAGTGTTGCTACACGCTCCTGAATCCGCACCCTAAAATCCTATCCAAAAAAAATCACGCTCCTGAATCCCGCTCCTGAATCCGCACCCTAAAATCCTATCCAAAAAAAATCACACTCCTGAATCCCTCTCCTGAATCTGCACCCTAAAATCCTATCCAAAACAAATCACACTTGTAAAGTTGGGTAATTTAAATCTCCGCAGATTACATACTACATAGTTGACGCAGTGCGATCAGCAGCGTATACAAACAATGCACGAGTGAAAGAGCTTGCCAGGTGCAATATAAGGCGTTTACTCATTTCACTGCACAATTGCGTAAATGAATAACTCTAATAATTTGTATTGAGCTAATTTATTACGAATAATATCGTTAAAACATAAGAAGTATATACAACATTAAATTAATAATTGTTGTTGAAACTTCTTATTGATTTACAGACAATTGAAAGACATTACATAATAATAAAACTACAAACTATAGTAGAATTACATGCTTGCAGATTTTCATATTCGCCATATTACAATTAATTGGAAAAATGTGTATGCATATGCAAACTGCATGCTTATAATTTGGTTATGAAATTAAAATAATAAAATGAATAGCAGTGTTGCTACACGCTCCTGAATCCGCACCCTAAAATCCTATCCAAAAAAAATCACGCTCCTGAATCCCGCTCCTGAATCCGCACCCTAAAATCCTATCCAAAAAAAATCACACTCCTGAATCCCTCTCCTGAATCTGCACCCTAAAATCCTATCCAAAACAAATCACACTTGTAAAGTTGGGTAATTTAAATCTCCGCAGATTACATACTACATAGTTGACGCAGTGCGATCAGCAGCGTATACAAACAATGCACGAGTGAAAGAGCTTGCCAGGTGCAATATAAGGCGTTTACTCATTTCACTGCACAATTGCGTAAATGAATAACTCTAATAATTTGTATTGAGCTAATTTATTACGAATAATATCGTTAAAACATAAGAAGTATATACAACATTAAATTAATAATTGTTGTTGAAACTTCTTATTGATTTACAGACAATTGAAAGACATTACATAATAATAAAACTACAAACTATAGTAGAATTACATGCTTGCAGATTTTCATATTCGCCATATTACAATTAATTGGAAAAATGTGTATGCATATGCAAACTGCATGCTTATAATTTGGTTATGAAATTAAAATAATAAAATGAATAGCAGTGTTGCTACACGCTCCTGAATCCGCACCCTAAAATCCTATCCAAAAAAAATCACGCTCCTGAATCCCGCTCCTGAATCCGCACCCTAAAATCCTATCCAAAAAAAATCACACTCCTGAATCCCTCTCCTGAATCTGCACCCTAAAATCCTATCCAAAACAAATCACACTTGTAAAGTTGGGTAATTTAAATCTCCGCAGATTACATACTACATAGTTGACGCAGTGCGATCAGCAGCGTATACAAACAATGCACGAGTGAAAGAGCTTGCCAGGTGCAATATAAGGCGTTTACTCATTTCACTGCACAATTGCGTAAATGAATAACTCTAATAATTTGTATTGAGCTAATTTATTACGAATAATATCGTTAAAACATAAGAAGTATATACAACATTAAATTAATAATTGTTGTTGAAACTTCTTATTGATTTACAGACAATTGAAAGACATTACATAATAATAAAACTACAAACTATAGTAGAATTACATGCTTGCAGATTTTCATATTCGCCATATTACAATTAATTGGAAAAATGTGTATGCATATGCAAACTGCATGCTTATAATTTGGTTATGAAATTAAAATAATAAAATGAATAGCAGTGTTGCTACACGCTCCTGAATCCGCACCCTAAAATCCTATCCAAAAAAAATCACGCTCCTGAATCCCGCTCCTGAATCCGCACCCTAAAATCCTATCCAAAAAAAATCACACTCCTGAATCCCTCTCCTGAATCTGCACCCTAAAATCCTATCCAAAACAAATCACACTTGTAAAGTTGGGTAATTTAAATCTCCGCAGATTACATACTACATAGTTGACGCAGTGCGATCAGCAGCGTATACAAACAATGCACGAGTGAAAGAGCTTGCCAGGTGCAATATAAGGCGTTTACTCATTTCACTGCACAATTGCGTAAATGAATAACTCTAATAATTTGTATTGAGCTAATTTATTACGAATAATATCGTTAAAACATAAGAAGTATATACAACATTAAATTAATAATTGTTGTTGAAACTTCTTATTGATTTACAGACAATTGAAAGACATTACATAATAATAAAACTACAAACTATAGTAGAATTACATGCTTGCAGATTTTCATATTCGCCATATTACAATTAATTGGAAAAATGTGTATGCATATGCAAACTGCATGCTTATAATTTGGTTATGAAATTAAAATAATAAAATGAATAGCAGTGTTGCTACACGCTCCTGAATCCGCACCCTAAAATCCTATCCAAAAAAAATCACGCTCCTGAATCCCGCTCCTGAATCCGCACCCTAAAATCCTATCCAAAAAAAATCACACTCCTGAATCCCTCTCCTGAATCTGCACCCTAAAATCCTATCCAAAACAAATCACACTTGTAAAGTTGGGTAATTTAAATCTCCGCAGATTACATACTACATAGTTGACGCAGTGCGATCAGCAGCGTATACAAACAATGCACGAGTGAAAGAGCTTGCCAGGTGCAATATAAGGCGTTTACTCATTTCACTGCACAATTGCGTAAATGAATAACTCTAATAATTTGTATTGAGCTAATTTATTACGAATAATATCGTTAAAACATAAGAAGTATATACAACATTAAATTAATAATTGTTGTTGAAACTTCTTATTGATTTACAGACAATTGAAAGACATTACATAATAATAAAACTACAAACTATAGTAGAATTACATGCTTGCAGATTTTCATATTCGCCATATTACAATTAATTGGAAAAATGTGTATGCATATGCAAACTGCATGCTTATAATTTGGTTATGAAATTAAAATAATAAAATGAATAGCAGTGTTGCTACACGCTCCTGAATCCGCACCCTAAAATCCTATCCAAAAAAAATCACGCTCCTGAATCCCGCTCCTGAATCCGCACCCTAAAATCCTATCCAAAAAAAATCACACTCCTGAATCCCTCTCCTGAATCTGCACCCTAAAATCCTATCCAAAACAAATCACACTTGTAAAGTTGGGTAATTTAAATCTCCGCAGATTACATACTACATAGTTGACGCAGTGCGATCAGCAGCGTATACAAACAATGCACGAGTGAAAGAGCTTGCCAGGTGCAATATAAGGCGTTTACTCATTTCACTGCACAATTGCGTAAATGAATAACTCTAATAATTTGTATTGAGCTAATTTATTACGAATAATATCGTTAAAACATAAGAAGTATATACAACATTAAATTAATAATTGTTGTTGAAACTTCTTATTGATTTACAGACAATTGAAAGACATTACATAATAATAAAACTACAAACTATAGTAGAATTACATGCTTGCAGATTTTCATATTCGCCATATTACAATTAATTGGAAAAATGTGTATGCATATGCAAACTGCATGCTTATAATTTGGTTATGAAATTAAAATAATAAAATGAATAGCAGTGTTGCTACACGCTCCTGAATCCGCACCCTAAAATCCTATCCAAAAAAAATCACGCTCCTGAATCCCGCTCCTGAATCCGCACCCTAAAATCCTATCCAAAAAAAATCACACTCCTGAATCCCTCTCCTGAATCTGCACCCTAAAATCCTATCCAAAACAAATCACACTTGTAAAGTTGGGTAATTTAAATCTCCGCAGATTACATACTACATAGTTGACGCAGTGCGATCAGCAGCGTATACAAACAATGCACGAGTGAAAGAGCTTGCCAGGTGCAATATAAGGCGTTTACTCATTTCACTGCACAATTGCGTAAATGAATAACTCTAATAATTTGTATTGAGCTAATTTATTACGAATAATATCGTTAAAACATAAGAAGTATATACAACATTAAATTAATAATTGTTGTTGAAACTTCTTATTGATTTACAGACAATTGAAAGACATTACATAATAATAAAACTACAAACTATAGTAGAATTACATGCTTGCAGATTTTCATATTCGCCATATTACAATTAATTGGAAAAATGTGTATGCATATGCAAACTGCATGCTTATAATTTGGTTATGAAATTAAAATAATAAAATGAATAGCAGTGTTGCTACACGCTCCTGAATCCGCACCCTAAAATCCTATCCAAAAAAAATCACGCTCCTGAATCCCGCTCCTGAATCCGCACCCTAAAATCCTATCCAAAAAAAATCACACTCCTGAATCCCTCTCCTGAATCTGCACCCTAAAATCCTATCCAAAACAAATCACACTTGTAAAGTTGGGTAATTTAAATCTCCGCAGATTACATACTACATAGTTGACGCAGTGCGATCAGCAGCGTATACAAACAATGCACGAGTGAAAGAGCTTGCCAGGTGCAATATAAGGCGTTTACTCATTTCACTGCACAATTGCGTAAATGAATAACTCTAATAATTTGTATTGAGCTAATTTATTACGAATAATATCGTTAAAACATAAGAAGTATATACAACATTAAATTAATAATTGTTGTTGAAACTTCTTATTGATTTACAGACAATTGAAAGACATTACATAATAATAAAACTACAAACTATAGTAGAATTACATGCTTGCAGATTTTCATATTCGCCATATTACAATTAATTGGAAAAATGTGTATGCATATGCAAACTGCATGCTTATAATTTGGTTATGAAATTAAAATAATAAAATGAATAGCAGTGTTGCTACACGCTCCTGAATCCGCACCCTAAAATCCTATCCAAAAAAAATCACGCTCCTGAATCCCGCTCCTGAATCCGCACCCTAAAATCCTATCCAAAAAAAATCACACTCCTGAATCCCTCTCCTGAATCTGCACCCTAAAATCCTATCCAAAACAAATCACACTTGTAAAGTTGGGTAATTTAAATCTCCGCAGATTACATACTACATAGTTGACGCAGTGCGATCAGCAGCGTATACAAACAATGCACGAGTGAAAGAGCTTGCCAGGTGCAATATAAGGCGTTTACTCATTTCACTGCACAATTGCGTAAATGAATAACTCTAATAATTTGTATTGAGCTAATTTATTACGAATAATATCGTTAAAACATAAGAAGTATATACAACATTAAATTAATAATTGTTGTTGAAACTTCTTATTGATTTACAGACAATTGAAAGACATTACATAATAATAAAACTACAAACTATAGTAGAATTACATGCTTGCAGATTTTCATATTCGCCATATTACAATTAATTGGAAAAATGTGTATGCATATGCAAACTGCATGCTTATAATTTGGTTATGAAATTAAAATAATAAAATGAATAGCAGTGTTGCTACACGCTCCTGAATCCGCACCCTAAAATCCTATCCAAAAAAAATCACGCTCCTGAATCCCGCTCCTGAATCCGCACCCTAAAATCCTATCCAAAAAAAATCACACTCCTGAATCCCTCTCCTGAATCTGCACCCTAAAATCCTATCCAAAACAAATCACACTTGTAAAGTTGGGTAATTTAAATCTCCGCAGATTACATACTACATAGTTGACGCAGTGCGATCAGCAGCGTATACAAACAATGCACGAGTGAAAGAGCTTGCCAGGTGCAATATAAGGCGTTTACTCATTTCACTGCACAATTGCGTAAATGAATAACTCTAATAATTTGTATTGAGCTAATTTATTACGAATAATATCGTTAAAACATAAGAAGTATATACAACATTAAATTAATAATTGTTGTTGAAACTTCTTATTGATTTACAGACAATTGAAAGACATTACATAATAATAAAACTACAAACTATAGTAGAATTACATGCTTGCAGATTTTCATATTCGCCATATTACAATTAATTGGAAAAATGTGTATGCATATGCAAACTGCATGCTTATAATTTGGTTATGAAATTAAAATAATAAAATGAATAGCAGTGTTGCTACACGCTCCTGAATCCGCACCCTAAAATCCTATCCAAAAAAAATCACGCTCCTGAATCCCGCTCCTGAATCCGCACCCTAAAATCCTATCCAAAAAAAATCACACTCCTGAATCCCTCTCCTGAATCTGCACCCTAAAATCCTATCCAAAACAAATCACACTTGTAAAGTTGGGTAATTTAAATCTCCGCAGATTACATACTACATAGTTGACGCAGTGCGATCAGCAGCGTATACAAACAATGCACGAGTGAAAGAGCTTGCCAGGTGCAATATAAGGCGTTTACTCATTTCACTGCACAATTGCGTAAATGAATAACTCTAATAATTTGTATTGAGCTAATTTATTACGAATAATATCGTTAAAACATAAGAAGTATATACAACATTAAATTAATAATTGTTGTTGAAACTTCTTATTGATTTACAGACAATTGAAAGACATTACATAATAATAAAACTACAAACTATAGTAGAATTACATGCTTGCAGATTTTCATATTCGCCATATTACAATTAATTGGAAAAATGTGTATGCATATGCAAACTGCATGCTTATAATTTGGTTATGAAATTAAAATAATAAAATGAATAGCAGTGTTGCTACACGCTCCTGAATCCGCACCCTAAAATCCTATCCAAAAAAAATCACGCTCCTGAATCCCGCTCCTGAATCCGCACCCTAAAATCCTATCCAAAAAAAATCACACTCCTGAATCCCTCTCCTGAATCTGCACCCTAAAATCCTATCCAAAACAAATCACACTTGTAAAGTTGGGTAATTTAAATCTCCGCAGATTACATACTACATAGTTGACGCAGTGCGATCAGCAGCGTATACAAACAATGCACGAGTGAAAGAGCTTGCCAGGTGCAATATAAGGCGTTTACTCATTTCACTGCACAATTGCGTAAATGAATAACTCTAATAATTTGTATTGAGCTAATTTATTACGAATAATATCGTTAAAACATAAGAAGTATATACAACATTAAATTAATAATTGTTGTTGAAACTTCTTATTGATTTACAGACAATTGAAAGACATTACATAATAATAAAACTACAAACTATAGTAGAATTACATGCTTGCAGATTTTCATATTCGCCATATTACAATTAATTGGAAAAATGTGTATGCATATGCAAACTGCATGCTTATAATTTGGTTATGAAATTAAAATAATAAAATGAATAGCAGTGTTGCTACACGCTCCTGAATCCGCACCCTAAAATCCTATCCAAAAAAAATCACGCTCCTGAATCCCGCTCCTGAATCCGCACCCTAAAATCCTATCCAAAAAAAATCACACTCCTGAATCCCTCTCCTGAATCTGCACCCTAAAATCCTATCCAAAACAAATCACACTTGTAAAGTTGGGTAATTTAAATCTCCGCAGATTACATACTACATAGTTGACGCAGTGCGATCAGCAGCGTATACAAACAATGCACGAGTGAAAGAGCTTGCCAGGTGCAATATAAGGCGTTTACTCATTTCACTGCACAATTGCGTAAATGAATAACTCTAATAATTTGTATTGAGCTAATTTATTACGAATAATATCGTTAAAACATAAGAAGTATATACAACATTAAATTAATAATTGTTGTTGAAACTTCTTATTGATTTACAGACAATTGAAAGACATTACATAATAATAAAACTACAAACTATAGTAGAATTACATGCTTGCAGATTTTCATATTCGCCATATTACAATTAATTGGAAAAATGTGTATGCATATGCAAACTGCATGCTTATAATTTGGTTATGAAATTAAAATAATAAAATGAATAGCAGTGTTGCTACACGCTCCTGAATCCGCACCCTAAAATCCTATCCAAAAAAAATCACGCTCCTGAATCCCGCTCCTGAATCCGCACCCTAAAATCCTATCCAAAAAAAATCACACTCCTGAATCCCTCTCCTGAATCTGCACCCTAAAATCCTATCCAAAACAAATCACACTTGTAAAGTTGGGTAATTTAAATCTCCGCAGATTACATACTACATAGTTGACGCAGTGCGATCAGCAGCGTATACAAACAATGCACGAGTGAAAGAGCTTGCCAGGTGCAATATAAGGCGTTTACTCATTTCACTGCACAATTGCGTAAATGAATAACTCTAATAATTTGTATTGAGCTAATTTATTACGAATAATATCGTTAAAACATAAGAAGTATATACAACATTAAATTAATAATTGTTGTTGAAACTTCTTATTGATTTACAGACAATTGAAAGACATTACATAATAATAAAACTACAAACTATAGTAGAATTACATGCTTGCAGATTTTCATATTCGCCATATTACAATTAATTGGAAAAATGTGTATGCATATGCAAACTGCATGCTTATAATTTGGTTATAAAATTAAAATAATAAAATGAATAGCAGTGTTTGATTTGGTATCTATGCGTTCCACAGCTCCAGATACTTGATTTCCCAGTGGAATCAGAGACCCAGTCGTTACCAATTTTATTCCGATACGGTTCACTGATTAAGGCTACGTCAATTTTTTGTTCCCGAATGGTTTGCGTAAGTAAATCTTGCGCCACCTCACAATGGTTTAGGTTTATTTGTACGAACTTCATTTTTGACGTAGTTCTCTCAACGCCTTCTGGTATGCTGGACATTTGATGCTTGTTGCTGAGTGGTTGACATCTCCTTTGTTGTTGATTTTGCAAATGACACACTTTGCAGCCTCGGTACAACTTTTCGACTGATGCCCCTTATTGCCGCATTTAAAGCACATGTTGCTGCGATCTTCCACGCTTTTACATGTCGTTGCCAAGTGCCCGAACTCCAAACACTTATAGCACCTTTTTGGTTCCAATTTGACACGTATACGGCAAATGACGAAGCCTATTCGTATTTTGCCAGCTGCAGTGAGTTTAGATGCGATCTCCGGTGATATTTTTAGAGTCGCCGTTTGTGTGCCTCCATATGCTTTCCGCAAGCTTAAGATGGCAGACAGTGGTATTCCTAGCTCCGAAAATTGGCTTAGGGTAGCTTCGTGGACCTCCTCTTTTGTGGTGATTTCGTCCAAGTCTTTTATCTCCACTTGCGTCATTTCAGTTAGAGTTCTAACTTCAACAGTCGCTCCGAATGCTGTGCAGTGTCAGGGTGTGGGGACTTCTCCATCACTAGAAGAAGTTCACCTTTGGCCGTTTTTTTGATGCCATGCACATTTTGGCTAAACTGTTTCAGATTTGGTTCTGTTTTCACCCGTTTGAGAATATCCGCGTATTGTGCACCACCAGTGTTTTGACAACTATTGCGTCCATACGTGGTGGTCTCTGTCTCTTTGTTTTGCTTTTCACTGCTGGCCTCTTATTGGTCGGATTGTTGTTGGTGGTTGTTTTCTCCCATACTTCGTCCTTTTTCTGTCTCTTCGACCTCACAGTGCTCCATTGCGTGTGCGCCCTACTTTTAGGGGACTCCGTTTCTTCTGTTGGTTGTGAAGGAAACACGCTGATTCCAGCAGGCTGCGCTTGCTGTTGCCTGGGCGATGTTTTATTCCCTCCCTTTGTTGTACCTTATTTGCGTGGCTCTGCTGGCACGCATGCAAGTTCTGCGTCGGGTGAAGTCTGGACATACTGGTCCTTTTCAACTTGTACTGTGAGCGCATTAGGATCTCTCTGCTTCATTGCTTGTTCGTGCAGATCTGCGATACTATCTACTAAATCCCTCATTGGCTGATGTATTGAACGTCTGCCTCCGCCCATCATCTGTATCAGCTTTCGTATTTGGCTACCAAGCTTAAGCATTAAGTCGGTTTCATTACTCTTGGAAGGAGCAGCCTCACCTGTACTAGATTTTTCGAATTCCTGGCCGCAGTTTAGATCTGGCGGAGAAGAACGCGCTCTAATTTTTTTGGGTGAGGGTGTTAGTTTGTCGCATAGTGGCCTTTTTGACACACTGAGATTTTCTCCCACACTCTCTGGTGTATTCTGGTTTCGGTTATCTACCATCGGAGGGGACCGCATGATATTGGAGCTCCTTCGGAAGGGATTTACTATAGTTGGGATTAGCGGGGCCGCATTATCATTTTTTCCCCCCCATAATGTTGCGTTAGCACCACTATTTAATTTCGACACAAGTTAAAAAGCTATTTATATTATTGTTGGTGTGTGTCTTCACTAACAACATATAAAGCTCGATACAAAAAGCTTGCACCTAAAGCTTTACTTAAAAGCTCAATTACTGCAGAGAGGTTAGTGTATTGCGTGGTATAGGATCAAAAGCTTTAAATACTTATCTGCTGTTATCACTAGAGTGTTATCAATCCACAGGCGTATCACAAACACTGCATAAATGGCTTATCAGCTGTTTTTGACGCGCCAAAGATAAAAAGTCTGATTTTTTTGTTTGTTTGTTTCAACTATAGTTAGGAAAGATTTTCCTTTTTCACTTTGAAGCACTAGAGTGTCCAGGGTAGTAGTCGAGGCACTGCTGACCGTCGCTTTACAACTTCGCACGCACTTCGACACTGTTTTTGTTCGCTTTCAACTGGTTGCACGCACTTTTAACTCGAAAACTTTCGGGGCAAACATTTTTCACGTCCGCACTCAATCGAATAATCACAGTCAATGCCCTACCAGGTGCATTTCATCATTTGTGAACAACGCTCTGCACGCTCCGTATGCACGCCTTACTAGGCGAATTTCATCATTCGTGAACAACGCTTTGCACGCTCCGTATTATCGCCCTACCAGGCGCATTTCATCAACTGTGAACAACGCTCTGCACGCTCCGTATGCACGCCTTACTAGGCGCATTTCATCATTCGTGAACAACGCTCTGCACGCTCCGTATTCTCGTCCTACCAGGTGCATTTCATCATTCGTGAACAACGTTCTGCACGCTCCGTATTCTCGCCCTACCAGGCGCATTTCATCATTCTTGAACAACGCTCTACACGCTCCGTATGCACGCCTTACTAGGCGCATTTCATCATTTGTGAACAACGCTCTACACGCTCCGTATTCTTGTCCTACTAGGCGCATTTCATCATTTGAGAACAACGCTCTGCACGCTTCGTATGCTCGCCCTACCAGGCGCATTTCATCAACTGTGAACAACGCTCTGCACGCTCCGTATGCACGCCTTACTAGGCGCATTTCATCATTCGTGAACAACGCTCTACACGCTCCGTATTCTTGCCCTACCAGGCGCATTTCATCATTTGTGAACAACACGCTCTACACGCTCCGTATTCTCGCCCTACCAGGCGCAGTTCATCAACTGTGAACAACGCTCTGCACGCTCCGTATGCACGCCTTACTAGGCGCATTTCATCATTCGTGAACAACGCTCTGCACGCTCCGTATTCTCGCCCTACCAGGCGCATTTCATCATTCGTGAACAACGCTCTGCACGCTCCGTATTCTCGTCCTACCAGGTGCATTTCATCATTCGTGAACAACGTTCTGCACGCTCCGTATTCTCGCCCTACCAGGCGCATTTCATCATTCTTGAACAACGCTCTACACGCTCCGTATGCACGCCTTACTAGGCGCATTTCATCATTTGTGAACAACGCTCTACACGCTCCGTATTCTTGCCCTACTAGGCGCATTTCATCATTTGAGAACAACGCTCTGCACGCTTCGTATGCTCGCCCTACCAGGCGCATTTCATCAACTGTGAACAACGCTCTGCACGCTCCGTATGCACGCCTTACTAGGCGCATTTCATCATTCGTGAACAACGCTCTGCACGCTCCGTATTCTCGCCCTACCAGGCGCATTTCATCATTCGTGAACAACGCTCTGCACGCTCCATATTCTCGTCCTACCAGGTGCATTTCATCATTCGTGAACAACGTTCTGCACGCTCCGTATTCTCGCCCTACCAGGCGCATTTCATCATTCTTGAACAACGCTCTACACGCTCCGTATGCACGCCTTACTAGGCGCATTTCATCATTTGTGAACAACGCTCTACACGCTCCGTATTCTTGCCCTACTAGGCGCATTTCATCATTTGAGAACAACGCTCTGCACGCTTCGTATGCTCGCCCTACCAGGCGCATTTCATCAACTGTGAACAACGCTCTGCACGCTCCGTATGCACGCCTTACTAGGCGCATTTCATCATTCGTGAACAACGCTCTACACGCTCCGTATTCTCGCCCTACCAGGCGCAGTTCATCATTCGTGAACAACGCTCTGCACGCTCCGTATTCTCGTCCTACCAGGTTTTTTTTTTTTTTTTAGCATTGACGTGCTAGGGCTAGGAAATCTTCATAAGATACTGACAAAGACGCGGCTTTGCCAGTTATGTACGATTCACTTGCAAGACTTATTCTATGGCTTGCTTTGTGCCTACGTACTAAAACCTATCCCTCACATTCTCCAGCTCGATTACTATTTGTAACGACCCCGCGGCACTGCCGTCAGGTAACTCATCGCGGGGCGAGCTTAGCTGTTTAGCTACCTTCTATGTCCATGTCGCTCTCGTTCTTTCTTTCTTAGATCTTTTAGTATTATTGCACAGTAGTCACGCACCGTCATCCAACGTTGCTTGTCACTTAATATAATACGCACTACGTTGTCGGCTGATAATATTTGTCCAACCGTATTTGAAAAACTATCTCTCTCTACACTATATGTCTTGCAGTGGAAGAAACAGTGATTTGCATCCTCAGGGACATCGCAGCTCGGGCAGGAATCCCTTTCGTCATGTTGGTAGTAGTGTAGATATTTTCTATAACAACCATGACCGCTCAACAGTTGAGTCAGATAGTAGTCAACATTTCCGTCATTTATATTTACCCATTCTTTTACATCTGGGATTAATGTATGCGTCCACCGGCCTTTGAGAGAGGTATTCCATCGTGTTTGCCATTTTTGGAAACTAAGCTCTCGCTCTTCTAATTTTTCTTCTGTCGTCAATTTTCGCTGTATAAGCGATGATCGTCTGTGCATTCTTTTAATTTCGTCAATCATGATATTTGGAGGAAAAGTCCCAGAGATTACATAGGCGGCATAAACGGAGACAGTACGAAAGGAACTACACACTCTTAATGCGCTTAGTCGGAAAATAGCTTCAAGCTTTCTGTTGTTACCCACTTTGTCAAGAGTTTTACCCCATACAGGAGCAGCATACATCGCAATTGAGCTTATTATACTCGATATCAGTAAACGTCTACTTTGATTTGGGCCGCCAATGTTTGCCAACATACGTGCCAATGACGCCTGGGCTTTCCCCGTTTTCTTGCAAATATATTCTATATGCTCATTGTAAGACAGACGAGCATCGATCATGACCCCTAGGTATTTTAAAGCTGGTTGCGTCTGCACATCATGACCTACTATATTAAGGACAAGAGTTTCCCTTTTCTTTCGACTAGTGATAAGTACAGCTTCCGTTTTCTGCTCAGCTAGCTCGAGTTTTGCTGCATCCAACCAAGTTTTTATTTGGTTTGCAACTTCCGTGCTTTTGCTCTGAATGTCATCCAGTTCCTTCGCAACTATGGTTACCGCGATGTCATCCGCATACCCAACTGTTTGAACTCCCATCGATACTGGGAGCCGCAGTATTCCACCGTAAAGGATCAGCCAAAGAAGAGGACCGAGGACTGATCCTTGTGGAACGCCGCCCGTAACATTATACTTCTTTACGCTTTCATCAGTGTCGTACAATAGTGTACGGTTCGAAAGATAACTGCAAATAATCCTACGTATGTAATAGGGTGTTTCAATACACTCTAATGCTCTATCTATGTGCGTCCAGCTTGCAGAGTTAAAGGCATTTTTAACATCGAAGGTCAGTACTGCGCAGTATTCCTTCGATCCGTGCCTCCATCTTGTGCCTTCAATGGCCGACTCCGCAGTGTCAGTCACCCGTTTAATGGCATCTACGCATGACCGTCCTTTGCGAAAACCAAACTGGTTTTCTGACAAAGCGCCTGTCTCTTCCAGGTGTTTCGATAGTCTATCGTTGATTATCTTCTCAAGTATCTTCCCAATTGAGTCTATCATACACAACGGTCGGTATGAACCGGGTTCTCCGATTGGTTTGTTAGGCTTTGGGATAAGGGCTAATCGCCGCTTTTTCCATATTTTTGGGAATACTCCCTCACAGAGGCATTTAGTGAACAGTGTTCTAAACGCCAACATATTTTGTTCCAGAGAGATCTTGACGATTTTATTTGGTATGCCGTCCAGCCCTGGCGCCTTCCCGTTTTGGAGGCGGCTCTTGGCACAGATTATTTCCTCCTCTGTTACCGGCTCCAGAAAAGTGTTTCCACGATCTCCTTCATTGCTATTGGGCATGCTGGTGCTCCATTTGCATAACCGCAGAGTTTCCCCATAACTAGCTTGTAGGCACATCCAAAAGGAGATTCATTTGCTTCCTCACGTAGCTGTTCAAAACTGTACGCTTTGCTTTTATTGATTGTGGTCTTCAGATTGGCACGTGCGACTTTGTACTGCTCCCTTAGAAGGTCATAAAGTCTGGTTCCTCGTTTCCGTTGCTGCTTTCGTCGGGCCGAAAGACACTTTCGTCTTGCCTCTGCAATCTCTTCGTTCCACCAGTATGCTGATTTTCTACACGGAATAGATTTAGTTCTCACCATTGAGGCATCACAAGCTCTCCAAATCTTTTGAACTATTTGTTGTGCTTGTTGTTCAGCATGTAGGGATGTATCGACGTTTACATCCAGCACCTCATTGAGCATGTCTATGTCAAGGGATTTCATGTTCCATCTTTTTGTTTGAGCTCTTGGCACCTTTCTTCGTTTATATGGGCTTTTATCCGCAAACTTAATTATAATGGCTGAGTGATCGCTATTCGTATAGATGTCACTCAGCTTCCATTCCAAATATTTTACCAGTGATCCGCTGGCAAAAGTAATGCCAATAGTTGACCCTCGTCCATTTCTTTCAAAAGTCCACAGATTTCCTGTGTTTAGGAGCACTAGATCTAGCGTTGAAAACGCTAACAATAATGCTTGTCCTCTCTGATTTGTGCGGATACTTCCCCATTCAACCGCCCATGCGTTGAAATCGCATCGCATCCCTCGCATCTGCTACCAGATCATCCAGCGCGATTTTAAAGTCCTGTATAGCTATGCTGGGGGGAATGTAACAGCTATACAGGTGCACGCCGTTTACTTTAGCATGTACAAAGAACGTTTGTCTGAGATTTGGCTGGCCCTGTAAGGTGGCCCTGCCGCAGACCCATATTGCCGCTTTCTTTGAACTGCTATTCATCCATGTATTTTCGTTCCTGTTTCGAAATTGCTCTGATACCAGAACCACGTCAATATTGTTTTCCCGGATTGTTTGCTGCAGTACATCTTGTGCAGCTTCACAGTGATTAAGATTTAATTGCAGGATTTTCATCTTCCTGAAGTCTTACATGCCGAGCGGTATACGGGACACTTAAAGCTGTTTGAGGCATGAGCGCAGTCGGCGTTTCCTGCAGACTGGCACAATATGCAACAAGGGTCTCTTTTGCAGTCCTTTGCTACATGACCTATTGATCCACATGCTAAACAGGAGCCGCTCCTATCGTTAGAACTCTTGCAATTTTTCGCAATGTGCCCTAACTCTAAACAGCGATAACAGCGCGTTACTCCTACTCTCTCTCGTATTCTGCACACAACCCAACCTATCCTTATTTTGCCTTTATCCAGCAAAACTTTTGCAGCTTGCGCCGGCAGACTAAGGATTGCAGTCTGTGTATCGCCATATGACTTTCGTACAGTTCTTACGTGTTCTGCAGTAACAAACTCAAGTTCTTTTGCCTGTTCTCGTAAGGCGCTTATTACATCCTCAACAGTGGTTATCTCATCTAGGTCTCTAATCTCTAACAGTGTCTGCTGCGTTAACGCTTTAACCACTGCTATCCCATTTAAAACCTTGCCCATATCGTTTTTAAAACTTTGCGTATCACCATCGTATGTTCGTTTCAATTCTAGCTGAATTTCTCCCTTCGCCGTCTTCCGGATACGATTTACACTATCGCCAATTGATTTCATGCCTTCGTCAAGTTTGACCTTTCGTAGGATTTCACTGTAGGTCATTTCACCTGTCTTAGATATGACAAGCGCATCTGGTCTTACTGGCTTCTGCTTCAGCTTAGGCTTTGGCTTCTTCTTCCTCGCGTTTTTCTTCTTTTGACCATGTTCCACGACAATCCATTCCTTCTCCGCGGGTTGTTTCGGCGTAAAAGTGAGTTTTGCCACTTGCCCTCTGGATGGCCTTACTACTTTTTCTTCATTAGTAGTCTTTCTAGACGTTATCACTACATTCGCCATACTAGGTGTTTCATCTTCGTTATTGCGCTCCTTTCTCCGTTTTGGAGGCGTCTTCCTTACTGGGCTTGCTGCATCCCTCGGTCTCTTTGGCGTTCCTTCCGCTAGCGTATTGCTACTTAGCGTTGTTCCAACACTTTTGTCACATTTCGTGACGTTATTACGCTCCTTGACTGTCTGCTTATGAAGCGATGCGATTACCGATACAAGGTCTCGCATTGGCTGATGTATCGAACGTCTGCCACCGCCCATCATCTCTTCTAGTTCAGCAATCTTGTCGCCAAGCACTAGTAGGGTATCCCGTTTGGTCGTCTTCGAGGTCACTGCTCCCTCGTTCACCATATTTGAAGCCGGTTGTTGCACATTTCGGCTAGCATCAGGAGACCGAGTTATCTTAGAGCTGCGCGTGAAAGGGTCTTGCGCAGTTATTTGCGGCGTTTTTACGACAGCCGCTCCCTCGATTTGTCCACTCCTATATTCTCCTCATGATTTGTTTTTGTTGGTTCCATCATAATTGGGTCCCGACTCAAGGCCGTTATCCTCGCCCGTAACATGCAGTCGCTTTACCGGTACCATGGTTGTCTATGCAAGCAGTGAGGCCATGCAAGGGTTGACACGAGCCCTTATGGAGTCACGTGTTCAGTGCCATACCAGCGCTAAGCAGGAATAATACAACTGCACCTACATGTGCCAACTTAATGGGGACGGCCGAGGAGCGTTCTTTGAGGCCTGCCATGGTTTTAACAGGACGGAGGCGATTACGGCATTAGCCCGAAAGCCGTTCCGTAAGATGTCACTCTTGCTTACTAAGGTAACGGAATACCGCAATCGTCAGCCCGCAGCTATCATATTCTATTCGGTTTAAAGTATGCCATAACTAGAACCTTACTGGGCTCAGTTCTAGTGCGCCTTGATGCCGTTGTCACTATGAGGCACTCACAGTGTTGATGTCACCATGCAAGTGGAGGATAAACCACGACAGCGTCCCACGGTGCCACCCCGGGGTGGGTGGACACTTACTTAAAGGACGGTGAACACTCGTCCTGTCGCAAAAGCTTCTTAGGGTTCTTGAGCCATTTTAAGTCTCAACCTCCACCTCCGCCGCTCATGGTCGGGGACTGCTTATTTGTTATTCGAAGCTAACCTACCTAACGGCAGGCCATTCAGCTATCCGCCACCCGCTGACCCCCACAGTAGCCTAAGCTGAGCCCTGTGAACGCTCTACACGCTCCGTATGCACGCCTTACTAGGCGCATTTCATCATTTGTGAACAACGCTCTACACGCTCCGTATTCTTGCCCTACTAGGCGCATTTCATCATTTGAGAACAACGCTCTGCACGCTTCGTATGCTCGCCCTACCAGGCGCATTTCATCAACTGTGAACAACGCTCTGCACGCTCCGTATGCACGCCTTACTAGGCGCATTTCATCATTCGTGAACAACGCTCTACACGCTCCGTATTCTTGCCCTACCAGGCGCATTTCATCATTCGTGAACAACGCTCTGCACGCTCCGTATTCTCGCCCTACCAGGCGCAGTTCATCATTCGTGAACAACGCTCTGCACGCTCCGTATTCAAGTCCTACCAGGCGCATTTCATCATTCGTGACAACGCTCTGCACGCTCCGTATTCTCGTCCTACCAGGTGCATTTCATCATTCGTGAAAAACGCTCTGCACGCTCCGTATTCTCGCCCTACCAGGTGCATTTCATCATTCTTGAACAACGCTCTACACGCTCCGTCTGCTCGCCCTACCAGGCGCATTTCATCATTCTTGAACAACGCTCTACACGCTCCGTATGCACGCCTTACTAGGCGCATTCCATCATTCGTGAACAACGCTCTGCACGCTCCGTATGCTCGCCCTACCAGGCGCATTTCCTCATTTGTGAACAACGCTCTGCACGCTCCGTATTCTCGCCCTACCAGGCGCAGTTAATCATTTGTGAACAACGCTCTACACGCTCCGTATTCATGCCCTACCAGGCGCATTTCATTATTTGTGAACAACGCTTTGCACGCTCCGTATTCTCGCCCTACCAGGCGCATTTCCTCATTTGTGAACGACGCTCTGCACGCTCCGTATTCTTGCCCTACTAGGCGCATTTCATCATTTGTGAACAACGCTCTGCACGCTCCGTATTCTCGCCCTACCAGGCGCATTTCATCATTCGTGAACAACGCTCTGCACGCTCCGTATTCTCGCCTTACCAGGCGCATTTCATCATTCTTGAACAACGCTCTACACGCTCCGTATGCACGCCTTACTAGGTTTTTTTTTTTTTTTTTTTTTATTTAACGAGGAGTAAAAGCATTGAAAGCCAAAGTCAGTGCGAGACTTCCACCCGCTAAACATCTCCTTTCGTCCGACGGAAAGCTCCTCCCGGAACCACCGTTAAGTATTTCGTCGGGAGGCCGTCTAGAGCATTACTGCTCACTCGTCTGTTTTAATTTTTGTCGGTCTTGTTCGTAGCCGTCCGCTGTGGGGCAGGGTCGCTGACACCCTGGCTTCTTCGTTCCACTCGTTATATCGCGTGGTATCGTTTCATGTAAACGCTGGAGGCGTCTAGGTCTCCTGGGCGTTTATTGTTGGCTGCGCCTTTTTGTTTTAACCGATCTGGTGAGACGGGCGTGGTCTCATTGCAGTCGGGATCACTGTTTTGTAATAAACACGGGAGACGACTGGGTCTCCTTGGTGTTTATTATTTTTTAGGCTGTGCCTTGTTGCTTTAGTCTGGTGAGACGGGCGTGGTCTCATTGCAGACTGAAGTGGCGTCTTTTGTTTTAACCGATCTGGTGAGACGGGCGTGGTCTCATTGCAGTCGGGATCACTGTTTTGTAATAAACACGGGAGACGACTGGGTCTCCTTGGCGTTTATTATTTTTTGGGCTGCGCCTTGTTGCTTTAGTCTGGTGAGACGGGCGTGGTCTCATTGCAGACTGAAGTGGCGTCATTCATCGGGATGGTATAGAGCTTTGTGACAGTTTGGTCACGCCCTCTCTCTCTGTGGGGTATTTCAGTCGCCTCTTACGACAGGCATACCTTACCGCGGGAATATTCTTGCCCACTTCCCGCAGGGGCACGACCCTATACTCTATTTGATTGTTTGATTGAGTCGTCGCGCACTCATCTCAGCGTGTTTATAACATCATTTCTCATTCGTTCCACTCTTCGTAGATCCTTCATTATGGTAGCGCACCATGATTGTACATCGTCCCATGCTTTCGGTGTTTTTAGCATGTATTTTACCATATTGTCTGCTGATATAATATCCAACATTGACCCTTCTATTCTTGTTCGCTCTGCGGCATACCTTGGGCAGTGGAAGAAAGCATGTTCTGCATTTTCTTTTTCACCCGTACAGGTGGGGCATTCGTCTTGATTGTCGTGCCCATATTTGTGGAGATATTCTCTAAAGCACCCATGTCCACTTAAAAACTGCGTCATATAAAAGTTAACAGTACCGTGTTTCCTTGTCACCCAGGTTTTTATATCTCTTATGATTCGATGAGTCCATCTCCCTTTTGGTGAATCATCCCACAGATGTTGCCACTGGTGAATGCTTTTAATTCTCATTATATCTTTTTCAGCGGATGTTAGCGGTCTATTTTGTATGAACCTCTCTTTATATAGGTTATGTAGTTCGCTGGCTACTATATCCGGAGGCATTTGCCCTGAAATAACACTTGCCGCCTCATGTGACACTGTACGAAAACCGCAGCATATTCTCAGAGAGCTTAGTCGAAACAGCGACTTCAGTTGTCTCCCGTATGATTTATTTTTTAAACTTTCACTCCACACTGGAGCCGCGTACATAGCCACGGACTGTGTGACACTTGCCAGTAGTTTTCTGCTGCTTTGGCTTGGGCCACCAACATTTGCCATTATCCTTGCCAACGCTGCATGCACACGTGACGTTTTTTCACATGTCACCTCAATATTTGTCTTAAATGATAGTCTAGCGTCTATCATGACCCGAAGGTATTTGATTGCAGGTGATGTAGTGATGTTATGCCCATCTACGTTTATATTTATCACCTCCCGTATCTTTCTGCTTGTTACCAAGACTGCTTCAGTTTTATGTGCCGCCAGTTCCAGGCCAGTTTTAGTCAACCACGTTTTGATCTCATTTGTCACATTTGTAGCAGTGTCCTGTATATCTTGCAACTCCTTTGCCACGATCGTAACTGCAATGTCGTCTGCATAGCCAACTATGCTGACACCTCTCGGTACTGGTAGTCGCAATACTCCGTCATACAGGGTAATCCACAGCCGTGGTCCAATGACCGATCCTTGCGGTACTCCTGCTGTAACACGATAATATTTCACACCATCATCCGTATCATAAAGAAGTGTTCTATCTGATAAATAACTTCTAATAATGCGTAATAAGTATGTCGGTGTGTTTAAATCAATTAGCGTCTGCATTATGTGTGACCAGCTAGCCGAGTTAAACGCATTTTTAATATCTAAGGTCACTACTGCACAGTATTCTTTTTTTCCATAGAGCCACCTTTCACCTTCTATAGCTTTTTCGGCAATGGATTTCACTTTCATAACTGCGTCTATTGTTGAACGTTTCTTTCTGAAACCATGTCGGTTTTCGGAAATTCCGCTTACACTCTCTACGTGTGCTTCTAATCGGTCTCTAACAATCCGCTCCAAGATTTTTGCTAGAGTATCTATCATGCACAGTGGTCTATAGGAGCTCGGTTCACCCGATGGTTTGTTGGGCTTCTGTAGCAGGACCAGCCGTTGTCTTTTCCACACTTTCGGGAAAATACCATTTTGTAGGCATTGGTTGTATACGTTGACGAAAGGGTCTGTTTTATATATCATCGCCATTTTTAATACTTCATTCGGGAATCCATCTAAGCCAGGTGCTTTCTGATTACCGAAGGATACAGCTGCTGTTAATACTTCTTCCTTTGTTACCTCAGGGCACTGTATTCCGTCGCTATTAAATAGTTGCAGATTTTCTCTAAGCTCTTCATTTTGTGTTGGGAAAAGTGTTTTTACTACTTTCTCCATTAAGATTGGGCAAGATGGAGCTTGTGTTTTCTCACCTTTAAATCTCGACATTACAATTTTATATGCTTCCCTCCATGGGTTTCCATCGGTTTTATCGCAAAGCTGTTTGAATGAGTCTGTTTTACTTCTCTTAATTGCTGTTTTAAGCTCTCTTCTGGCGCAGGTATACATACGATTCAGCCCAGCATATTCTCTCGTGCCAATTTTTCTTTGTTGTCTTCTTCTCGCCGAACAGCACTTCTTTCGCAGTTCTGCAATTTCGGAGTTCCACCAGTAAACGGGTTTTCGATTTGGGTATCCTTTCTTCCTTGTCATTGCTGCGTCACATGCTTCCTTAACATGTTTAACAATTTGATTTGCCAGTTCGTTTGTATTAGTTGATTCTATTAATTCATTGTCCATCATTGTCTTGAGTATGCCTTCATCTAAATTTTGCGTTTTCCACCCGCATTGTTGTGCTTTACACGCTCCTTTATTCGTTGATTTCTGTGCCAGGTTCTCAACTTTTGTAACTAGGGCCAAATGATCGCTGTTAGTGTATATTTCACTCACATACCATTCCGATCTTCTCGCAAGTGATTTGCTTACGTAGGTTATGTCGATAAACGATGCATACCCATTTTTCTCGAAAGTATGCTTTTGACCATCATTCAAGAGTACCACATCTAGCAGGCTGTGTGCGCTCCCTGTTTATAGGGGTCCTCGCCTCCTTTCTTAATTGTAGAGGAACCACAATTTCAACATCATTTGCTTTTCGCCATCCTGGTGATATTTTGTTCTTCTTTGGTGGGCTTTGTGACATTTCTTGTTCCTCCCTGAGTCGCTTAGGGATCGAGCTCAATTTCATCAACGGCGAAGTCTGAGTGTTTTTCTCATGTTTAACAATATTGTTTACCTTCGGCATTTGGTTCGCTGTCTTTTTGTACAGTGCCTGGATAGTATCTACCAGATCCCTCATGGGTTGGTGTATTGATCTTCGTGGTGGTTTTCCACCCATCATTTCAACCAACTCTTCAATCTTGAAACCTAGTAAGCTGAAAGTATCTGCTTTTTGGTTCCCTACTTCTTTTTGCGCATATTCCAATCGTGGTGGAGAGGAATTTGAGCGCGTCTGCTCTACATCAACCACTAACTTCTCGGGAGAGCGGCCAATTCGCATGTTTCTCCCGAATGGGTTCGGGACAGCACCAGGCGCATTTCATCATTATTGAACAACGCTCTACACGCTTCGTATGCACGCCTTGCTAGGCGCATTTCATCATTCGTGAACAACGCTCTGCACGCTCCGTTTTCTCGCCTTACCAGGCGCATTTCATCATTTGTGGACAACGCTCTGCACGCTCCGTTTTCTCGCCCTACCAGGCGCATTTCATCATTTGTGAACAACGCTTTGCACGCTCCGTATTCTCGCCCTACTAGGGACATTTCATCATTCGTGAACAACGCTCTGCACGCTCCGTTTTCTCGCCCTACCAGGCGCATTTCATCATTTGTGAACAACTCTCTGCACGCTCCGTATTCTCGCCCTACCAGGCGCATTTCATCATTTGTGAATAACGCTCTGCATGCTCCGTATTCTCGCCCTAACAGGTGCATTTCATCATTCGTGAACAACGCTTTGCACGCTGCGTATTTTCGCCCTACCAGGCGCATTTCATCATTCGTGAACAACGCTCTGCACGCTCCGTATTCTTGTCCTACCAGGCGCATTTCATCATTTGTGGACAACGCTCTGCACGCTCCGTATTTTCGCCCTACCAGGCGCATTTCATCATTTGTGAATAACGCTCTGCATGCTCCGTATTCTCGCCCTAACAAGTGCATTTCATCATTCTTGAACAACGCTCTACACGCTCCGTATGCACGCCTTACTAAGCGCATTTCATCATTCGTGAACAACGCTCTGCACGCTCCGTATGCACGCCTTACTAGGCGCATTTCATCATTCGTGAACAACGCTTTGCACGCTCCGTATGCTCGCCCTACCAGGCGCATTTCATTATTCGTGAACAACGCTCTGCACGCTCCGTATTCTTGTCCTACCAGGCGCATTTCATCATTTGTGAACAACGCTCTGCACGCTCCGTTTTCTCGCCCTACCAGGCGCATTTCATCATTTGTGGACAACGCTCTGCACGCTCCGTATTTTCGCCCTACCAGGCGCATTTCATCATTCGTGAACAACGCTCTGCACGCTTCGTATGCTCGCCCTACCAGGCGCATTTCATCAACTGTGAACAACGATCTGCACGCTCCGTATGCTCATCCTGAAGACTAATCCAGTTCAACACCGGAGGCAGTAAGACTAAACCTTTTTGTGTATATTGAATAACATTGTAAATTTAAATTATAAAGTGAATTAAAAGAAACGTAGAATTAAAAAGAATGTGTCTCAATAAATAAAGTTAGGGTTCCCCTGCAACCAACAAATTTTGTAACAAAAGGAACTTGTGGAGCCCGCTGAGTTCTATTCCGGCCAAAGAAAGAAAAGTTTCGTTACAACTTCAATAAAAATACTTTTTCCCCTTTTTTTATTAAATGCAGTTAAGGCAAATCTCTTTGCGGTGCTTTTAAAAAGTAGTGGATTGACTGGTCACCCCTATTGCCTTGCTAAGATTAAATGCGGAAAGCAGTTATCGTCGCTTGAGAATTGATTTGGCGTATGTGTGCACAAATTCATATACCTATACGCCAAATCAATTCTCAGGCGACGTTATGTAAAATTTTCACAACTAATTAAATTTCAAATCGACAGGAAGAAAAACTTAAAGCGCGGAAAAGAGATGCAATTACAGCTAAATATATGCGAACATATCGTGCCCGATGCATTGAGTAAAAGAAAAATAATGCAACTACGATTTGGAGCAATTGCAAAATATTTTTGCTATCACAACAACAAATATATGCGATATGGAATAAAAATTTGCATTTACAATGATGCAAGACCATTTGCAATTTATAGTGAATTGAGCTATTATATATAAAAGATAATGATATCTAATAAATTTTTAAGTTTATAAAAGAATTGTTTTGATTTGAATTATTTACCTAGCATATAGATTATACATAACGCTCGTATCTTTTTTTGGACCAAAAACTGTATATTTCTACCAAAAACTGTTAAAAAACTGTAAATCGATTTGAAAAAAACTGTATATTTCGCGGTATGAATTTTTTTCAATGAGAATTATCAAGGAAAACAAGTTATTCATCATCTATATCGTCTTCGTTCTCCATTTTCATATCTCCTTCTGTAGTTGTATTGAATTTGAGGTTTTGAAGAAATTTGACGAAGCGATTCCGGCTTTGCTATGAGGTATTTATAGAAATCAACGCATGGATATTTCAAGTTACATTTGACGATAATGTAATGAGCTTTTGAATCTAGTAGTATTGTCGACAGAATTTAAAATTTAACCCTTTTCAATCCTTTATAACTAGGAAAGGGGTGGGGTTAAAAATCTAATACTTGCAGGTTAAATTACTATCATATAGAGGAATAAAGTATGAAAGCGATCCAAGAACATGAAGAAAAAATTTGGGGTTTTTCAGGAGTAATGCCCCATATATGGCTATACATATGTGAACTTATGTATATGGCATTCAGTTGACTTAACTGCTTACACATCAAATATCTTGCGTGCCTTGCACACATCCATTTTTTTTTGTTAGTCTTACCGTCATAGCTTGACATTTGCAAAAGTTACGTAGCCAAGAGTACATCTATCTCTGTGTGTGTTGGCGATTTTTTACAATTTTATTAAATTGTATTGTACTAAATTTTGCGTAAAAAACGGATTTAATGGTGCGCAAACGTTGGAAATTGTAAAGGTACAAAGTGTTTGAATTTAGAAAAGAAGAGATACCAGAATCTAGCGCAAGCGCTGTTAGTCTTACCTTGCTGGTTTCCTTGATAAGGAAAGCGAGGTAAGTTCCTAAATAGAAATTAATTCAAAGACGAGTGTCTGGTTTGAATCAAATCTGTTTTATTAATTATTTTGTATGGGTTTATATACCCTTTTTTAAAAGTGTTATACAAAATGTTAAAACTATACTTAAACTATTCTAATACATAAAGTTACGTAAGTATAAGTGAAATAGAAATATTGATGGAGGATCGATACAAATTCTATTGGTCACTTATGTATACATTAATATCTACATACAATATTTGGGATTGAGTGACTTTGAATTATATTGAGTGACATTAGTTATTTGGGTTCTTACTATACATACATACATATGTATCATAGTGCAATGCTAAGTAATGCAATGCCCATTCTACATATGTTTGGTATTTAGGGTATGAGTCAAAGTAACTTATGATGGTAGCGCACTACCGGTCACTTGTGTATCATACGGAGCGTGGCGTTCGTGACAATGTGGATGCACTACAAAATGTTGGAAAAGTGTTTCGGCAACGATTCTCTAAAGAAAACGGTAGTTTACCAGTGGCACGAGTGAATCAAAAGTGGTCGTGAGCCAATTGAAGATGATGAACGCAGTGGCAAGCCATCGTTAAAAACCAATTACGGGGAACGCGTTTCAGCAGCCGAGAGGAAGTAATGGAAAAATCGCAGGAAGCACTGATGGACATACCGAAAACCGAATATAAAAAATGTTTCAAGGATTGGATCAAGCGCTGGCATAAGTGTGTTGCAGTCGATGGAGATTACTTTGAAGGGGACAATGTAGATTTAGATGAATAAACTTGTATTTTTAATTCTCTGAATAAATTCCTCGAACTTTTTGATCCAGGTGGTACAAATGAAATCAAGTAGATGGCTTAAATAAACGTGAAAAATCAAAATTTAAATATTACGATTTCTTTAAGAGAGCCGCTATGTCTTTTTTTTTGTACCTCAATACAATTTTGAGTGTTAAGGTATCTCGACTAGACTTTTTGATGGTAAGACAGGAACATTAACATGACAACGACAGAACTCGAACACGGTCAGTAATACTGAGATTACTAGTACTGTCATTATTAATGATGGCGGCTTCATTATTTTTCAAAATGAACTAATTCTCTCACATTTTGACAGTCGCAAACAACTAGTTTCTGTTTGTAAATGCACGTTTTTTTGCAAAATTTCGCCAATGATAATGTTATACTTACCACAGTCAGTAATAATGCATATTGCCAATTGCATATTGAATTGAAACTGTATCTTCGGCAGACATCATGTATATTACTAACCGTGTAAGGCCCGCTATAGAAATTAAAAGAGTAATTTTTGTTAAAAGTTGTCATAAATTAACTTATTTCTATTACTTACATTCAAAAATAACCAACAAAACAGAATTATTTTCTTGTTTTCATTTAATTATGTCGCAGGTCAATAATACATAAAGATTGTAGTCCATGACTGCGGCAATTGTCGCTGTGTTGCATTGTCGCAGTATTGTAGCCAATGTGCTTGTCTTCATAAGAATACATGCGATCAAACATAGCGTCTTGACTAACTAAATTCATGTTAATATTCCTGTCTTACCATCAAAATGTCTAGTCGAGCACCTTATGTTAACGTCATACCAAAAAAAATCGAAAATTTTGTGAAAACAGTATTGCTGCTATCAACCCTGACTGACATGAATTTGAAGTTTCACTCGATTTTGATGTTTGTCTATATAAAAATGGCGCAAGTCAAACTTAATAGAAATGAAACAATTAATTTCATAAACATATTTAGTAAATATGAGTAATTATGGAATTATAAAAGTAAAAAATAAATAAAAACCACCGATTTGGAAAGAAAATAGTAGGAGGAAATAAATTTAATGCATATTTGTTGTTTACTGTACAAAAAATTTTGTAAAATGAAATGCCTAAACATAATTTGCCCACTTCATATATAGACAGTCAACAGCTGCGTTAACATGAACATGAATTATAGCTAGCCGAGACGCTATGTAAGTGGGAACCATGATAGGCATATGCCAGATTAAGTCAGCTTAGCCAAAAATATGAACACATAGAAATCATATCGTCATGCCCATAATTAGTATAGCCGAGAATTTCGTTAAGTTTAGTTAACTTTTAGTAGTTTAAGCAAAGTGCGAAACACACCGCTCGACACTTATGGTGGTCCACTCTCACTCGTAGTTAATTTTTATGTGTATGCAACTAATATTTGACAGTTCTGACAGTTATGCAGTAAGTGTATTATGGGTAACTTATGAAATTGCCAGAACTTAAGTTTGATTTTCGTTCACTTTTGATACTAGCTTAAGCCAGCTCAAGTCCATTATGGTTGGGCCTCTAAGTGTTGACAATTATTGCTATGTTGCTGTCGCATCCATTGTATTCGGAGCAGTATTATTATTATTTATTTAATGAATGTTCGCATTTAAGAATATACCTTTTATATGTGGCAAGAGAACACCATACGCAGTACACATAAAGTGCATTCCCCAACATTAGAGTACAAATATATTGTTTTTTGAGTGAGAAAACCTATAAACGAATGTACCTGAAATGACTTTTCAAAAGTATAAAACTCCTCCTCTTAAAGTTTAGTGTATGTGATATTTGATGTTAAATTCAATAAAACAAATAAATAAAAACAATAAAATCAAGTAAAACAAAAATAAAGTTAATAAATTTATTTTGCATGCGGAATGTTCATAACTGCGATAAAATAAATAATTAAACAGGTTGCCAAAGAATGCCGAAATGCGACAAAAATGGGCAGCAGTTTGTGACTTAACCGAAAAACAAAAGTAAAGGAATATTGCTATTTGCTCAGCGCAAAAACAGCGCTTTCTTTGAATGTTGTAATTTTTCATTCATGTTTTATACACACCAATCACAACAAAATTTCTCTTGAAATTAGTAAAAATAGCCATAGATTCACATATTTATTTTATTAAGTATATAAATTGATACCATTCAATAGTTTTTTGTGAATGGAATTTATTTAATTAGGAAATACAAGAAAAAAGATTCCTGGGATAGAGCTAAAATATTTAGATGTGCAATTGGGACTGCACAGAAATTATTTACTGTTCAAGTAAGTAATTTCTAGCCACCAAAAAGTCTGTTATGAGTTTTATAGGCTTTTAATAAGTTTTTCGTTCACAACAGTAGGTTAAGCCAGCTTATGCATATTATAGTTGAGCCTATAGTTTTAACATACAATTTATAGGTATTTGCACAGTTGCTTAAGCTGACTTAAGCCAATGCATGCATATTATAGTTAGCCCTTAAGTGTGTGGTTATATTAATGTTTTCTCGGCAAGCACCAGGAATTTTTTGAACACAAAGAGAAGAGTCTTTACCATGGTAGAAGTATTTAGAGGTAGATGCATTTTTCCAAAAAGTAGCTATTTTGAATTTTTGACAAGTAAGAGGAACATTTTAGAGATGCATTTTTTGAAATGGGAACAAAAAAAAATTAGTACTAGATTATTAATACTACTTTTATTACTTAGTACTAAATTATAAATTTTATTTATAATAAAAAAGTATAAATAATGTTATTTAAATTTGTTTTCTTTATTAGCAAATACCTTGAACATGTTAAGAGTTAAAAATTTCACTATGAAAACACAACTCTGTTGCAAAAAGAGAATAGTATCGAAATGTTTTCCCCAATTGTCAAAGTTCCTCTTAGAGCCTGGTTATATTGGTGCTCGGTGTTCTACGAACACAAATCATTTTCTCCCGTGCTCGGTCGAGGTGGTTACATTCAGATCGTTGCTGAGTTGTTTTTTATCGAAATGCAGTCCTCTGTTTAGTAATATTTTATATGTAATAATACTATTTTGTAGAATAACTCATTGCCACCCTGAATACTCGGTGAGCTCGGTGTACAATCAGTGTTGCCATATTTTTTTGGGCAAAAACTGTAAAAAGTAAAATCAAAAATTGTATTTTGGAAAAAAAAACTGTAACCTATACAAACGAAAAAAAAAACAAAACTCAAATTTTTAATTTGAAAAGTTTCTCAATCACTTGCCCATTAAATTAAGGTCTTTCATTAACGTTGTTTATCATAACGACAACAACAATCAGCCATCAGACTGTTTTTGTTTGAAAAACAATAGCGTTTAAATGGTGTCAGATTCTACTCGCAAAAATGCTCTGAAATAGTTAAAATTAATTTATTTAAAAGAATATGTAATAATATTAATAAAATCAAAAAAACTAATTCATATAAAATTAAGTAAAATAAGTCAATAAAAAATGAAACAAATTCATTTAAAAACAAGTATATGTTATTATTATTAATTAGAAACACGAAATAACATTCTTGTTATGACTGGTAAAAAAATTAAATGAACATTCAGGGGTCCGATTTCTTGAGAAGTCACAAGGCGTTTTTCTTTATTAGCTTTGAGCAGAGCACGAGTTGTCAAAAAACGTAATCGTGTTTCCTTTTAGCTCTAAGCACTCAGAGCAAACGCAATTGTGTTTCTTTTTGTGATCAGAGCGCGCTCAAAACGTGCTCAGAAGAAATTGACTGAGCAGACAGAGCACGAAAATTTTAAACAATACACAAAAATTTGAAATGGCGGACAAGGGCTCAGAATAATTTATTTATCCATTTTGTACAAAAAAATCAAAACGATTAAAAACAACTTTGTTGAAAAACAAACTTAGTTATTAATAGTTGTTATCCGACAGTTCGTGCTCTATGCGTTTTAAAATTAAATCAGGGTTGTCAGAGCATGCTCGGAGTGTGCTCTGATCAAAGCATGCTCGGTGTGCTCGTGCTCTACTCCGTGCTCTGAGTTAAAAAAGAAAAGCTCCTATAGTTCACCAGTAATCAATACAACAATTTTAATAGCTCTCAAAATGGTTTGATCAAATTTCTTGTACATTTCTCTTGATGCCACAAAATTTGTTCAGTTTTATAATTTTTTTAAGTAAGTTTCTGTTCTTTTCAGATAATTTTGGAATTTTGGTTTTTTTTAGTATTCATTTGGGGAAATATTCTTTCCACTACCTGTAAGTGCTACCCTGAAATATAATTACATTTTTATGATAACCAAAACATATTTAAGTCTATTCTGCATATTATTGCAAAAACTGTAAAATTGGAGAATAAACTGTAATATTTGCGGGAAATCTTTAAGACTGTATGCCGACCACGGTTGCCACTTTGGTACAATTCTACCAAAACTGGTACATTTTTTCCTATTTTTCTGCGTTTGTACATGTTTTTAAAATTTGGTACATTCTGTGTTCAAAGATGGCTTTTATAATAATTAAGAATTGTAAACTAATTTTCAAAATATTTTTTTTCGAAGGGTACCAAAAATACGATGACTGCTGCAAACGCATATGAATCGAACCCAGCAGTGATCAATGCTGCTTTGCTCTCTATGAATTCGTAAATAAAGAAAGTGTAACACAACAACAAAGAAAAATGTACGAATACCAAAACAAAACGGGTACCAAAAAGACGAAAACCACAACGTACTCAGTTTGTATGAGATTCTCATAGTAAAACAATACATTTATTTTTCGTACTTTGTATTTTAGTTTGGTATTTGTACATAAGTCTCTTTCTCTGTCGCACTTACATTACCCATCTTGTTTGTTTTTCTCATCTGTTTCGTATTGATGAAATGGAAAGAAGAAAAATAATACATTGTTGGAAATATTTGGTAGCAATAAAAAAGTACTAATTCCAAAAAAAAGGATTTCTTATTGGAAAAATAAAAACGTACCCTAAATGGTACGAAAGTACGCAGTTGTGCAACAGTGCCACAACCTAAGTAGTCTTATAGGGGCGGCGAAAATATCTATCAGATGTGTTTGTGAAACCAGTTCGAACGGTTGGTTGTTGCTGAAAGTTCGCGTATGTGTAGTCTCGCCATATATGTAGTACTTCTATATTGGCAGTACACACAAGGTACATTCCCCAACATTAGAGTGAGAAAACAGATAAACGAATGTGACTTTTCAAAAATATAAAATTTAGGAGCAGTGTCAAACATGTCAAATAATTTTTTTCCATCTTTTAGAGTTTAGTTTATGTGAAATTTGTTTTGAATTTGTTTTGTTAATTTCAATAAAATTGTTTTGAATTTAATAAATTAAAAGAGAAAAAGGTCCGAAAGTAGCTTTTTCTTGTGTAAAACAAAACCAAAGTTCATAACTGCGATAAAAAATAATTAAATGCGACAAAAATAGGCAGCAATTTGTGACTTACAAAGCAAAAAAATGTAAAGGAATATTTTTATTTGTTCAGCGCTCTTCACCTCTGAGGACAATTAACAAATAGAAGAAACCAGATATTTATGTTGAAAAAAATAGTTCAATTCATTTTGGACCATATTCTTCTATTTTCATTTTGCCCCTGGAACGATTTGACAATTGTTTGTTTTTATAGTTTACAAATATACCCATAATCCAACACAAATAAACAATTTCGATATAGGCTGTCTCTCTTTGATTACGGAATTCAAATTCATTGTGAAGGTAGGTTACTGCCAATATAGAAGTATTACATATATGAGTCTCGCTATCGTTTTGTGTGTGTGGCTGCATACCCCTCTTCAACTATATATTATTTTTGATTTAGTTTTCAATCAATTAAAAACGTGAAGACTACAGTTGTTGTAAAACAAATGTAAAGATGTGCTGCAAGAAATTGTGAGAAAAAAGTGAAATAAAAATTCTATATTTATTAAATATCAAATATAAAAGAAAAAAATTTCCTTTTAACCAAGAAAAAAAATTTTGTATATAAAAAAGGTTTGTGTATACGTGGGTGAGCAAGAGAATCCGACATCGTGGAATGCACACGATGTGCGTCGGAACGAGAAGGAAAATTCAAAATTTTATTTGAATGAATGAGCAGCAGAAATGTTGACTACGGAATTTAAAAGCAATTATTAAATAATAAAGAAACAAACAATATTTATTGGGGGCAAACAAATAGAAGAGAACAACCGAGGTACTACTAATACATTTTTTTCTAGCTTTTAGGTAAAAAAAAACTTGTCTCGTTTTGTGTATACAGGAAAACCTCAATTCGCCGCAATAATTAGCGGTGCCGGATTGACAGATTTTTCTGTAAATTACAGTTTTTTTAGTCGGCACTCAGTATATGCAAAAAAAGATTTAAATATGTTTTGGTTTTAAAAATATAATTGTATTTCAAGAAAAAACTATAAATTATAGTAACGGGAGATCAGGTAGCACTTGAAGGTAGGCGAATGCGGAAAGAATATTTTCACAAATTAATATTAATAGAACTAAAATTCGAAATAAGCGGGACAACAAGACTTAAGTAATAAAAATTATAAAAATTGTTCAAATTTTAATGCATCAAGAGAAATGTACAAAAAATTTGATAAAACTATTTTGAGAGATTCTAAAATTTTTGTATTGATTATTGGTGAACTGACTACCCAAAAAATCGTACGCGGGAATGTTGAATTAGTTTTTTAAGTAGTCATCACAAGAATGTGATTTCGTGTTCCTTATAAGTAATATATTCATATTTTTTAAATATATATTTTTAATATTATATATATATTTAAATAACTTAATTTTAAAAGAACTCGTGTTTTCTTAATACAAATGAGCCTTAATGAGCGAACCGTTCTTTTTTTTAATTCTGCACCACGATTGTATTGGATTTGGCAGAAGTGATGGGATATAAAATGTCTGCCCCGTCTAAGAAGGCGTGGTACATCCCAAACATGCAAAAAACTTATATATTATTGAACTATTTAATTTTCCATATACGGTGGAATGATGTGCAAGTGATTGAGAAACTTCTCCCGTACAAATTTTGTTTTTTTTTTATTTATTACAGTTTTCGGCAAAAAAAAAATATGGCAACATTGGCAATAATAGATGAAGAAAAACAAACATAAAAATTGTTTGTTAATTTGCTGCGAGAGCCCGATACTGAAGCCAAAGATGTATGAATACCTCTTAACGAATACCTCTAACCGAAAGCAACTTAAATTTATTTCTTTTGGTAATAAATATACAGTGTCGGACGAAACTAAAACATGAATTCTTCTTTGTTTGCATTTTGCTTTTTTTTATGAATGTAGAAAGAATATACATATAGAAATATATATATAGAAAGAATGAATATTGTAATAAAATTAAATATTATTTTTCAAAATAATTAAAATATTAAGTAACAAAATGCATAAACTGACGCGACAAAACTAAAGTACCTATGGAATATAGTAATGAAAAAGTTGGATTTCTCCACTTTTTTGTAGCGTATCCATTATTTTTCAGAGCTGTTGCACATTTTCGTGGCATGGACTCAATAAAATTGTTCAAAACGTCCACAGAATGTTCTTCCAAGCAATCACCGACTGGTAGAAAATGGAATCCTTGTTTTTATCCTTAGTGCGCTGAATTTTCCGATCTACAATTTCCTATATATTTTTTGAGATTGAAATTGGGTGAATGGGTGAACCACTATAAAATAGCGATCTTATTGGCAACATACCACTTTTTTAAACACCGTGCTGGGATCGTCATCGCACATCAGACGGCCCATTATTCCTCTTATTTTATGAATTGGACCCATTTCATGGCCAAACAAAATCAACAGACCATTACGTTACCTCCCCCGTATAATACGGTGCCTTTCAAATAACGCGGATTTCATCGTTGCCCTTTTGGTCTGCACACTAGCTTTAATCCTTCGCAACCTTCCATGTTAAATATAAATTCATCAGTAAGAAGCACGGTCTTTCATTTGGCAGTAGCCCAGCTAAAGTGCAAGGCTACAAATTCGAGCCTTGCCTGTCGATTCTTTCGAGAAATAAATGGCTTTTTTACGCCTTGGTATGTTCCTAAGCCAACCTCCACAGTTCGTAGCTGGATAAACTTGTGTGAAATGTTTAAGAGCAATTTATTTCCAAAATATAAAAGGATCTTTTTTTATAAACCGAATGATGGCCTGATCCTCACGTTTGGTTGTGCCCGCGGTCTGCCACCTCCATATTTAATATTTAAAAAATGGGAAGCGCGAAAATGGCTTATAGCTCGGGAATTAACGTAATGGCGAATACAAAATTTTTTTACAATGCATGTCACTGATTCAGCTTTATTAAATCCACTTATTTCGAGCAATTTTGGGAAGCGAAATTTTGAAATGCGAACGGTGACGGTGAATGATAACCCACAACTTATATACGCTTCCAATTTTTTTTTAAAACCTGCTTTTTGATTTTCAAAATAATGGGTTTCTAGTTTAAAGATGGGTTTTGTTGTTAATTTTTAACAATTCATTGTAACAGTAAGCGAAAAGATTATGTGCTTTAGTTTTATCGCGTCAGGTTTAGGTATATTGGTTGATGTTAGTAAAAAAAAAAAGAAGAAAAACGGTATCCGGTTTTTAATGTTATTTTGTTTCAACAAGTGCATATTCATACTAAATTTATAAAACAAAAATATGTACATAGCTGCATATTTTTAAATTTTATTGAACTAAATGTTGACAAGGAAGAGTTCGTGCTTTAGTTTTGTCCGACATTGTATATTATAATAATAATCAGACATATTCTGAATTTTACACTTTCGAGTGAAATTGAAATCAAAATAGTTGAACTCATATTGCTGGAATTTCTCTTCCACTCAAAAGTAAAATTCAGAGCAAGGCTGAATAACTTTTTTGATTAAGCATATCATTATTTTCCAGAACAATTTTTTATTCAACCATTTGACGCAAATTCAAGATCCGTCACTGTTAAATATTTTAAATACTAGTATTAAATGCAGTATCAGTTTCGAAAAGTAAGTCTGCATTTAGACAATGAGACTAGTTTCATGAAACTTCCCAAAGTGTTGGTAAAAGGAGAGAAACGACAGGGAGATAAACGAAATCGCTCGGAGAGCATTTTATGAAACTTTTTGACGTTCTCTTTATAAATATTCGTAATTCAATGTTTTTCCCATTGCAACGAAAACTATGAATCAGCATTTACAAGTACACGAGCAAATATAGGGAAGAGGGGGAGAAACGACAGGGGGGTATACAAAATCTCTCGAGCAGCATTTCATGAATCTTTTCGACGTCTCTCTTTATACATATTCGTAATTCAATGTTTTTCCCATGGTGAAATCATGTAGAAGGTATAGCAAGATTACAACAATTTCATCTTAGCAAAAACAACACATCTTTGTTGTTGCGTCAAATATCACAAAATGTCAAACTCAGCAAAGACATCTTTGTTGTTACTTGTGAGTTACTTGTAAGTTCACCTGGTAAAGCACAGAAAATGTAAAATTTATTTGAAGAAAATGACAACAAAATCCAATACAAATGCAAAAAATGCATTAACGAGGAAAGAATAAAAGAACACCTTTTAGAATTTGTATAATACTTATCCTAAGCTACTACAATTTTTAAGCTATAATAAGTCAAAGTTAAATGTTGAGGAAAATAATGAAATTTACCACATAGTGACTGAAACACCCTATATATCTATGGTGAAAAGGAATAACAGGTTTAGTCTTTTCCTGTCAGCCGAGTTTGATAGCCTTGAAAAGAAATATTATAGAACCAATAACCTTATAGCAAATGCTGCAGTACTGCATAACCGAACATACCATATTTTGTTCAGTACTTCTACAAAACCAATGTATTTCCCAAAATCTGATTTTAACTTACAGCACTTTTGCACTCAACGGCTGATATTGACAAATATAAAAGTGAAAATCTTTTTGTGTGTCCGCTATAATATCTAAATTGCTGCACAGATTGACATACAAATGTGTACAACGATACATTTTGCTCTAGGTTTACTATAGGCTTGGTAAGAGTTTGTTGTAATTATAAGTGGGCGGGGCACCTCCCATATAAACCTTATATATGTACCCTGAATATTCATTATGAGATATCTCGACGACCATTTATAGTACGATACTAAGGGTCGGTTTCAAATCAAATAATTAAACGGCATTTAAGTTAATTGTAGATTACTATTTAAATGGTGTTTAATATTTTGCGGGTTTCAGATCATCGGTATTTAAGTATTGAATTTGTGTGGCACCACTGCTTCGTGAACGTCGATTACTTAGTTCAATGGTGTCTGTCTGTTCGGGTGGAATTTCGCAATCGAGACTTGAAACTATAGACATACACTCAGAGAAATACTTAACTCGTTTGAAGAAAAACGGCTATCAAATTGAGGAAAAATGGGAATGATTTGGCACCATAGAAACGGTTTCCTCATTTAGATATACAAAATTTCTTTGAATTGAGGAAATATTTTTTCTTTATTTTAGAGAAAAATTTCTATGAAAGAAGGAAGTTTTCTATAAATTAAAGAAATATGTCTTTAATTTGTAGAAATTGCGTTTTTCAAATGAATAATATCTATAGACATACACTCAGAGAAATACTTACCTCGTTTGAAGAAAAACGGCTATCAAATTGAGGAAAAATGGGAATGATTTGGCACCATAGAAACGGTTTCCTCATTTAGATATACAAAATTTCTTTGAATTGAGGAAATATTTTTTCTTTATTTTAGAGAAAAATTTCTATGAAAGAAGGAAGTTTTCTATAAATTAAAGAAATATGTCTTTAATTTGTAGAAATTGCGTTTTTCAAATGAATAATATTTTATTTCATTATGAGAAATTGTATATAATTTAGGTAAAATTTTCCTCAGTTTGAGGAATAATTTTTCATAAATTTCATGAATCTTTTCGACGTCTCTCTTTATACATATTCGTAATTCAATGTTTTTCCCATGGTGAAATCATGTAGAAGGTTATAGCAAGATTACAACAATTTCATCTTAGCAAAAACAACACATCTTTGTTGTTGCGTCAAATATCACAAAATGTCAAACTCAGCAAAGACATCTTTGTTGTGTGCGGCCATAATGGCGGCGTGAAGAGAATGTAAAAATGGAGAACAAACGTACACAAACAATCAAAAGTAAACAATGATTTTGACAGCCTATGATATTGACCACGAAAAAAGAAGAAGAATGAGTTACTTGTAAGTTCACCTGGTAAAGCACAGAAAATGTAAAATTTATTTGAAGAAAATGACAACAAAATCTAATACAAATGCAAAAAATGCATTAACGGGGAAAGAATAAAAGAACACCTTTTAAAATTTGTATAATACTTATCCTAAGCTACTACAATTTTTAAGCTATAATAAGTCAAAGTTAAATGTTGAGGAAAATAATGAAATTTACCACATAGTGACTGAAACACCCTATATATCTATGGTGAAAAGGAATAACAGGTTTAGTCTTTTCCTGTCAGCCGAGTTTGATAGCCTTGAAAAGAAATATTATAGAACCAATAACCCTATAGCAAATGCTGCAGTACTGCATAACCGAACATACCATATTTTGTTCAGTACTTCTACAAAACCAATGTATTTCCCAAAATCTGATTTTAACTTACAGCACTTTTGCACTCAACGGCTGATATTAACAAATATAAAAGTGAAAATCCTTTTGTGTGTCCGCTATAATATCTAAATTGCTGCACAGATTGACATACAAATGTGTACAACGATACATTTTGCTCTAGGTTTACTATAGGCTTGGTAAGAGTTTGTAATTATAAGTGGGCGGGGCACCTCCCATATAAACCTTATATATATGTACCCTGAATATTCATTATGAGATATCTCGACGACCATTTATAGTACGATACTAAGGGTCGGTTTCAAATCAAATAATTAAACGGCATTTAAGTTAATTGTAGATTACTATTTAAATGGTGTTTAATATTTTGCGGGTTTCAGATCATCGGTATTTAAGTATTGAATTTGTGTGGCACCACTGCTTCGTGAACGTCGATTACTTAGTTCAATGGTGTCTGTCTGTTCGGGTGGAATTTCGCAATCGATTTTAAACCAACTTCCCATGAGCTAGAGACTTGAAACTATAGACATACACTCAGAGAAATACTTACCTCGTTTGAAGAAAAACGGCTATCAAATTGAGGAAAAATGGGAATGATTTGGCACCATAGAAACGGTTTCCTCATTTAGATATACAAAATTTCTTTGAATTGAGGAAATATTTTTTCTTTATTTTAGAGAAAAATTTCTATGAAAGAAGGAAGTTTTCTATAAATTAAAGAAATATGTCTTTAATTTGTAGAAATTGCGTTTTTCAAATGAATAATATCTATAGACATACACTCAGAGAAATACTTACCTCGTTTGAAGAAAAACGGCTATCAAATTGAGGAAAAATGGGAATGATTTGGCACCATAGAAACGGTTTCCTCATTTAGATATACAAAATTTCTTTGAATTGAGGAAATATTTTTTCTTTATTTTAGAGAAAAATTTCTATGAAAGAAGGAAGTTTTCTATAAATTAAAGAAATATGTCTTTAATTTGTAGAAATTGCGTTTTTCAAATGAATAATATTTTATTTCATTATGAGAAATTGTATATAATTTAGGTAAAATTTTTCTCAGTTTGAGGAATAATTTTTCATAAATTGAAGTCAATTTACTACCATTTTAGAAAAAAAAAAAATGCAATATTTTCTACAATTTTATTTTAATTACAAGGCATCGAAATCATATTTTTTTACTTGTATTCATTTATTATTTTATTTTTAATGAGTATTAAGGTTTACATTCATACGTATTTTTACATACACTACAGGCGTCGTGGCCTTGAAATGATCAAAAGTTCCTTATGGCCATCAAAAAATTATAAATTGAACAACAGCCACAAACACAACCACTTCGCTTGAAATAGAGACGCCAACTAAAAAATTCAAAAGAAAAACAAAGCGTACGCGATTGTCTGCTAAGGCCAAAAGAGTAAAGCTAGTTTTTGTGTATACTAAAATTTTGTATGGAGAATATTTTTGGTATATTCGTCTCTTTCTTACATTTTCTATGCAACTAAATTTGTAAAAATGAATAAATAACTTACTTCAAATTGAACACCATGGTTGCATGAAAGGAGCACATTTTTCTTCATTTTGAGGAAAATTTACTTAAACGAGAGAAATTTTCGTGGATTCAAATTGAGGAAACTTTTTCTTTGTTTTAGAGATGGGTATTTTTCTGGGTGTAGGCTCAGGATTGGATGACAATGCAACATGAAATATCTAAAATATGATATAATATAAAATATAAGCGTCGGAAGTTTTTGAATAAAAAAATTAAAAATACAGCATACTTTCGGGTTAAAATCTCGACACTTCACAGGGTGGTACGAAAGTTTGGCAGCCACTCTAATTACATAATAGCTAAATAAATATGAAGTGCGGTTTTAACTAACAGATGGCAGATGGTTATTATGTATGGTTTGAGTCGAGGATTATTAATATGGCATTTTAGAGAGTAAATATTTGTCAAAAAATTCATAGATCAAAGCATTGCATTTATTGTTCTAAAAATCATTGCTTTAGCAGGAGAAGAACATATACGTATGCATGTAAACACAAACATAGACTAATAAGAAAGAGAAGATATAAACAGTGAATGTACTTAGTATTACTAATGGAATTATCTGTATACATCAGTGATGGGTTTTTCGATGCTATCTTAGTTTTTTCAGTACATTTTAAGGTTCGGAAATAAGTCAGTACATAAGAAAGATTTTCAATACACTTTCATACAACTAATTCTTCTAATACGATATTATTTCACAGAAAAATAAAATGTGCTACTCTTCTTATTTGGTTGTTATCGAATACACAGTGCAACAACGGTGTGAAGATAGCCACGCGTGGCTATCTTAGCAAATACACAAACCACAAAATGTAAAAATTTATTTTAACTTAACAGAAAAAATGTTAACCGAAAAATGTTATGTTAAGCACAACATAAAATATTCGTTCGGATCCTGATGACCATTTGGAGAACTGACTGTGACCACAAGACATACCATTCGATAGGCATAGAAATGTTGTTTAACCATGCATACACAAATGTAACATATTTATTTCAGATTATTTTTAATTAATTTATGAAAAATATCAATTTGAAAAGCGAGTTGGAGGAATCAGGTGGACATATGGAGCACTTGTACAACTTTAGCCGACATCACATGGGTATCAGTAGACAGGTATTGAAGAGTAGATCAATCCTGCATTTTCAAAACATCTAACAGAATTACCGGATTGCCGTTAATTTTCGTTTGAAAATTTTCATGTTGGGTGCAGTTGGGTGGAGGAATCAGGTGGTCATATGGAGCACTTGTACAACTTTAGCTGACATCACATGGATATCAGTGGACAGGTATTGAAGAGTAGATCAATCCTGCATTTTCAAAACATCTAACAGAATTTCCGGATTGTCGTTAATTTTCGTTTGAAAATTTTCATGTTGGGTGCAGTTGGGTGGAGGAATCAGGTGGTCATATGGAGCACTTGTACAACTTTAGCCTACATCACATGGGTATCATTGGTTCGATTCAATAAATCGTTTAGTTTTTTAGCTATCACGCCCGCCAATTTAGAGAATTCGTCAAAATAAAAACTGGGGAAAACGACCTTAAAATTTTTCAATTGTACCAAGAACCTGAACAAAACTCACCGTTGATCCTTATTTTTTTTTGAAAATGTTTAGAATTGGCCTCTGTAACTTCGTAAATATATTCTTGAATAATATATCTATCGATTTAAGGCAATGAAATAAAATTAATTTTTGGACGTTCTAATTTATCAGCTCCATTAAAGAGTTGCCACAAAAATAACAAAAATTTGTTGAACAATCATTTCGGAGCCCGCTACGGCTTCTCATCAGTGATCTTTAATCATCTATAGGTTGACCTCACTTAATACGGGGGTTACGTTCCTGGAAAATGCCGTGTTAAGGGAAATCGAGTTTAACGATACAAGGAACCAGTGCAAAAAGGGGGTTGCATTCCAAGATCTTCAAAGACATAAAAAATTTTTTTCTTATTTTTCAGACATTTTTTAATTGAAAATACAGTTATGCATACATAAGGAAAAAAACATCAATCAATGTCCTAAACTTGGGAATTTCTTCCTTTTTTCTCTTCTTTTTGCGTCAAAAACTGGCAACACGTATAGTCAGCGTTCTTTGACTTACACCACTCCCCAATCCAACGAATGGTAAAACAAATTAACCAGCGTTCCTGGTGCTTCTGAAAGCAATTTTGTTCTGCAACCGCTTGAAAATTGATTTTCCAGGTAAAAAACAGCCAAGTGAGCATTAAATCTTAATATTTTTTCGTAAAAATTGTAGGATGTCTAAATGAAGCTAAGTGACACTTTTCCGTAATGTGCACTCAAAAAGATTTTGTGTGCTGTCTAATGTTTATATGTGTATATACATACATGTATGTGTATAAATCAAACATAACGAGCAAAAAAAAATTTGTTCCTCCCGAAACCGTGGTAGAACGACGTTTTACCGTGTTAAATGAAAATATGTCTCAAAAAGTGAAACGTGTTAAAGCGAGACTATACTATATGAAGTACGTGTTAAGCGAGTTCTACCTGTATTATGTTTTGGGTTTTTCAATTAAAAATAAACTAGTCGGTAAGGCCCCAGTAACTGGGGCTATTTTTTGCGGAAGAAATCTCTTTATGAAAAAACAAATATCAAAAGAGAACCAAACTACTCGTTAGTGTTTGTTTTGTTATTTGTGTATGCAGATAATTCGTTAGATATTTCTGAGAGATGCCGTTACTCATGTCTTATCTCTCTCTCATATATTATTTACTCCCGCTTAACCAATGATTTTTACAACGATGAATGCAATGCTTTGTTTAATGAGCGATTTTAAAAAACTTCCGACGCTATTATTTTGGATTTGGCTTAATCGATTTTAAATCTGATAATTTTTGACTAACCCGCACGTCAAGATCTTTATGTCAATATATAGTGTGCGCTTCTAGATCTTCTGGAATAAAAACGTAGTTACATTAATAAATATTTAGATTAAAATATATTTGGAGCTCTAAGCGCAACATTTTTGCTTCATTTACTAAGGACTTCACAATATCAAATGGCAGACAAATGCGCTCCATGAATGAAAACGATTGCACACCACTGCACTAGAGCTTCAATGGTTTTGAAAAGACAGGATTTTTTTTTTCGAGTACTGTTTTTGGTGACAAGTAAACCAGTATTCGTCAAGTAATAAGGCGAAATTCATTTTTATAGAGAACACCGTTTTTCTTGACTTAAATCTTGTACCCGCGGTCTGCCACCTCCATATTTAGTATTTAAAAAATGGGAAGCGCGATTTTCCAGGTAAAAAACAGCCAAGTGAGCATTAAATCTTAATATTTTTTCGTAAAAATTGTAGGATGTCTAAATGAAGCTAAGTGACACTTTTCCGTAATGTGCACTCAAAAAGATTTTGTGTGCAGTCTAATGTTTATATGTGTATATACATACATGTATGTGTATAAATCAAACATAACGAGCAAAAAAAAATTTGTTCCTCCCGAAACCGTGGTAGAACGACGTTTTACCGTGTTAAATGAAAATATGTCTCAAAAAGTGAAACGTGTTAAAGCGAGACTATACTATATGAAGTACGTGTTAAGCGAGTTCTACCTGTATTATGTTTTGGGTTTTTCAATTAAAAATAAACTAGTCGGTAAGGCCCCAGTAACTGGGGCTATTTTTTGCGGAAGAAATCTCTTTATGAAAAAACAAATATCAAAAGAGAACCAAACTACTCGTTAGTGTTTGTTTTGTTATTTGTGTATGCAGATAATTCGTTAGATATTTCTGAGAGATGCCGTTACTCATGTCTTATCTCTCTCTCATATATTATTTACTCCCGCTTAACCAATGATTTTTACAACGATGAATGCAATGCTTTGTTTAATGAGCGATTTTAAAAAACTTCCGACGCTATTATTTTGGATTTGGCTTAATCGATTTTAAATCTGATAATTTTTGACTAACCCGCACGTCAAGATCTTTATGTCAATATATAGTGTGCGCTTCTAGATCTTCTGGAATAAAAACGTAGTTACATTAATAAATATTTAGATTAAAATATATTTGGAGCTCTAAGCGCAACATTTTTGCTTCATTTACTAAGGACTTCACAATATCAAATGGCAGACAAAAGCGCTCCATGAATGAAAACGATTGCACACCACTGCACTAGAGCTTCAATGGTTTTGAAAAGACAGGATTTTTTTTTTCGAGTACTGTTTTTGGTGACAAGTAAACCAGTATTCGTCAAGTAATAAGGCGAAATTCATTTTTATAGAGAACACCGTTTTTCTTGACTTAAATCTTGTACCCGCGGTCTGCCACCTCCATATTTAGTATTTAAAAAATGGGAAGCGCGAAAATGGCTTAAAGCTCGCGAATTAACGTAATGGCGGATACAAAATTTTTTCACAATGCATGTCACTGATTCAGGTTTACTATAGGCTTGGTAAGAGTTTGTTGTAATTATAAGTGGGCGGGGCACCTCCCATATAAACCTTATATATGTACCCTGAATATTCATTATGAGATATCTCGACGACCATTTATAGTACGATACTAAGGGTCGGTTTCAAATCAAATAATTAAACGGCATTTAAGTTAATTGTAGATTACTATTTAAATGGTGTTTAATATTTTGCGGGTTTCAGATCATCGGTATTTAAGTATTGAATTTGTGTGGCACCACTGCTTCGTGAACGTCGATTACTTAGTTCAATGGTGTCTGTCTGTTCGGGTGGAATTTCGCAATCGATTTTAAACCAACTTCCCATGAGCTAGAGACTTGAAACTATAGACATACACTCAGAGAAATACTTACCTCGTTTGAAGAAAAACGGCTATCAAATTGAGGAAAAATGGGAATGATTTGGCACCATAGAAACGGTTTCCTCATTTAGATATACAAAATTTCTTTGAATTGAGGAAATATTTTTTTCTTTATTTTAGAGAAAAATTTCTATGAAAGAAGGAAGTTTTCTATAAATTAAAGAAATATGTCTTTAATTTGTAGAAATTGCGTTTTTCAAATGAATAATATTTTATTTCATTATGAGAAATTGTATATAATTTAGGTAAAATTTTCCTCAGTTTGAGGAATAATTTTTTATAAATTGAAGTCAATTTACTACCATTTTAGAAAAAAAATATGCAATATTTTCTACAATTTTGTTTTAATTACAAGGCATCGAAATCATATTTTTTTACTTGTATTCATTTATTATTTTATTTTTAATGAGTATTAAGGTTTACATTCATACGTATTTTTACATACACTACAGGCGTCGTGGCCTTGAAATGATCAAAAGTTCCTTATGGCCATCAAAAAATTATAAATTGAAGTTTATTGAAATTTACATCTTTTCAATATATTTAATTTTTTTTCACAAAATATATCAACAGCCACAAACACAACCACTTCGCTTGAAATAGAGACGCCAACTAAAAAATTCAAAAGAAAAAGGCCAAAAGAGTAAAGCTAGTTTTTGTGTATACTAAAATTTTGTATGGAGAACATTTTTGGTATATTCGTCTTTTTCTTACATTTGCTTTGTTTTAGAGATGGGTATTTTTCTGGGTGTAGGCTCAGGATTGGATGACAATGCAACATGAAATATCTAAAATATGATATAATATAAAATATAAGCGTCGGAAGTTTTTGAATAAAAAAATTAAAAATACAGCATACTTTCGGGTTAAAATCTCGACACTTCACAGGGTGGTACGAAAGTTTGGCAGCCACTCTAATTACATAATAGCTAAATAAATATGAAGTGCGGTTTTAACTAACAGATGGCAGATGGTTATTATGTATGGTTTGAGTCGAGGATTATTAATATGGCATTTTAGAGAGTAAATATTTGTCAAAAAATTCATAGATCAAAGCATTGCATTTATTGTTCTTAAAATCATTGCTTTAGCAGGAGAAGAACATATACGTATGCATGTAAACACAAACATAGACTAATAAGAAAGAGAAGATATAAACAGTGAATGTACTTAGTATTACTAATGGAATTATCTGTATACATCAGTGATGGGTTTTTCGATGCTATCTTAGTTTTTTCAGTACATTTTAAGGTTCGGAAATAAGTCAGTACATAAGAAAGATTTTCAATACACTTTCATACAACTAATTCTTCTAATACGATATTATTTCACAGAAAAATAAAATGTGCTACTCTTCTTATTTGGTTGTTATCGAATACACAGTGCAACAACGGTATGAAGATAGCCACGCGTGGCTATCTTAGCAAATACACAAACCACAAAATGTAAAAATTTATTTTAACTTAACAGAAAAAATGTTAACCGAAAAATGTTATGTTAAGCACAACATAGAATATTCGTTCGGATCCTGATGACCATTTGGAGAACTGACTGTGACCACAAGACATACCATTCGATAGGCATAGAAATGTTGTTTAACCATGCATACACAAATGTAACATATTTATTTCAGATTATTTTTAATTAATTTATGAAAAATATCAATTTGAAAAGCGAGTTGGAGGAATCAGGTGGACATATGGAGCACTTGTACAACTTTAGCCGACATCACATGGGTATCAGTAGACAGGTATTGAAGAGTAGATCAATCCTGCATTTTCAAAACATCTAACAGAATTACCGGATTGCCGTTAATTTTCGTTTGAAAATTTTCATGTTGGGTGCAGTTGGGTGGCCGCCATAATGGCGGCGTGAAGAGAATGTAAAAATGGAGAACAAACGTACACAAACAATCAAAAGTAAACAATGATTTTGACAGCCTATGATATTGACCACGAAAAAAGAAGAAGAATGAGTTACTTGTAAGTTCACCTGGTAAAGCACAGAAAATGTAAAATTTATTTGAAGAAAATGACAACAAAATCTAATACAAATGCAAAAAATGCATTAACGGGGAAAGAATAAAAGAACACCTTTTAAAATTTGTATAATACTTATCCTAAGCTACTACAATTTTTAAGCTATAATAAGTCAAAGTTAAATGTCGAGGAAAATAATGAAATTTACCACATAGTGACTGAAACACCCTATATATCTATGGTGAAAAGGAATAACAGGTTTAGTCTTTTCCTGTCAGCCGAGTTTGATAGCCTTGAAAAGAAATATTATAGAACCAATAACCCTATAGCAAATGCTGCAGTACTGCATAACCGAACATACCATATTTTGTTCAGTACTTCTACAAAACCAATGTATTTCCCAAAATCTGATTTTAACTTACAGCACTTTTGCACTCAACGGCTGATATTAACAAATATAAAAGTGAAAATCCTTTTGTGTGTCCGCTATAATATCTAAATTGCTGCACAGATTGACATACAAATGTGTACAACGATACATTTTGCTCTAGGTTTACTATAGGCTTGGTAAGAGTTTGTTGTAATTATAAGTGGGCGGGGCACCTCCCATATAAACCTTATATATATGTACCCTGAATATTCATTATGAGATATCTCGACGACCATTTATAGTACGATACTAAGGGTCGGTTTCAAATCAAATAATTAAACGGCATTTAAGTTAATTGTAGATTACTATTTAAATGGTGTTTAATATTTTGCGGGTTTCAGATCATCGGTATTTAAGTATTGAATTTGTGTGGCACCACTGCTTCGTGAACGTCGATTACTTAGTTCAATGGTGTCTGTCTGTTCGGGTGGAATTTCGCAATCGATTTTAAACCAACTTCCCATGAGCTAGAGACTTGAAACTATAGACATACACTCAGAGAAATACTTACCTCGTTTGAAGAAAAACGGCTATCAAATTGAGGAAAAATGGGAATGATTTGGCACCATAGAAACGGTTTCCTCATTTAGATATACAAAATTTCTTTGAATTGAGGAAATATTTTTTCTTTATTTTAGAGAAAAATTTCTATGAAAGAAGGAAGTTTTCTATAAATTAAAGAAATATGTCTTTAATTTGTAGAAATTGCGTTTTTCAAATGAATAATATCTATAGACATACACTCAGAGAAATACTTACCTCGTTTGAAGAAAAACGGCTATCAAATTGAGGAAAAATGGGAATGATTTGGCACCATAGAAACGGTTTCCTCATTTAGATATACAAAATTTCTTTGAATTGAGGAAATATTTTTTCTTTATTTTAGAGAAAAATTTCTATGAAAGAAGGAAGTTTTCTATAAATTAAAGAAATATGTCTTTAATTTGTAGAAATTGCGTTTTTCAAATGAATAATATTTTATTTCATTATGAGAAATTGTATATAATTTAGGTAAAATTTTTCTCAGTTTGAGGAATAATTTTTCATAAATTGAAGTCAATTTACTACCATTTTAGAAAAAAAAAAAATGCAATATTTTCTACAATTTTATTTTAATTACAAGGCATCGAAATCATATTTTTTTACTTGTATTCATTTATTATTTTATTTTTAATGAGTATTAAGGTTTACATTCATACGTATTTTTACATACACTACAGGCGTCGTGGCCTTGAAATGATCAAAAGTTCCTTATGGCCATCAAAAAATTATAAATTGAACAACAGCCACAAACACAACCACTTCGCTTGAAATAGAGACGCCAACTAAAAAATTCAAAAGAAAAACAAAGCGTACGCGATTGTCTGCTAAGGCCAAAAGAGTAAAGCTAGTTTTTGTGTATACTAAAATTTTGTATGGAGAATATTTTTGGTATATTCGTCTCTTTCTTACATTTTCTATGCAACTAAATTTGTAAAAATGAATAAATAACTTACTTCAAATTGAACACCATGGTTGCATGAAAGGAGCACATTTTTCTTCATTTTGAGGAAAATTTACTTAAACGAGAGAAATTTTCGTGGATTCAAATTGAGGAAACTTTTTCTTTGTTTTAGAGATGGGTATTTTTCTGGGTGTAGGCTCAGGATTGGATGACAATGCAACATGAAATATCTAAAATATGATATAATATAAAATATAAGCGTCGGAAGTTTTTGAATAAAAAAATTAAAAATACAGCATACTTTCGGGTTAAAATCTCGACACTTCACAGGGTGGTACGAAAGTTTGGCAGCCACTCTAATTACATAATAGCTAAATAAATATGAAGTGCGGTTTTAACTAACAGATGGCAGATGGTTATTATGTATGGTTTGAGTCGAGGATTATTAATATGGCATTTTAGAGAGTAAATATTTGTCAAAAAATTCATAGATCAAAGCATTGCATTTATTGTTCTAAAAATCATTGCTTTAGCAGGAGAAGAACATATACGTATGCATGTAAACACAAACATAGACTAATAAGAAAGAGAAGATATAAACAGTGAATGTACTTAGTATTACTAATGGAATTATCTGTATACATCAGTGATGGGTTTTTCGATGCTATCTTAGTTTTTTCAGTACATTTTAAGGTTCGGAAATAAGTCAGTACATAAGAAAGATTTTCAATACACTTTCATACAACTAATTCTTCTAATACGATATTATTTCACAGAAAAATAAAATGTGCTACTCTTCTTATTTGGTTGTTATCGAATACACAGTGCAACAACGGTGTGAAGATAGCCACGCGTGGCTATCTTAGCAAATACACAAACCACAAAATGTAAAAATTTATTTTAACTTAACAGAAAAAATGTTAACCGAAAAATGTTATGTTAAGCACAACATAGAATATTCGTTCGGATCCTGATGACCATTTGGAGAACTGACTGTGACCACAAGACATACCATTCGATAGGCATAGAAATGTTGTTTAACCATGCATACACAAATGTAACATATTTATTTCAGATTATTTTTAATTAATTTATGAAAAATATCAATTTGAAAAGCGAGTTGGAGGAATCAGGTGGACATATGGAGCACTTGTACAACTTTAGCCGACATCACATGGGTATCAGTAGACAGGTATTGAAGAGTAGATCAATCCTGCATTTTCAAAACATCTAACAGAATTACCGGATTGCCGTTAATTTTCGTTTGAAAATTTTCATGTTGGGTGCAGTTGGGTGGAGGAATCAGGTGGTCATATGGAGCACTTGTACAACTTTAGCTGACATCACATGGATATCAGTGGACAGGTATTGAAGAGTAGATCAATCCTGCATTTTCAAAACATCTAACAGAATTTCCGGATTGACAGAAAAAATGTTAACCGAAAAATGTTATGTTAAGCACAACATAGAATATTCGTTCGGATCCTGATGACCATTTGGAGAACTGACTGTGACCACAAGACATACCATTCGATAGGCATAGAAATGTTGTTTAACCATGCATACACAAATGTAACATATTTATTTCAGATTATTTTTAATTAATTTATGAAAAATATCAATTTGAAAAGCGAGTTGGAGGAATCAGGTGGACATATGGAGCACTTGTACAACTTTAGCCGACATCACATGGGTATCAGTAGACAGGTATTGAAGAGTAGATCAATCCTGCATTTTCAAAACATCTAACAGAATTTCCGGATTGTCGTTAATTTTCGTTTGAAAATTTTCATGTTGGGTGCAGTTGGGTGGAGGAATCAGGTGGTCATATGGAGCACTTGTACAACTTTAGCTGACATCACATGGATATCAGTGGACAGGTATTGAAGAGTAGATCAATCCTGCATTTTCAAAACATCTAAAAGAATTTCCGGATTGTCGTTAATTTTCGTTTGAAAATTTTCATGTTGGGTGCAGTTGGGTGGAGGAATCAGGTGGTCATATGGAGCACTTGTACAACTTTAGCCTACATCACATGGGTATCATTGGTTCGATTCAATAAATCGTTTAGTTTTTTAGCTATCACGCCCGCCAATTTAGAGAATTCGTCAAAATAAAAACTGGGGAAAACGACCTTAAAATTTTTCAATTGTACCAAGAACCTGAACAAAACTCACCGTTGATCCTTATTTTTTTTTGAAAATGTTTAGAATTGGCCTCTGTAACTTCGTAAATATATTTTTGAATAATATATCTATCGATTTAAGGCAATGAAATAAAATTAATTTTTGGACGTTCTAATTTATCAGCTCCATTAAAGAGCTGCCACAAAAATAACAAAAATTTGTTGAACAATCATTTCGGAGCCCGCTACGGCTTCTCATCAGTGATCTTTAATCATCTATAGGTTGACCTCACTTAATACGGGGGTTACGTTCCTGGAAAATGCCGTGTTAAGGGAAATCGAGTTTAACGATACAAGGAACCAGTGCAAAAAGGGGGTTGCATTCCAAGATCTTCAAAGACATAAAATTTTTTTTTTTTATTTTTCAGACATTTTTTAATTGAAAATACAGTTATGCATACATAAGAAAAAAACATCAATCAATGTCCTAAACTTGGGAATTTCTTCCTTTTTTCTCTTCTTTTTGCGTCAAAAACTGGCAACACGTATAGTCAGCGTTCTTTGACTTACACCACTCCCCAATCCAACGAATGGTAAAACAAATTAACCAGCGTTCCTGGTGCTTCTGAAAGCAATTTTGTTCTGCAACCGCTTGAAAATTGATTTTCCAGGTAAAAAACAGCCAAGTGAGCATTAAATCTTAATATTTTTTCGTAAAAATTGTAGGATGTCTAAATGAAGCTAAGTGACACTTTTCCGTAATGTGCACTCAAAAAGATTTTGTGTGCTGTCTAATGTTTATATGTGTATATACATACATGTATGTGTATAAATCAAACATAACGAGCAAAAAAAAATTTGTTCCTCCCGAAACCGTGGTAGAACGACGTTTTACCGTGTTAAATGAAAATATGTCTCAAAAAGTGAAACGTGTTAAAGCGAGACTATACTATATGAAGTACGTGTTAAGCGAGTTCTACCTGTATTATGTTTTGGGTTTTTCAATTAAAAATAAACTAGTCGGTAAGGCCCCAGTAACTGTATACATCAGTGATGGGTTTTTCGATGCTATCTTAGTTTTTTCAGTACATTTTAAGGTTCGGAAATAAGTCAGTACATAAGAAAGACTTTCAATACACTTTCATACAACTAATTCTTCTAATACGATATTATTTCACAGAAAAATAAAATGTGCTACTCTTCTTATTTGGTTGTTATCGAATACACAGTGCAACAACGGTATGAAGATAGCCACGCGTGGCTATCTTAGCAAATACACAAACCACAAAATGTAAAAATTTATTTTAACTTAACAGAAAAAATGTTAACCGAAAAATGTTATGTTAAGCACAACATAGAATATTCGTTCGGATCCTGATGACCATTTGGAGAACTGACTGTGACCACAAGACATACCATTCGATAGGCATAGAAATGTTGTTTAACCATGCATACACAAATGTAACATATTTATTTCAGATTATTTTTAATTAATTTATGAAAAATATCAATTTGAAAAGCGAGTTGGAGGAATCAGGTGGACATATGGAGCACTTGTACAACTTTAGCCGACATCACATGGGTATCAGTAGACAGGTATTGAAGAGTAGATCAATCCTGCATTTTCAAAACATCTAACAGAATTACCGGATTGCCGTTAATTTTCGTTTGAAAATTTTCATGTTGGGTGCAGTTGGGTGGAGGAATCAGGTGGTCATATGGAGCACTTGTACAACTTTAGCTGACATCACATGGATATCAGTGGACAGGTATTGAAGAGTAGATCAATCCTGCATTTTCAAAACATCTAACAGAATTTCCGGATTGTCGTTAATTTTCGTTTGAAAATTTTCATGTTGGGTGCAGTTGGGTGGAGGAATCAGGTGGTCATATGGAGCACTTGTACAACTTTAGCCTACATCACATGGGTATCATTGGTTCGATTCAATAAATCGTTTAGTTTTTTAGCTATCACGCCCGCCAATTTAGAGAATTCGTCAAAATAAAAACTGGGGAAAACGACCTTAAAATTTTTCAATTGTACCAAGAACCTGAACAAAACTCACCGTTGATCCTTATTTTTTTTTGAAAATGTTTAGAATTGGCCTCTGTAACTTCGTAAATATATTCTTGAATAATATATCTATCGATTTAAGGCAATGAAATAAAATTAATTTTTGGACGTTCTAATTTATCAGCTCCATTAAAGAGCTGCCACAAAAATAACAAAAATTTGTTGAACAATCATTTCGGAGCCCGCTACGGCTTCTCATCAGTGATCTTTAATCATCTATAGGTTGACCTCACTTAATACGGGGGTTACGTTCCTGGAAAATGCCGTGTTAAGGGAAATCGAGTTTAACGATACAAGGAACCAGTGCAAAAGGGGGTTGCATTCCAAGATCTTCAAAGACATAAAAATTTTTTTTCTTATTTTTCAGACATTTTTTAATTGAAAATACAGTTATGCATACATAAGGAAAAAAACATCAATCAATGTCCTAAACTTGGGAATTTCTTCCTTTTTTCTCTTCTTTTTGCGTCAAAAACTGGCAACACGTATAGTCAGCGTTCTTTGACTTACACCACTCCCCAATCCAACGAATGGTAAAACAAATTAACCAGCGTTCCTGGTGCTTCTGAAAGCAATTTTGTTCTGCAACCGCTTGAAAATTGATTTTCCAGGTAAAAAACAGCCAAGTGAGCATTAAATCTTAATATTTTTTCGTAAAAATTGTAGGATGTCTAAATGAAGCTAAGTGACACTTTTCCGTAATGTGCACTCAAAAAGATTTTGTGTGCTGTCTAATGTTTATATGTGTATATACATACATGTATGTGTATAAATCAAACATAACGAGCAAAAAAAAATTTGTTCCTCCCGAAACCGTGGTAGAACGACGTTTTACCGTGTTAAATGAAAATATGTCTCAAAAAGTGAAACGTGTTAAAGCGAGACTATACTATATGAAGTACGTGTTAAGCGAGTTCTACCTGTATTATGTTTTGGGTTTTTCAATTAAAAATAAACTAGTCGGTAAGGCCCCAGTAACTGGGGCTATTTTTTGCGGAAGAAATCTCTTTATGAAAAAACAAATATCAAAAGAGAACCAAACTACTCGTTAGTGTTTGTTTTGTTATTTGTGTATGCAGATAATTCGTTAGATATTTCTGAGAGATGCCGTTACTCATGTCTTATCTCTCTCTCATATATTATTTACTCCCGCTTAACCAATGATTTTTACAACGATGAATGCAATGCCACTTTTGCACTCAACGGCTGATATTGACAAATATAAAAGTGAAAATCTTTTTGTGTGTCCGCTATAATATCTAAATTGCTGCACAGATTGACATACAAATGTGTACAACGATACATTTTGCTCTAGGTTTACTATAGGCTTGGTAAGAGTTTGTTGTAATTATAAGTGGGCGGGGCACCTCCCATATAAACCTTATATATGTACCCTGAATATTCATTATGAGATATCTCGACGACCATTTATAGTACGATACTAAGGGTCGGTTTCAAATCAAATGATTAAACGGCATTTAAGTTAATTGTAGATTACTATTTAAATGGTGTTTAATATTTTGCGGGTTTCAGATCATCGGTATTTAAGTATTGAATTTGTGTGGCACCACTGCTTCGTGAACGTCGATTACTTAGTTCAATGGTGTCTGTCTGTTCGGGTGGAATTTCGCAATCGATTTTAAACCAACTTCCCATGAGCTAGAGACTTGAAACTATAGACATACACTCAGAGAAATACTTACCTCGTTTGAAGAAAAACGGCTATCAAATTGAGGAAAAATGGGAATGATTTGGCACCATAGAAACGGTTTCCTCATTTAGATATACAAAATTTCTTTGAATTGAGGAAATATTTTTTTCTTTATTTTAGAGAAAAATTTCTATGAAAGAAGGAAGTTTTCTATAAATTAAAGAAATATGTCTTTAATTTGTAGAAATTGCGTTTTTCAAATGAATAATATTTTATTTCATTATGAGAAATTGTATATAATTTAGGTAAAATTTTCCTCAGTTTGAGGAATAATTTTTTATAAATTGAAGTCAATTTACTACCATTTTAGAAAAAAAATATGCAATATTTTCTACAATTTTGTTTTAATTACAAGGCATCGAAATCATATTTTTTTACTTGTATTCATTTATTATTTTATTTTTAATGAGTATTAAGGTTTACATTCATACGTATTTTTACATACACTACAGGCGTCGTGGCCTTGAAATGATCAAAAGTTCCTTATGGCCATCAAAAAATTATAAATTGAAGTTTATTGAAATTTACATCTTTTCAATATATTTAATTTTTTTTCACAAAATATATCAACAGCCACAAACACAACCACTTCGCTTGAAATAGAGACGCCAACTAAAAAATTCAAAAGAAAAAGGCCAAAAGAGTAAAGCTAGTTTTTGTGTATACTAAAATTTTGTATGGAGAACATTTTTGGTATATTCGTCTTTTTCTTACATTTGCTTTGTTTTAGAGATGGGTATTTTTCTGGGTGTAGGCTCAGGATTGGATGACAATGCAACATGAAATATCTAAAATATGATATAATATAAAATATAAGCGTCGGAAGTTTTTGAATAAAAAAATTAAAAATACAGCATACTTTCGGGTTAAAATCTCGACACTTCACAGGGTGGTACGAAAGTTTGGCAGCCACTCTAATTACATAATAGCTAAATAAATATGAAGTGCGGTTTTAACTAACAGATGGCAGATGGTTATTATGTATGGTTTGAGTCGAGGATTATTAATATGGCATTTTAGAGAGTAAATATTTGTCAAAAAATTCATAGATCAAAGCATTGCATTTATTGTTCTTAAAATCATTGCTTTAGCAGGAGAAGAACATATACGTATGCATGTAAACACAAACATAGACTAATAAGAAAGAGAAGATATAAACAGTGAATGTACTTAGTATTACTAATGGAATTATCTGTATACATCAGTGATGGGTTTTTCGAGTAAAGCTAGTTTTTGTGTATACTAAAATTTTGTATGGAGAACATTTTTGGTATATTCGTCTTTTTCTTACATTTGCTTTGTTTTAGAGATGGGTATTTTTCTGGGTGTAGGCTCAGGATTGGATGACAATGCAACATGAAATATCTAAAATATGATATAATATAAAATATAAGCGTCGGAAGTTTTTGAATAAAAAAATTAAAAATACAGCATACTTTCGGGTTAAAATCTCGACACTTCACAGGGTGGTACGAAAGTTTGGCAGCCACTCTAATTACATAATAGCTAAATAAATATGAAGTGCGGTTTTAACTAACAGATGGCAGATGGTTATTATGTATGGTTTGAGTCGAGGATTATTAATATGGCATTTTAGAGAGTAAATATTTGTCAAAAAATTCATAGATCAAAGCATTGCATTTATTGTTCTTAAAATCATTGCTTTAGCAGGAGAAGAACATATACGTATGCATGTAAACACAAACATAGACTAATAAGAAAGAGAAGATATAAACAGTGAATGTACTTAGTATTACTAATGGAATTATCTGTATACATCAGTGATGGGTTTTTCGATGCTATCTTAGTTTTTTCAGTACATTTTAAGGTTCGGAAATAAGTCAGTACATAAGAAAGATTTTCAATACACTTTCATACAACTAATTCTTCTAATACGATATTATTTCACAGAAAAATAAAATGTGCTACTCTTCTTATTTGGTTGTTATCGAATACACAGTGCAACAACGGTATGAAGATAGCCACGCGTGGCTATCTTAGCAAATACACAAACCACAAAATGTAAAAATTTATTTTAACTTAACAGAAAAAATGTTAACCGAAAAATGTTATGTTAAGCACAACATAGAATATTCGTTCGGATCCTGATGACCATTTGGAGAACTGACTGTGACCACAAGACATACCATTCGATAGGCATAGAAATGTTGTTTAACCATGCATACACAAATGTAACATATTTATTTCAGATTATTTTTAATTAATTTATGAAAAATATCAATTTGAAAAGCGAGTTGGAGGAATCAGGTGGACATATGGAGCACTTGTACAACTTTAGCCGACATCACATGGGTATCAGTAGACAGGTATTGAAGAGTAGATCAATCCTGCATTTTCAAAACATCTAACAGAATTACCGGATTGCCGTTAATTTTCGTTTGAAAATTTTCATGTTGGGTGCAGTTGGGTGGAGGAATCAGGTGGTCATATGGAGCACTTGTACAACTTTAGCTGACATCACATGGATATCAGTGGACAGGTATTGAAGAGTAGATCAATCCTGCATTTTCAAAACATCTAACAGAATTTCCGGATTGTCGTTAATTTTCGTTTGAAAATTTTCATGTTGGGTGCAGTTGGGTGGAGGAATCAGGTGGTCATATGGAGCACTTGTACAACTTTAGCCTACATCACATGGGTATCATTGGTTCGATTCAATAAATCGTTTAGTTTTTTAGCTATCACGCCCGCCAATTTAGAGAATTCGTCAAAATAAAAACTGGGGAAAACGACCTTAAAATTTTTCAATTGTACCAAGAACCTGAACAAAACTCACCGTTGATCCTTATTTTTTTTTGAAAATGTTTAGAATTGGCCTCTGTAACTTCGTAAATATATTTTTGAATAATATATCTATCGATTTAAGGCAATGAAATAAAATTAATTTTTGGACGTTCTAATTTATCAGCTCCATTAAAGAGCTGCCACAAAAATAACAAAAATTTGTTGAACAATCATTTCGGAGCCCGCTACGGCTTCTCATCAGTGATCTTTAATCATCTATAGGTTGACCTCACTTAATACGGGGGTTACGTTCCTGGAAAATGCCGTGTTAAGGGAAATCGAGTTTAACGATACAAGGAACCAGTGCAAAAAGGGGGTTGCATTCCAAGATCTTCAAAGACATAAAATTTTTTTTTTTTATTTTTCAGACATTTTTTAATTGAAAATACAGTTATGCATACATAAGAAAAAAACATCAATCAATGTCCTAAACTTGGGAATTTCTTCCTTTTTTCTCTTCTTTTTGCGTCAAAAACTGGCAACACGTATAGTCAGCGTTCTTTGACTTACACCACTCCCCAATCCAACGAATGGTAAAACAAATTAACCAGCTTCCTGGTGCTTCTGAAAGCAATTTTGTTCTGCAACCGCTTGAAAATTGATTTTCCAGGTAAAAAACAGCCAAGTGAGCATTAAATCTTAATATTTTTCGTAAAAATTGTAGGATGTCTAAATGAAGCTAAGTGACACTTTTCCGTAATGTGCACTCAAAAAGATTTTGTGTGCAGTCTAATGTTTATATGTGTATATACATACATGTATGTGTATAAATCAAACATAACGAGCAAAAAAAATTTGTTCCTCCCGAAACCGTGGTAGAACGACGTTTTACCGTGTTAAATGAAAATATGTCTCAAAAAGTGAAACGTGTTAAAGCGAGACTATACTATATGAAGTACGTGTTAAGCGAGTTCTACCTGTATTATGTTTTGGGTTTTTCAATTAAAAATAAACTAGTCGGTAAGGCCCCAGTAACTGGGGCTATTTTTTGCGGAAGAAATCTCTTTATGAAAAAACAAATATCAAAAGAGAACCAAACTACTCGTTAGTGTTTGTTTTGTTATTTGTGTATGCAGATAATTCGTTAGATATTTCTGAGAGATGCCGTTACTCATGTCTTATCTCTCTCTCATATATTATTTACTCCCGCTTAACCAATGATTTTTACAACGATGAATGCAATGCTTTGTTTAATGAGCGATTTTAAAAAACTTCCGACGCTATTATTTTGGATTTGGCTTAATCGATTTTAAATCTGATAATTTTTGACTAACCCGCACGTCAAGATCTTTATGTCAATATATAGTGTGCGCTTCTAGATCTTCTGGAATAAAAACGTAGTTACATTAATAAATATTTAGATTAAAATATATTTGGAGCTCTAAGCGCAACATTTTTGCTTCATTTACTAAGGACTTCACAATATCAAATGGCAGACAAAAGCGCTGCATGAATGAAAACGATTGCACACCACTGCACTAGAGCTTCAATGGTTTTGAAAAGACAGGATTTTTTTTTTTCGAGTACTGTTTTTGGTGACAAGTAAACCAGTATTCGTCAAGTAATAAGGCGAAATTCATTTTTATAGAGAACACCGTTTTTCTTGACTTAAATCTTGTACCCGCGGTCTGCCACCTCCATATTTAGTATTTAAAAAATGGGAAGCGCGAAAATGGCTTAAAGCTCGCGAATTAACGTAATGGCGGATACAAAATTTTTTTACAATGCATGTCACTGATTCAGCTTTATTAAATCCACTTATTTCGAGGAATTTTGAAATGCGAACGGTGACGGTGAATGATAACCCACAACTTATATACGCTTCCAATTTTTTTTGAAACCTGCTTTTTGATTTTCAAAATAATGGGTTTCTAGTTTAAAGATGGGTTTTGTTGTTAATTTTTAACAATTTATTGTAACAGTAAGCGAAAAGATTATGTGCTTTAGTTTTATCGCGTCAGGTTTAGGTATATTGCGCGATGTTAGTAAAAAAGAAAAGAAGAAAAACGGTATCCGGTTTTTAATGTTATTTTGTTTCAACAAGTGCATATTCATACTAAATTTATAAAACAAAAATATGTACATAGCTGCATATTTTTAAATTTTATTGAACTAAATGTTGACAAGGAAGAGTTCGTGCTTTAGTTTTGTCCGACATTGTATATTATAATAATAATCAGACATATTCTGAATTTTACTTTCGAGTGAAATTGAAATCAAAATAGTTGAACTCATATTGCTGGAATTTCTCTTCCACTCAAAAGTAAAATTCAGAGCAAGGCTGAATAATTTTTTGATTAAGCATATCATTATTTTCCAGAACAATTTTTTATTCAACCATTTGACGCAAATTCAAGATCCGTCACTGGTAAATATTTTAAATACTAGTATTAAATGCAGTATCAGTTTCGAAAAGTAAGTCTGCATTTAGACAATGAGACTAGTTTCATGAAACTTCCTAAAGTGTTGGTAAAAGGAGAGAAACGACAGGGAGATAAACGAAATCGCTCGGAGAGCATTTTATGAAACTTTTTGACGTTCTCTTTATAAATATTCGTAATTCAATGTTTTTCCCATTGCAACGAAAACTATAAATCAGCATTTACAAGTATACGAGCAAATATAGGGAAGAGGGGGAGAAACGACAGGGGGGTATACAAAATCTCTCGAGCAGCATTTCATGAATCTTTTCGACGTCTCTCTTTATACATATTCGTAATTCAATGTTTTTCCCATGGTGAAATCATGTAGAAGGTTATAGCAAGATTACAACAATTTCATCTTAGCAAAAACAACACATCTTTGCTGTTGCGTCAAATATCACAAAATGTCAAACTCAGCAAAGACATCTTTGTTGTGTGCGGCCATAATGGCGGCGTGTAGAGAATGTAAAAATGGAGAACAAACGTACACAAACAATCAAAAGTAAACAATGATTTTGACAGCCTATGATATTGACCACGAAAAAAGAAGAATGAGTTACTTGTAAGTTCACCTGGTAAAGCACAGAAAATGTAAAATTTATTTGAAGAAAATGACAACAAAATCCAATACAAATGCAAAAAATGCATTAACGGGGAAAGAATAAAAGAACACCTTTTAGAATTTGTATAATACTTATCCTAAGCTACTACAATTTTTAAGCTATAATAAGTCAAAGTTAAATGTTGAGGAAAATAATGAAATTTACCACATAGTGACTGAAACACCCTATATATCTATGGTGAAAAGGAATAACAGGTTTAGTCTTTTCCTGTCAGCCGAGTTTGATAGCCTTGAAAAGAAATATTATAGAACCAATAACCCTATAGCAAATGCTGCAGTACTGCATAACCGAACATACCATATTTTGTTCAGTACTTCTACAAAACCAATGTATTTCCCAAAATCTGATTTTAACTTACAGCACTTTTGCACTCAACGGCTGATATTAACAAATATAAAAGTGAAAATCTTTTTGTGTGTCCGCTATAATATCTAAATTGCTGCACAGATTGACATACAAATGTGTACAACGATACATTTTGCTCTAGGTTTACTATAGGCTTGGTAAGAGTTTGTAATTATAAGTGGGCGGGGCACCTCCCATATAAACCTTATATATATGTACCCTGAATATTCATTATGAGATATCTCGACGACCATTTATAGTACGATACTAAGGCTCGGTTTCAAATCAAATAATTAAACGGCATTTAAGTTAATTGTAGATTACTATTTAAATGGTGTTTAATATTTTGCGGGTTTCAGATCATCGGTATTTAAGTATTGAATTTGTGTGGCACCACTGCTTCGTGAACGTCGATTACTTAGTTCAATGGTGTCTGTCTGTTCGGGTGGAATTTCGCAATCGATTTTAAACCAACTTCCCATGAGCTAGAGACTTGAAACTATAGACATACACTCAGAGAAATACTTACCTCGTTTGAAGAAAAACGGCTATCAAATTGAGGAAAAATGGGAATGATTTGGCACCATAGAAACGGTTTCCTCATTTAGATATACAAAATTTCTTTGAATTGAGGAAATATTTTTTCTTTATTTTAGAGAAAAATTTCTATGAAAGAAGGAAGTTTTCTATAAATTAAAGAAATATGTCTTTAATTTGTAGAAATTGCGTTTTTCAAATGAATAATATTTTATTTCATTATGAGAAATTGTATATAATTTAGGTAAAATTTTCCTCAGTTTGAGGAATAATTTTTCATAAATTTCATGAATCTTTTCGACGTCTCTCTTTATACATATTCGTAATTCAATGTTTTTCCCATGGTGAAATCATGTAGAAGCTTATAGCAAGATTACAACAATTTCATCTTAGCAAAAACAACACATCTTTGCTGTTGCGTCAAATATCACAAAATGTCAAACTCAGCAAAGACATCTTTGTTGTGTGCGGCCATAATGGCGGCGTGTAGAGAATGTAAAAATGGAGAACAAACGTACACAAACAATCAAAAGTAAACAATGATTTTGACAGCCTATGATATTGACCACGAAAAAAGAAGAATGAGTTACTTGTAAGTTCACCTGGTAAAGCACAGAAAATGTAAAATTTATTTGAAGAAAATGACAACAAAATCCAATACAAATGCAAAAAATGCATTAACGGGGAAAGAATAAAAGAACACCTTTTAGAATTTGTATAATACTTATCCTAAGCTACTACAATTTTTAAGCTATAATAAGTCAAAGTTAAATGTTGAGGAAAATAATGAAATTTACCACATAGTGACTGAAACACCCTATATATCTATGGTGAAAAGGAATAACAGGTTTAGTCTTTTCCTGTCAGCCGAGTTTGATAGCCTTGAAAAGAAATATTATAGAACCAATAACCCTATAGCAAATGCTGCAGTACTGCATAACCGAACATACCATATTTTGTTCAGTACTTCTACAAAACCAATGTATTTCCCAAAATCTGATTTTAACTTACAGCACTTTTGCACTCAACGGCTGATATTAACAAATATAAAAGTGAAAATCTTTTTGTGTGTCCGCTATAATATCTAAATTGCTGCACAGATTGACATACAAATGTGTACAACGATACATTTTGCTCTAGGTTTACTATAGGCTTGGTAAGAGTTTGTAATTATAAGTGGGCGGGGCACCTCCCATATAAACCTTATATATATGTACCCTGAATATTCATTATGAGATATCTCGACGACCATTTATAGTACGATACTAAGGCTCGGTTTCAAATCAAATAATTAAACGGCATTTAAGTTAATTGTAGATTACTATTTAAATGGTGTTTAATATTTTGCGGGTTTCAGATCATCGGTATTTAAGTATTGAATTTGTGTGGCACCACTGCTTCGTGAACGTCGATTACTTAGTTCAATGGTGTCTGTCTGTTCGGGTGGAATTTCGCAATCGATTTTAAACCAACTTCCCATGAGCTAGAGACTTGAAACTATAGACATACACTCAGAGAAATACTTACCTCGTTTGAAGAAAAACGGCTATCAAATTGAGGAAAAATGGGAATGATTTGGCACCATAGAAACGGTTTCCTCATTTAGATATACAAAATTTCTTTGAATTGAGGAAATATTTTTTCTTTATTTTAGAGAAAAATTTCTATGAAAGAAGGAAGTTTTCTATAAATTAAAGAAATATGTCTTTAATTTGTAGAAATTGCGTTTTTCAAATGAATAATATTTTATTTCATTATGAGAAATTGTATATAATTTAGGTAAAATTTTCCTCAGTTTGAGGAATAATTTTTCATAAATTGAAGTCAATTTACTACCATTTTAGAAAAAAAAATGCAATATTTTCTACAATTTTGTTTTAATTACAAGGCATCGAAATCATATTTTTTTACTTGTATTCATTTATTATTTTATTTTTAATGAGTATTAAGGTTTACATTCATACGTATTTTTACATACACTACAGGCGTCGTGGCCTTGAAATGATCAAAAGTTCCTTATGGCCATCAAAAAATTATAAATTGAACAACAGCCACAAAAACAACCACTTCGCTTGAAATAGAGACGCCAACTAAAAAATTCAAAAGAAAAACAAAGCGTACGCGATTGTCTGCTAAGGCCAAAAGAGTAAAGCTAGTTTTTGTGTATACTAAAATTTTGTATGGAGAATATTTTTGGTATATTCGTCTCTTTCTTACATTTTCTATGCAACTAAATTTGTAAAAATGAATAAATAACTTACTTCAAATTGAACACCATGGTTGCATGAAAGGAGCACATTTTTCTTCATTTTGAGGAAAATTTACTTAAACGAGAGAAATTTTCGTGGATTCAAATTGAGGAAACTTTTTCTTTGTTTTAGAGATGGGTATTTTTCTGGGTGTAGGCTCAGGATTGGATGACAATGCAACATGAAATATCTAAAATATGATATAATATAAAATATAAGCGTCGGAAGTTTTTGAATAAAAAAATTAAAAATACAGCATACTTTCGGGTTAAAATCTCGACACTTCACAGGGTGGTACGAAAGTTTGGCAGCCACTCTAATTACATAATAGCTATATAAATATGAAGTGCGGTTTTAACTAACAGATGGCAGATGGTTATTATGTATGGTTTGAGTCGAGGATTATTAATATGGCATTTTAGAGAGTAAATATTTGTCAAAAAATTCATAGATCAAAGCATTGCATTTATTGTTCTAAAAATCATTGCTTTAGCAGGAGAAGAACATATACGTATGCATGTAAACACAAACATAGACTAATAAGAAAGAGAAGATATAAACAGTGAATGTATTTAGTATTACTAATGGAATTATCTGTATACATCAGTGATGGGTTTTTCGATGCTATCTTAGTTTTTTCAGTACATTTTAAGGTTCGGAAATAAGTCAGTACATAAGAAAGATTTTCAATACACTTTCATACAACTAATTCTTCTAATACGATATTATTTCACAGAAAAATAAAATGTGCTACTCTTCTTATTTGGTTGTTATCGAATACACAGTGCAACAACGGTATGAAGATAGCCACGCGTGGCTATCTTAGCAAATACACAAACCACAAAATGTAAAAATTTATTTTAACTTAACAGAAAAAATGTTAACCGAAAAATGTTATGTTAAGCACAACATAGAATATTCGTTCGGATCCTGATGACCATTTGGAGAACTGACTGTGACCACAAGACATACCATTCGATAGGCATAGAAATGTTGTTTAACCATGCATACACAAATGTAACATATTTATTTCAGATTATTTTTAATTAATTTATGAAAAATATCAATTTGAAAAGCGAGTTGGAGGAATCAGGTGGACATATGGAGCACTTGTACAACTTTAGCCGACATCACATGGGTATCAGTAGACAGGTATTGAAGAGTAGATCAATCCTGCATTTTCAAAACATCTAACAGAATTACCGGATTGCCGTTAATTTTCGTTTGAAAATTTTCATGTTGGGTGCAGTTGGGTGGAGGAATCAGGTGGTCATATGGAGCACTTGTACAACTTTAGCTGACATCACATGGATATCAGTGGACAGGTATTGAAGAGTAGATCAATCCTGCATTTTCAAAACATCTAACAGAATTTCCGGATTGTCGTTAATTTTCGTTTGAAAATTTTCATGTTGGGTGCAGTTGGGTGGAGGAATCAGGTGGTCATATGGAGCACTTGTACAACTTTAGCCTACATCACATGGGTATCATTGGTTCGATTCAATAAATCGTTTAGTTTTTTTAGCTATCACGCCCGCCAATTTAGAGAATTCGTCAAAATAAAAACTGGGGAAAACGACCTTAAAATTTTTCAATTGTACCAAGAACCTGAACAAAACTCACCGTTGATCCTTATTTTTTTTTTGAAAATGTTTAGAATTGGCCTCTGTAACTTCGTAAATATATTCTTGAATAATATATCTATCGATTTAAGGCAATGAAATAAAATTAATTTTTGGACGTTCTAATTTATCAGCTCCATTAAAGAGCTGCCACAAAAATAACAAAAATTTGTTGAACAATCATTTCGGAGCCCGCTACGGCTTCTCATCAGTGATCTTTAATCATCTATAGGTTGACCTCACTTAATACGGGGGTTACGTTCCTGGAAAATGCCGTGTTAAGGGAAATCGAGTTTAACGATACAAGGAACCAGTGCAAAAAGGGGGTTGCATTCCAAGATCTTCAAAGACATAAAAAATTTTTTTTTTATTTTTCAGACATTTTTTAATTGAAAATACAGTTATGCATACATAAGGAAAAAAACATCAATCAATGTCCTAAACTTGGGAATTTCTTCCTTTTTTCTCTTCTTTTTGCGTCAAAAACTGGCAACACGTATAGTCAGCGTTCTTTGACTTACACCACTCCCCAATCCAACGAATGGTAAAACAAATTAACCAGCGTTCCTGGTGCTTCTGAAAGCAATTTTGTTCTGCAACCGCTTGAAAATTGATTTTCCAGGTAAAAAACAGCCAAGTGAGCATTAAATCTTAATATTTTTTCGTAAAAATTGTAGGATGTCTAAATGAAGCTAAGTGACACTTTTCCGTAATGTGCACTCAAAAAGATTTTGTGTGCAGTCTAATGTTTATATGTGTATATACATACATGTATGTGTATAAATCAAACATAACGAGCAAAAAAAAATTTGTTCCTCCCGAAACCGTGGTAGAACGACGTTTTACCGTGTTAAATGAAAATATGTCTCAAAAAGTGAAACGTGTTAAAGCGAGACTATACTATATGAAGTACGTGTTAAGCGAGTTCTACCTTTATTATGTTTTGGGTTTTTCAATTAAAAATAAACTAGTCGGTAAGGCCCCAGTAACTGGGGCTATTTTTTGCGGAAGAAATCTCTTTATGAAAAAACAAATATCAAAAGAGAACCAAACTACTCGTTAGTGTTTATTTTGTTATTTGTGTATGCAGATAATTCGTTAGATATTTCTGAGAGATGCCGTTACTCATGTCTTCTCTCTCTCTCATATATTATTTACTCCCGCTTAACCAATGATTTTTACAACGATGAATGCAATGGTTTGTTTAATGAGCGATTTTAAAAAACATCCGACGCTATTATTTTGGATTTGGCTTAATCGATTTTAAATCTGATAATTTTTGACTAACCCGCACGTCAAGATCTTTATGTCAATATATAGTGTGCGCTTCTAGATCTTCTGGAATAAAAACGTAGTTACATTAATAAATATTTAGATTAAAATATATTTGGAGCTCTAAGCGCAACATTTTTGCTTCATTTACTAAGGACTTCACAATATCAAATGGCAGACAAAAGCGCTCCATGAATGAAAACGATTGCACACCACTGCACTAGAGCTTCAATGGTTTTGAAAAGACAGGATTTTTTTTTTCGAGTACTGTTTTTGGTGACAAGTAAACCAGTATTCGTCAAGTAATAAGGCGAAATTCATTTTTATAGAGAACACCGTTTTTCTTGACTTAAATCTTGTACCCGCGGTCTGCCACCTCCATATTTAGTATTTAAAAAATGGGAAGCGCGAAAATGGCTTAAAGCTCGCGAATTAACGTAATGGCGGATACAAAATTTTTTTACAATGCATGTCACTGATTCAGCTTTATTAAATCCACTTATTTCGAGGAACTTATTTTGAAATGCGAACGGTGACGGTGAATGATAACCCACAACTTATATACGCTTCCAATTTTTTTTGAATCCTGTTTTTTGATTTTCAAAATAATGGGTTTCTAGTTTAAAGACGGGTTTTGTTGTTAATTTTTAACAATTTATTGTAACAGTAAGCGAAAAGATTATGTGCTTTAGTTTTATCGCGTCAGGTTTAGGTATATTGCGCGATGTTAGTAAAAAAGAAAAGAAGAAAAACGGTATCCGGTTTTTAATGTTATTTTGTTTCAACAAGTGCATATTCATACTAAATTTATAAAACAAAAATATGTACATAGCTGCATATTTTTAAATTTTATTGAACTAAATGTTGACAAGGAAGAGTTCGTGCTTTAGTTTTGTCCGACATTGTATATTATAATAATAATCAGACATATTCTGAATTTTACTTTCGAGTGAAATTGAAATCAAAATAGTTGAACTCATATTGCTGGAATTTCTCTTCCACTCAAAAGTAAAATTCAGAGCAAGGCTGAATAATTTTTTGATTAAGCATATCATTATTTTCCAGAACAATTTTTTATTCAACCATTTGACGCAAATTCAAGATCCGTCACTGGTAAATATTTTAAATACTAGTATTAAATGCAGTATCAGTTTCGAAAAGTAACTCTGCATTTAGACAATGAGACTAGTTTCATGAAACTTCCCAAAGTGTTGGTAAAAGGAGAAAAACGACAGGGAGATAAACGAAATCGCTCGGAGAGCATTTTATGAAACTTTTTGACGTTCTCTTTATAAATATTCGTAATTCAATGTTTTTCCCATTGCAACGTAAACTATAAATCAGCATTTACAAGTACACGAGCAAATATAGGGAAGAGGGGGAGAAACGACAGGGGGTATACAAAATCTCTCGAGCAGCATTTCATGAATCTTTTCGACGTCTCTCTTTATACATATTCGTAATTCAATGTTTTTCCCATGGTGAAATCATGTAGAAGGTTATAGCAAGATTACAACAATTTCATGTTAGCAAAAACAACACATCTTTGCTGTTGCGTCAAATATCACAAAATGTCAAACTCAGCAAAGACATCTTTGTTGTGTGCGGCCATAATGGCGGCGTGTAGAGAATGTAAAAATGGAGAACAAACGTACACAAACAATCAAAAGTAAACAATGATTTTGACAGCCTATGATATTGACCACGAAAAAAGAAGAAGAATGAGTTACTTGTAAGTTCACCTGGTAAAGCACAGAAAATGTAAAATTTATTTGAAGAAAATGACAACAAAATCCAATACAAATGCAAAAAATGCATTAACGGGGAAAGAATAAAAGAACACCTTTTAGAATTTGTATAATACTTATCCTAAGCTACTACAATTTTTAAGCTATAATAAGTCAAAGTTAAATGTTGAGGAAAATAATGAAATTTACCACATAGTGACTGAAACACCCTATATATCTATGGTGAAAAGGAATAACAAGTTTAGTCTTTTCCTGTCAGCCGAGTTTGATAGCCTTGAAAAGACATATTATAGAACCAATAACCCTATAGCAAATGCTGCAGTACTGCATAACCGAACATACCATATTTTGTTCAGTACTTCTACAAAACCAATGTATTTCCCAAAATCTGATTTTAACTTACAGCACTTTTGCACTCAACGGCTGATATTAACAAATATAAAAGTGAAAATCTTTTTGTGTGTCCGCTATAATATCTAAATTGCTGCACAGATTGACATATAAATGTGTACAACGATACATTTTGCTCTAGGTTTACTATAGGCTTGGTAAGAGTTTGTAATTATAAGTGGGCGGGGCACCTCCCATATAAACCTTATATATATGTACCCTGAATATTCATTGAGATATCTCGACGACCATTTATAGTACGATACTAAGGGTCGGTTTCAAATCAAATAATTAAACGGCATTTAAGTTAATTGTAGATTACTATTTAATTTATTTTAAGTATTGAATTTGTGTGGCACCACTGCTTCGTGAACGTCGATTACTTAGTTCAATGGTGTCTGTCTGTTCGGGTGGAATTTCGCAATCGATTTTAAACCAACTTCCCATGAGCTAGAGACTTGAAACTATAGACATACACTCAGAGAAATACTTACATCGTTTGAAGAAAAACGGCTATCAAATTGAGGAAAAATGGGAATGATTTGGCACCATAGAAACGGTTTCCTCATTTAGATATACAAAATTTCTTTGAATTGAGGAAATATTTTTTCTTTATTTTAGAGAAAAATTTCTATGAAAGAAGGAAGTTTTCTATAAATTAAAGAAATATGTCTTTAATTTGTAGAAATTGCGTTTTTCAAATGAATAATATTTTATTTCATTATGAGAAATTGTATATAATTTAGGTAAAATTTTCCTCAGTTTGAGGAATAATTTTTCATAAATTGAAGTCAATTTACTACCATTTTAGAAAAAAAAAATGCTATATTTTCTACAATTTTGTTTTAATTACAAGGCATCGAAATCATATTTTTTTACTTGTATTCATTTATTATTTTATTTTTAATGAGTATTAAGGTTTACATTCATACGTATTTTTACATACACTACAGGCGTCGTGGCCTTGAAATGATCAAAAGTTCCTTATGGCCATCAAAAAATTATAAATTGAAGTTTATTGACATTTACATCTTTTCAATATATTTAATTTTTTTTCACAAAATATATCAACAGCCACAAACACAACCACTTCGCTTGAAATAGAGACGCCAACTAAAAAATTCAAAAGAAAAACAAAGCGTACGCGATTGTCTGCTAAGGCCAAAAGAGTAAAGCTAGTTTTTGTGTATACTAAAATTTTGTATGGAGAATATTTTTGGTATATTCGTCTCTTTCTTACATTTTCTATGCAACTAAATTTGTAAAAATGACTAAATAACTTACTTCAAATTGAACACCATGGTTGCATGAAAGGAGCACATTTTTCTTCATTTTGAGGAAAATTTACTTAAACGAGAGAAATTTTCGTGGATTCAAATTGAGGAAACTTTTTCTTTGTTTTAGAGATGGGTATTTTTCTGGGTGTAGGCTCAGGATTGGATGACAATGCAACATGAAATATCTAAAATATGATATAATATAAAATATAAGCGTCGGAAGTTTTTGAATAAAAAAATTAAAAATACAGCATACTTTCGGGTTAAAATCTCGACACTTCACAGGGTGGTACGAAAGTTTGGCAGCCACTCTAATTACATAATAGCTAAATAAATATGAAGTGCGGTTTTAACTAACAGATGGCAGATGGTTATTATGTATGGTTTGAGTCGAGGATTATTAATATGGCATTTTAGAGAGTAAATATTTGTCAAAAAATTCATAGATCAAAGCATTGCATTTATTGTTCTAAAAATCATTGCTTTAGCAGGAGAAGAACATATACGTATGCATGTAAACACAAACATAGACTAATAAGAAAGAGAAGATATAAACAGTGAATGTATTTAGTATTACTAATGGAATTATCTGTATACATCAGTGATGGGTTTTTCGATGCTATCTTAGTTTTTTCAGTACATTTTAAGGTTCGGAAATAAGTCAGTACATAAGAAAGATTTTCAATACACTTTCATACAACTAATTCTTCTAATACGATATTATTTCACAGAAAAATAAAATGTGCTACTCTTCTTATTTGGTTGTTATCGAATACACAGTGCAACAACGGTATGAAGATAGCCACGCGTGGCTATCTTAGCAAATACACAAACCACAAAATGTAAAAATGTATTTTAACTTAACAGAAAAAATGTTAACCGAAAAATGTTATGTTAAGCACAACATAGAATATTCGTTCGGATCCTGATGACCATTTGGAGAACTGACTGTGACCACAAGACATACCATTCGATAGGCATAGAAATGTTGTTTAACCATGCATACACAAATGTAACATATTTATTTCAGATTATTTTTAATTAATTTATGAAAAATATCAATTTGAAAAGCGAGTTGGAGGAATCAGGTGGACATATGGAGCACTTGTACAACTTTAGCCGACATCACATGGGTATCAGTGGACAGGTATTGAAGAGTAGATCAATCCTGCATTTTCAAAACATCTAACAGAATTACCGGATTGCCGTTAATTTTCGTTTGAAAATTTTCATGTTGGGTGCAGTTGGGTGGAGGAATCAGGTGGTCATATGGAGCACTTGTACAACTTTAGCTGACATCACATGGATATCAGTGGACAGGTATTGAAGAGTAGATCAATCCTGCATTTTCAAAACATCTAACAGAATTTCCGGATTGTCGTTAATTTTCGTTTGAAAATTTTCATGTTGGGTGCAGTTGGGTGGAGGAATCAGGTGGTCATATGGAGCACTTGTACAACTTTAGCCTACATCACATGGGTATCATTGGTTCGATTCAATAAATCGTTTAGTTTTTTAGCTATCACGCCCGCCAATTTAGAGAATTCGTCAAAATAAAAACTGGGGAAAACGACCTTAAAATTTTTCAATTGTACCAAGAACCTGAACAAAACTCACCGTTGATCCTTATTTTTTTTTGAAAATGTTTAGAATTGGCCTCTGTAACTTCGTAAATATATTCTTGAATAATATATCTATCGATTTAAGGCAATGAAATAAAATTAATTTTTGGACGTTCTAATTTATCAGCTCCATTAAAGAGCTGCCACAAAAATAACAAAAATTTGTTGAACAATCATTTCGGAGCCCGCTACGGCTTCTCATCAGTGATCTTTAATCATCTATAGGTTGACCTCACTTAATACGGGGGTTACGTTCCTGGAAAATGCCGTGTTAAGGGAAATCGAGTTTAACGATACAAGGAACCAGTGCAAAAAGGGAGTTGCATTCCAAGATCTTCAAAGACATAAAAAATTTTTTTTTTATTTTTCAGACATTTTTTAATTGAAAATACAGTTATGCATACATAAGAAAAAAAACATCAATCAATGTCCTAAACTTGGGAATTTCTTCCTTTTTTCTCTTCTTTTTGCGTCAAAAACTGGCAACACGTATAGTCAGCGTTCTTTGACTTACACCACTCCCCAATCCAACGAATGGTAAAACAAATTAACCAGCGTTTTCGTGGATTCAAATTGAGGAAACTTTTTCTTTGTTTTAGAGATGGGTATTTTTCTGGGTGTAGGCTCAGGATTGGATGACAATGCAACATGAAATATCTAAAATATGATATAATATAAAATATAAGCGTCGGAAGTTTTTGAATAAAAAAATTAAAAATACAGCATACTTTCGGGTTAAAATCTCGACACTTCACAGGGTGGTACGAAAGTTTGGCAGCCACTCTAATTACATAATAGCTAAATAAATATGAAGTGCGGTTTTAACTAACAGATGGCAGATGGTTATTATGTATGGTTTGAGTCGAGGATTATTAATATGGCATTTTAGAGAGTAAATATTTGTCAAAAAATTCATAGATCAAAGCATTGCATTTATTGTTCTAAAAATCATTGCTTTAGCAGGAGAAGAACATATACGTATGCATGTAAACACAAACATAGACTAATAAGAAAGAGAAGATATAAACAGTGAATGTATTTAGTATTACTAATGGAATTATCTGTATACATCAGTGATGGGTTTTTCGATGCTATCTTAGTTTTTTCAGTACATTTTAAGGTTCGGAAATAAGTCAGTACATAAGAAAGATTTTCAATACACTTTCATACAACTAATTCTTCTAATACGATATTATTTCACAGAAAAATAAAATGTGCTACTCTTCTTATTTGGTTGTTATCGAATACACAGTGCAACAACGGTATGAAGATAGCCACGCGTGGCTATCTTAGCAAATACACAAACCACAAAATGTAAAAATGTATTTTAACTTAACAGAAAAAATGTTAACCGAAAAATGTTATGTTAAGCACAACATAGAATATTCGTTCGGATCCTGATGACCATTTGGAGAACTGACTGTGACCACAAGACATACCATTCGATAGGCATAGAAATGTTGTTTAACCATGCATACACAAATGTAACATATTTATTTCAGATTATTTTTAATTAATTTATGAAAAATATCAATTTGAAAAGCGAGTTGGAGGAATCAGGTGGACATATGGAGCACTTGTACAACTTTAGCCGACATCACATGGGTATCAGTGGACAGGTATTGAAGAGTAGATCAATCCTGCATTTTCAAAACATCTAACAGAATTACCGGATTGCCGTTAATTTTCGTTTGAAAATTTTCATGTTGGGTGCAGTTGGGTGGAGGAATCAGGTGGTCATATGGAGCACTTGTACAACTTTAGCTGACATCACATGGATATCAGTGGACAGGTATTGAAGAGTAGATCAATCCTGCATTTTCAAAACATCTAACAGAATTTCCGGATTGTCGTTAATTTTCGTTTGAAAATTTTCATGTTGGGTGCAGTTGGGTGGAGGAATCAGGTGGTCATATGGAGCACTTGTACAACTTTAGCCTACATCACATGGGTATCATTGGTTCGATTCAATAAATCGTTTAGTTTTTTAGCTATCACGCCCGCCAATTTAGAGAATTCGTCAAAATAAAAACTGGGGAAAACGACCTTAAAATTTTTCAATTGTACCAAGAACCTGAACAAAACTCACCGTTGATCCTTATTTTTTTTTGAAAATGTTTAGAATTGGCCTCTGTAACTTCGTAAATATATTCTTGAATAATATATCTATCGATTTAAGGCAATGAAATAAAATTAATTTTTGGACGTTCTAATTTATCAGCTCCATTAAAGAGCTGCCACAAAAATAACAAAAATTTGTTGAACAATCATTTCGGAGCCCGCTACGGCTTCTCATCAGTGATCTTTAATCATCTATAGGTTGACCTCACTTAATACGGGGGTTACGTTCCTGGAAAATGCCGTGTTAAGGGAAATCGAGTTTAACGATACAAGGAACCAGTGCAAAAAGGGAGTTGCATTCCAAGATCTTCAAAGACATAAAAAATTTTTTTTTTATTTTTCAGACATTTTTTAATTGAAAATACAGTTATGCATACATAAGAAAAAAAACATCAATCAATGTCCTAAACTTGGGAATTTCTTCCTTTTTTCTCTTCTTTTTGCGTCAAAAACTGGCAACACGTATAGTCAGCGTTCTTTGACTTACACCACTCCCCAATCCAACGAATGGTAAAACAAATTAACCAGCGTTCCTAGTGCTTCTGAAAGCAATTTTGTTCTGCAACCGCTTGAAAATTGATTTTCCAGGTAAAAAACAGCCAAGTGAGCATTAAATCTTAATATTTTTTCGTAAAAATTGTAGGATGTCTAAATGAAGCTAAGTGACACTTTTCCGTAATGTGCACTCAAAAAGATTTTGTGTGCAGTCTAATGTTTATATGTGTATATACATACATGTATGTGTATAAATCAAACATAACGAGCAAAAAAAAATTTGTTCCTCCCGAAACCGTGGTAGAACGACGTTTTACCGTGTTAAATGAAAATATGTCTCAAAAAGTGAAACGTGTTAAAGCGAGACTATACTATATGAAGTACGTGTTAAGCGAGTTCTACCTGTATTATGTTTTGGATTTTTCAATTAAAAATAAACTAGTCGGTAAGGCCCCAGTAACTGGGGCTATTTTTTGCGGAAGAAATCTCTTTATGAAAAAACAAATATCAAAAGAGAACCAAACTACTCGTTAGTGTTTGTTTTGTTATTTGTGTATGCAGATAATTCGTTAGATATTTCTGAGAGATGCCGTTACTCATGTCTTCTCTCTCTCTCATATATTATTTACTCCCGCTTAACCAATGATTTTTACAACGATGAATGCAATGCTTTGTTTAATGAGCGATTTTAAAAAACTTCCGACGCTATTATTTTGGATTTGGCTTAATCGATTTTAAATCTGATAATTTTTGACTAACCCGCACGTCAAGATCTTTATGTCAATATATAGTGTGCGCTTCTAGATCTTCTGGAATAAAAACGTAGTTACATTAATAAATATTTAGATTAAAATATATTTGGAGCTCTAAGCGCAACATTTTTGCTTCATTTACTAAGGACTTCACAATATCAAATGGCAGACAAAAGCGCTCCATGAATGAAAACGATTGCACACCACTGCACTAGAGCTTTAATGGTTTTGAAAAGACAGTATTTTTTTCGAGTACTGTTTTTGGTGACAAGTAAACCAGTATTCGTCAAGTAATAAGGCGAAATTCATTTTTATAGAGAACACCGTTTTTCTTGACTTAAATCTTGTACCCGCGGTCTGCCACCTCCATATTTAGTATTTAAAAAATGGGAAGCGCGAAAATGGCTTAAAGCTCGCGAATTAACGTAATGGCGGATACAAAATTTTTTTACAATGCATGTCACTGATTCAGCTTTATTAAATCCACTTATTTCGAGGAATTTTGAAATGCGAACGGTGACGGTGAATGATAACCCACAACTTATATACGCTTCCAATTTTTTTTGAAACCTGCTTTTTGATTTTCAAAATAATGGGTTTCTAGTTTAAAGATGGGTTTTGTTGTTAATTTTTAACAATTTATTGTAACAGTAAGCGAAAAGATTATGTGCTTTAGTTTTATCGCGTCAGGTTTAGGTATATTGCGCGATGTTAGTAAAAAAGAAAAGAAGAAAAACGGTATCCGGTTTTTAATGTTATTTTGTTTCAACAAGTGCATATTCATACTAAATTTATAAAACAAAAATATGTACATAGCTGCATATTTTTAAATTTTATTGAACTAAATGTTGGCAAGGAAGAGTTCGTGCTTTAGTTTTGTCCGACATTGTATATTATAATAATAATCAAACATATTCTGAATTTTACTTTCGAGTGAAATTGAAATCAAAATAGTTGAACTCATATTGCTGGAATTTCTCTTCCACTCACAAGTAAAATTCAGAGCAAGGCTGAATAATTTTTTGATTAAGCATATCATTATTTTCCAGAACAATTTTTTATTCAACCATTTGACGCAAATTCAAGATCCGTCACTGGTAAATATTTTAAATACTAGTATTAAATGCAGTATCAGTTTCGAAAAGTAAGTCTGCATTTAGACAATGAGACTAGTTTCATGAAACTTCCCAAAGTGTTGGTAAAAGGAGAGAAACGACAGGGAGATAAACGAAATCGCTCGGAGAGCATTTTATGAAACTTTTTGACGTTCTCTTTATAAATATTCGTAATTCAATGTTTTTCCCATTGCAACGAAAACTATGAATCAGCATTTACAAGTACACGAGCAAATATAGGGAAGAGGGGGAGAAACGACAGGGGGGTATACAAAATCTCTCGAGCAGCATTTCATGAATCTTTTCGACGTCTCTCTTTATACATATTCGTAATTCAATGTTTTTCCCATGGTGAAATCATGTAGAAGGTATAGCAAGATTACAACAATTTCATCTTAGCAAAAACAACACATCTTTGTTGTTGCGTCAAATATCACAAAATGTCAAACTCAGCAAAGACATCTTTGTTGTTACTTGTGAGTTACTTGTAAGTTCACCTGGTAAAGCACAGAAAATGTAAAATTTATTTGAAGAAAATGACAACAAAATCCAATACAAATGCAAAAAATGCATTAACGAGGAAAGAATAAAAGAACACCTTTTAGAATTTGTATAATACTTATCCTAAGCTACTACAATTTTTAAGCTATAATAAGTCAAAGTTAAATGTTGAGGAAAATAATGAAATTTACCACATAGTGACTGAAACACCCTATATATCTATGGTGAAAAGGAATAACAGGTTTAGTCTTTTCCTGTCAGCCGAGTTTGATAGCCTTGAAAAGAAATATTATAGAACCAATAACCTTATAGCAAATGCTGCAGTACTGCATAACCGAACATACCATATTTTGTTCAGTACTTCTACAAAACCAATGTATTTCCCAAAATCTGATTTTAACTTACAGCACTTTTGCACTCAACGGCTGATATTGACAAATATAAAAGTGAAAATCTTTTTGTGTGTCCGCTATAATATCTAAATTGCTGCACAGATTGACATACAAATGTGTACAACGATACATTTTGCTCTAGGTTTACTATAGGCTTGGTAAGAGTTTGTTGTAATTATAAGTGGGCGGGGCACCTCCCATATAAACCTTATATATGTACCCTGAATATTCATTATGAGATATCTCGACGACCATTTATAGTACGATACTAAGGGTCGGTTTCAAATCAAATAATTAAACGGCATTTAAGTTAATTGTAGATTACTATTTAAATGGTGTTTAATATTTTGCGGGTTTCAGATCATCGGTATTTAAGTATTGAATTTGTGTGGCACCACTGCTTCGTGAACGTCGATTACTTAGTTCAATGGTGTCTGTCTGTTCGGGTGGAATTTCGCAATCGAGACTTGAAACTATAGACATACACTCAGAGAAATACTTAACTCGTTTGAAGAAAAACGGCTATCAAATTGAGGAAAAATGGGAATGATTTGGCACCATAGAAACGGTTTCCTCATTTAGATATACAAAATTTCTTTGAATTGAGGAAATATTTTTTTCTTTATTTTAGAGAAAAATTTCTATGAAAGAAGGAAGTTTTCTATAAATTAAAGAAATATGTCTTTAATTTGTAGAAATTGCGTTTTTCAAATGAATAATATTTTATTTCATTATGAGAAATTGTATATAATTTAGGTAAAATTTTCCTCAGTTTGAGGAATAATTTTTTATAAATTGAAGTCAATTTGAGGAATAATTTTTTATAAATTGAAGTCAATTTACTACCATTTTAGAAAAAAAATATGCAATATTTTCTACAATTTTGTTTTAATTACAAGGCATCGAAATCATATTTTTTTACTTGTATTCATTTATTATTTTATTTTTAATGAGTATTAAGGTTTACATTCATACGTATTTTTACATATACTACAGGCGTCGTGGCCTTGAAATGATCAAAAGTTCCTTATGGCCATCAAAAAATTATAAATTGAAGTTTATTGAAATTTACATCTTTTCAATATATTTAATTTTTTTTCACAAAATATATCAACAGCCACAAACACAACCACTTCGCTTGAAATAGAGACGCCAACTAAAAAATTCAAAAGAAAAAGGCCAAAAGAGTAAAGCTAGTTTTTGTGTATTCTAAAATTTTGTATGGAGAACATTTTTGGTATATTCGTCTCTTTCTTACATTTGCTTTGTTTTAGAGATGGGTATTTTTCTGGGTGTAGGCTCAGGATTGGATGACAATGCAACATGAAATATCTAAAATATGATATAATATAAAAATATAAGCGTCGGAAGTTTTTGAATAAAAAAATTAAAAATACAGCATACTTTCGGGTTAAAATCTCGACACTTCACAGGGTGGTACGAAAGTTTGGCAGCCACTCTAATTACATAATAGCTAAATAAATATGAAGTGCGGTTTTAACTAACAGATGGCAGATGGTTATTATGTATGGTTTGAGTCGAGGATTATTAATATGGCATTTTAGAGAGTAAATATTTGTCAAAAAATTCATAGATCAAAGCATTGCATTTATTGTTCTAAAAATCATTGCTTTAGCAGGAGAAGAACATATACGTATGCATGTAAACACAAACATAGACTAATAAGAAAGAGAAGATATAAACAGTGAATGTACTTAGTATTACTAATGGAATTATCTGTATACATCAGTGATGGGTTTTTCGATGCTATCTTAGTTTTTTCAGTACATTTTAAGGTTCGGAAATAAGTCAGTACATAAGAAAGATTTTCAATACACTTTCATACAACTAATTCTTCTAATACGATATTATTTCACAGAAAAATAAAATGTGCTACTCTTCTTATTTGGTTGTAATCGAATACACAGTGCAACAACTGTATGAAGATAGCCACGCGTGGCTATCTTAGCAAATACACAAACCACAAAATGTAAAAATTTATTTTAACTTAACAGAAAAAATGTTAACCGAAAAATGTTATGTTAAGTACAACATAGAATATTCGTTCGGATCCTGATGACCATTTGGAGAACTGACTGTGACCACAAGACATACCATTCGATAGGCATAGAAATGTTGTTTAACCATGCATACACAAATGTAATATATTTATTTCAGATTATTTTTAATTAATTTATGAAAAATATCAATTTGAAAAGCGAGTTGGAGGAATCAGGTGGACATATGGAGCACTTGTACAACTTTAGCCGACATCACATGGGTATCAGTAGACAGGTATTGAAGAGTAGATCAATCCTGCATTTTCAAAACATCTAACAGAATTACCGGATTGCCGTTAATTTTCGTTTGAAAATTTTCATGTTGGGTGCAGTTGGGTGGAGGAATCAGGTGGTCATATGGAGCACTTGTACAACTTTAGCTGACATCACATGGATATCAGTGGACAGGTATTGAAGAGTAGATCAATCCTGCATTTTCAAAACATCTAACAGAATTTCCGGATTGTCGTTAATTTTCGTTTGAAAATTTTCATGTTGGGTGCAGTTGGGTGGAGGAATCAGGTGGTCATATGGAGCACTTGTACAACTTTAGCCTACATCACATGGGTATCATTGGTTCGATTCAATAAATCGTTTAGTTTTTTAGCTATCACGCCCGCCAATTTAGAGAATTCGTCAAAATAAAAACTGGGGAAAACGACCTTAAAATTTTTCAATTGTACCAAGAACCTGAACAAAACTCACCGTTGATCCTTATTTTTTTTTGAAAATGTTTAGAATTGGCCTCTGTAACTTCGTAAATATATTCTTGAATAATATATCTATCGATTTAAGGCAATGAAATAAAATTAATTTTTGGACGTTCTAATTTATCAGCTCCATTAAAGAGCTGCCACAAAAATAACAAAAATTTGTTGAACAATCATTTCGGAGCCCGCTACGGCTTCTCATCAGTGATCTTTAATCATCTATAGGTTGACCTCACTTAATACGGGGGTTAAAACTCACCGTTGATCCTTATTTTTTTTTGAAAATGTTTAGAATTGGCCTCTGTAACTTCGTAAATATATTCTTGAATAATATATCTATCGATTTAAGGCAATGAAATAAAATTAATTTTTGGACGTTCTAATTTATCAGCTCCATTAAAGAGCTGCCACAAAAATAACAAAAATTTGTTGAACAATCATTTCGGAGCCCGCTACGGCTTCTCATCAGTGATCTTTAATCATCTATAGGTTGACCTCACTTAATACGGGGGTTACGTTCCTGGAAAATGCCGTGTTAAGGGAAATCGAGTTTAACGATACAAGGAACCAGTGCAAAAAGGGGGTTGCATTCCAAGATCTTCAAAGACATAAAAAATTTTTTTTTTATTTTTCAGACATTTTTTAATTGAAAATACAGTTATGCATACATAAGAAAAAAAACATCAATCAATGTCCTAAACTTGGGAATTTCTTCCTTTTTTCTCTTCTTTTTGCGTCAAAAACTGGCAACACGTATAGTCAGCGTTCTTTGACTTACACCACTCCCCAATCCAACGAATGGTAAAACAAATTAACCAGCTTCCTGGTGCTTCTGAAAGCAATTTTGTTCTGCAACCGCTTGAAAATTGATTTTCCAGGTAAAAAACAGCCAAGTGAGCATTAAATCTTAATATTTTTTCGTAAAAATTGTAGGATGTCTAAATGAAGCTAAGTGACACTTTTCCGTAATGTGCACTCAAAAAGATTTTGTGTGCAGTCTAATGTTTATATGTGTATATACATACATGTATGTATATAAATCAAACATAACGAGCAAAAAAAAATTTGTTCCTCCCGAAACCGTGGTAGAACGACGTTTTACCGTGTTAAATGAAAATATGTCTCAAAAAGTGAAACGTGTTAAAGCGAGACTATACTATATGAAGTACGTGTTAAGCGAGTTCTACCTGTATTATGTTTTGGGTTTTTCAATTAAAAATAAACTAGTCGGTAAGGCCCCAGTAACTGGGGCTATTTTTTGCGGAAGAAATCTCTTTATGAAAAAACAAATATCAAAAGAGAACCAAACTACTCGTTAGTGTTTGTTTTGTTATTTGTGTATGCAGATAATTCGTTAGATATTTCTGAGAGATGCCGTTACTCATGTCTTCTCTCTCTCTCTCATATATTATTTACTCCCGCTTAACCAATGATTTTTACAACGATGAATGCAATGCTTTGTTTAATGAGCGATTTTAAAAAACTTCCGACGCTATTATTTTGGATTTGGCTTAATCGATTTTAAATCTGATAATTTTTGACTAACCCGCACGTCAAGATCTTTATGTCAATATATAGTGTGCGCTTCTAGATCTTCTGGAATAAAAACGTAGTTACATTAATAAATATTTAGATTAAAATATATTTGGAGCTCTAAGCGCAACATTTTTGCTTCATTTACTAAGGACTTCACAATATCAAATGGCAGACAAAAGCGCTCCATGAATGAAAACGATTGCACACCACTGCACTAGAGCTTCAATGGTTTTGAAAAGACAGGATTTTTTTTTTCGAGTACTGTTTTTGGTGACAAGTAAACCAGTATTCGTCAAGTAATAAGGCGAAATTCATTTTTATAGAGAACACCGTTTTTCTTGACTTAAATCTTGTACCCGCGGTCTGCCACCTCCATATTTAGTATTTAAAAAATGGGAAGCGCGAAAATGGCTTAAAGCTCGCGAATTAACGTAATGGCGGATACAAAATTTTTTTACAATGCATGTCACTGATTCAGCTTTATTAAATCCACTTATTTCGAGGAATTTTGAAATGCGAACGGTGACGGTGAATGATAACCCACAACTTATATACGCTTCCAATTTTTTTTGAAACCTTTTTGATTTTCAAAATAATGGGTTTCTAGGTTAAAGATGGGTTTTGTTGTTAATTTTTAACAATTTATTGTAACAGTAAGCGAAAAGATTATGTGCTTTAGTTTTATCGCGTCAGGTTTAGGTATATTGCGCGATGTTAGTAAAAAAGAAAAGAAGAAAAACGGTATCCGGTTTTTAATGTTATTTTGTTTCAACAAGTGCATATTCATACTAAATTTATAAAACAAAAATATGTACATAGCTGCATATTTTTAAATTTTATTGAACTAAATGTTGACAAGGAAGAGTTCGTGCTTTAGTTTTGTCCGACATTGTATATTATAATAATAATCAGACATATTCTGAATTTTACTTTCGAGTGAAATTGAAATCAAAATAGTTGAACTCATATTGCTGGAATTTCTCTTCCACTCAAAAGTAAAATTCAGAGCAAGGCTGAATAATTTTTTGATTAAGCATATCATTATTTTCCAGAACAATTTTTTATTCAACCATTTGACGCAAATTCAAGATCCGTCACTGGTAAATATTTTAAATACTAGTATTAAATGCAGTATCAGTTTCGAAAAGTAAGTCTGCATTTAGACAATGAGACTAGTTTCATGAAACTTCCCAAAGTGTTGGTAAAAGGAGAGAAACGACAGGGAGATAAACGAAATCGCTCGGAGAGCATTTTATGAAACTTTTTGACGTTCTCTTTATAAATATTCGTAATTCAATGTTTTTCCCATTGCAACGAAAACTATAAATCAGCATTTACAAGTACACGAGCAAATATAGGGAAGAGGGGGAGAAACGACAGGGGGGTATACAAAATCTCTCGAGCAGCATTTCATGAATCTTTTCGACGTCTCTCTTTATACATATTCGTAATTCAATGTTTTTCCCATTGTGAAATCATGTAGAAGGTATAGCAAGATTACAACAATTTCATCTTAGCAAAAACAACACATCTTTGCTGTTGCGTCAAATATCACAAAATGTCAAACTCAGCAAAGACATCTTTGTTGTGTGCGGCCATAATGGCGGCGTGAAGAGAATGTAAAAATGGAGAACAAACGTAGACAAACAATCAAAAGTAAACAATGATTTTGACAGCCTATGATATTGACCACGAAAAAAGAAGAAGAATGAGTTACTTGTAAGTTCACCTGGTAAAGCACAGAAAATGTAAAATTTATTTGAAGAAAATGACAACAAAATCCAATACAAATGCAAAAAATGCATTAACGGGGAAAGAATAAAAGAACACCTTTTAGAATTTGTATAATACTTATCCTAAGCTACTACAATTTTTAAGCTATAATAAGTCAAAGTTAAATGTTGAGGAAAATAATGAAATTTACCACATAGTGACTGAAACACCCTATATATCTATGATGAAAAGGAATAACAGGTTTAGTCTTTTCCTGTCAGCCGAGTTTGATAGCCTTGAAAAGAAATATTATAGAACCAATAACCCTATAGCAAATGCTGCAGTACTGCATAACCGAACATACCATATTTTGTTCAGTACTTCTACAAAACCAATGTATTTCCCAAAATCTGATTTTAACTTACACCACTTTTGCACTCAACGGCTGATATTAACAAATATAAAAGTTGTAGCAGCCGCATATTATTTTATTATTATTCTTTTGTTTTATTCCTTTTATTCGTAGTGTACCTATATGTATTGTAATAGATTCGATTTCTTTTGAAATGTACATTTATTCCTAATTTGAATCCTATTCCTAATTTTACATATATCTGTCTCACTCAATGTTCTTTTACAATTTACTTAAATGAAATGACTCGCATAATTTGAATTCATTCCTTGTTTGCGAGCGGCAGTGAACGGTCATACGCAATAATATTCATATGAATACATAGACATATAATGGCTTGTTTCAATGCGTTGTTGCGGTGATCGTATCGCTGGCGTCCGTACAGTTCCTACTTAAACTTTATAATTATATTATTATTGTTTTTTAAAATAAAGTAACAATTAAAAGAAAACAAATCTCTACAAAATTGGCGCCCAACTTCGAGGCCAAACAAGGCAATCACAAATTGAAGAATTTTCAAGGCCAAATAACGCAATCACAAATTGAAGACTTTTCTACATACAAATTGAAGAAATTTGTTAGAAGCAAGGCACACTTCCCTTGTACGCAAAGCAATCTACAGCAAAGCCCAACAAAGTGGTAAATTGAAATAAAAGTCATCCAGCATCGTGGCTGATATCTTCGATTTTTTAAATTATCCGGTTCGTCGCAGTCAGCGTATAGCAGAACAGACGAATATGGCGTTGTCTACAGAGCAATTTGAGCGCTTGATGCAAGCGGTAACTACGTGTAATATTAAAAAGGGATCATTCAGCATGTGTACTGCCCGTTATAATGGCGAACGCAATCCGTTAAAAGTTGAAGAATTTATTTCGGCAATTAGCACATACAAAATGGTCGAAAAAATAAACGATGTGGATGCTGTTAACGGTATGCCAATGCTGTTAGAGGGGGACGCTGCGGAATGGTGGCGTGGGGTGAAAAATAATGCGGTAATTTTTAAAGATGTCGTGAAAATGCTTCGAGACTCGTTTTCGCCTCCAAAACCTGCATGGAGAATATATGCAGAAATTTGTGATGGGAAGCAACAGAAAAACGAAGCGACTGATACATTTATTTGCAAGAAACGTGCCTTATTTGCACAATTGCCTGATATTCCAGCTGAGGCAGCGCAGATCGACATATTGTTTGGCATGCTACATGCACAAATACGTGAACGTGTGTTTCGTTACAAAATAAAGTCATTTGAGGAACTTTTGGTTGATGCTCGGGAAGCAGAACACTTTATAAAAGAGCGTAGTAAACCCGTAAGCACTGATAACGTGGATAGCAACGGTCCAATTCGCTGTAAATTTTGTCGGAAGAAAGGGCACACTCAAGAAAAATGTTATAAATGGTTGGAGATTAATGCGAAAAATGTTAAACAGGTACCCGTGGAGTCAGTTAAACCAAAATTGGCGTGCTATGGCTGTAACGCTCCTGGCGTCATTCGCGCAAATTGTATAAATTGTAATAAGAATAAGAACATTGCAACAAATACGGCAGGTGTCGTGAATTTTAATTCGTTGTCAACAAGTCCAATTGGGCGTAATATTCCAATAGTGAATATACAATTATTCGGTGTACCAGGGCAAGCATATTTTGATTCGGGTGCACGTACTAGCGTAGCCAGCTCAAACTTGAAGCGCATTATGGACTTCAAGGGGTGCACATATCAAAATGTCAAGTGCGAAGTTTCATTAGCTGATGGAAGCAACTGTGTGCAAGAGTGCTTGTCAACCATTTGCAAAATTGTCATTGGCGGTAGATGTTTAAACATACAATTCATTATACTACCAAACGCGAAAGGTAATCGTACGTTGATTGGAGCAGACTTTTTGGAACAAGCGGGAATAGTACTAAATATGGGCCAAAAATATTGGTACTTTGAAAGCAACCCATCACAACAATTTGATTTCGCTGAAGCGATGCCACTTAACTTAAATCTGTTAGAAACAATAAAAGTAGCAAACGAATATCCGAAACGCAAACCATCTGATATCGTTCAAAATGAAACGAAACATTACAAATCATATTGTCAGCACAGTAAATACGTATCTGATTTCGAGTATTATGGTCCAGAAATTCCAACATACGAGCATAATGACTATTCACCACACTCAATACAAGCGATTTTCAAAGATGCATTGCCAATTGATGCAGTGACTCCCGATAAAGGTATTGACACAAAGTTGTTTGTTGCTGTAAAATACGATAAAAGCTACAATGATGCAATTTTTACGCAACTATTCTCAATAGAATTTAAATTTCTTAAAGAGTCTGATGGTAGTTTGTTAACTGCAGAGCAGAAAGTTCAGCTTGATTGCGTCTTACAAAAACACCAAGCGGTATTCGGCGACATTAGTGAACCAACGCCATACGCTGTGCACAAGATTAACACTGGTGGACAAGACCCCATTGCTTCTCCACCGTATCGTTTATCATTTGCAAAAGCTCGTGAGCTAAAGCTTGAAATAGATAAGATGCTTGAAAATGATATTATTGAAGAATGTGAGTCTGCTTGGTCTTCGCCAGTAGTCATGGTACCGAAAAGAGATGGTGGTATGCGTGTTTGCATTGATTATCGAAAGATTAATTCTGAAACGATACCAGATAGATACCCATTACCCAGAATGGATGATTTACTACACGCTGCTAAAAGCACAAAATACATGACAACACTTGATTTGCAAAGCGGTTATTACCAGGTCAAAGTCGCAAATGAAGATTGCGATAAAACATGTTTTATAACGCCCTTTGGAACATTTCGATTTAAGAGAATGCCATTTGGATTGCGTAATGCACCCGCAACATTTCAGCGCCTGATTGACCGTTTCAAAACTGCAATCCCTAATGTAGATTTATTAGCATACTTGGATGATTTAATCGTATGTTCACCATCATTTGTTGAACATTTAAAAGATCTTGATACTGTCTTTGATAGGTTACAGATATTCAAACTACGTGTTAAAAACTCCAAATGTAATTTTTGTTGCGCGCAAGTAAGATATCTTGGTCACATACTTACCCAAGATGGAATTTGCGTAGATTCAGAAAAAACGAAAGCTATAAGTGAACGAAAGGAGCCGAAAAATGTTAAGGAGCTCATATCGTTTATTCAAGCATGCTCTTGGTATAGAAGATTTATTGAGCAGTATGCTGATATCGCAAAACCATTAACCGATCTAACTAAAAAGAATGTCGAATGGATCTGGGAAGAGCCTCAGCGTAAAGCATTTATTTTATTGAAAAAGAAGCTGGTGTCTTCTCCAATTCTTAAGCAAGCACAAGATCATAAGCCATATGTTATGAAAACTGATGCAAGCAGTTACGCACTCGGAGCAGTTTTACTCCAGGGGGAGGGTAAAGACGAGCATCCCATAGAATATGCAAGCCGATTACTTTCAAATGCAGAAAAGAATTATTCCACGACCGAACGTGAAGCTCTGGCAATTGTATGGGCTTGTGCAAAATTCCGTGGCTACATTGAAGGTGAAGATATCCTTTTGTTGACCGATCACCAACCATTGAAATGGCTGCTTACAATGAAGTCGCCATCGGGTCGTTTAGCCAGATGGGCACTTCAGATTCAGCAGTATAACTTTAAAATAGAGTATACACCCGGTAAGACTAATGCTATAGCAGATATGTTATCTCGCCCACCATGCAACAATATGGCTGAATTTAATGCATTTCACATTGATTTACCACGAAAAGGTTCCGAAAATATTCGTTCTGAGCAATTAAAAGATGACTATCTAAAATCTATAATCACATCACTTGAAGCTGAAGACGAAAACGTAAATCGCTGGTTAAATCGTAGCTACATTATGAACGAAGGTGTTTTACATTGTTATGGCAATGATGATTCTGAAGAAGCACAACTAGTAGTACCTTCACATGAACGTGCTGAAGTTTTAAAGGCGTATCATGATGAGTGTACCGCTGGTCACTATGGCGTAGAAAGAACAATATCTAGAATTGCTAGTCGCTATTTTTGGCCTGGAATGCGAGGTGAAATTGCAAAATATGTTCGAAGTTGCATAGAGTGTCAACGTTATAAAGCAGCTAATACAAGACCAATTGGACTGTTGCAAACTTCAAGCAGCAAACAACGTTTTGAGGTGTTAGCCGTTGATTTGTTTGGGCCCTTGCCTCAAACAGAGGATGGTTACCAATGGATTTTTATTGTTGAAGATGTTGCCAGCCGGTGGACCGAATTATTTGCATTAAAAGAAGCTACCGCTGAAGCATGTGCTAAAACATTAGTAGATGAAGTGTTCTTACGCTACGGCATTCCACGACGCATAAAGTCCGATAATGGAGTACAATTTATTTCCGCAATAATGCAGAAGGTTTTATATTGCATGAATATAGAGCAGCCGTTCACTCCCGTCTACCATCCCGAAGCAAACCCGGTAGAACGCAAAAACCGTGATTTAAAAGCGCAATTGGCAATCATCGTTCAAAGCAACCATGATTCTTGGAATAAAAGTCTAACAGCTATCCGATTTGCAATGAACACAGCTAAGTGCCAAAGTACAGGTTTTACAGCGGCATTTCTCACATTCGGCAGAAATCTGCGTACTTTTGATGACGTACAACATGATCTAAGATCAATCTCAGAAAGTGAGAACTTTATTCCACAAATTACTCCGTATCTTCGAAAACTCGCTGATAGTATTAAAATTGCAAAAGAAGCTGAACATCGTATGCAAGATAAAAACAAAGAGTATGTTGACCAACGACGACGACCACAACCCAATTTCGACATCGGTACTGAAGTATTAGTCACTACTCACGTTCTCAGCCAAGCATCAAAGGGTATAACAGCAAAATTTGTACCTAAGCGAGATGGCCCGTATATAATCACGAAAAAGATTGGTTCTTCTTCGTATTAAATTGCATCGTCCAATGATTTGAATACACCTTTAGGGGTATATCACGCCTCAGCACTAACTTTATATAAAGGTAGTAACAATGATACAACTGCAGTTCCAGTTCATCCCATACGTAAACGAGGACGTCCAAAGAAGTCAGGAAGTCAGTAATTGTTGACGCACGCTCGAGACGAGTTTCATGCGTCAAAGGGGGAGACTGTAGCAGCCGCATATTATTTTATTATTATTCTTTTGTTTTATTCCTTTTATTCGTAGTGTACCTATATGTATTGTAATAGATTCGATTTCTTTTGAAATGTACATTTATTCCTAATTTGAATCCTATTCCTAATTTTACATATATCTGTCTCACTCAATGTTCTTTTACAATTTACTTAAATGAAATGACTCGCATAATTTGAATTCATTCCTTGTTTGCGAGCGGCAGTGAACGGTCATACGCAATAATATTCATATGAATACATAGACATATAATGGCTTGTTTCAATGCGTTGTTGCGGTGATCGTATCGCTGGCGTCCGTACAGTTCCTACTTAAACTTTATAATTATATTATTATTGTTTTTTAAAATAAAGTAACAATTAAAAGAAAACAAATCTCTACAAAGTGAAAATCTTTTTGTGTGTCCGCTATAATATCTAAATTGCTGCACAGATTGACATACAAATGTGTACAACGATACATTTTGCTCTAGGTTTACTATAGGCTTGGTAAGAGTTTGTAATTATAAGTGGGCGGGGCACCTCCCATATAAACCTTATATATATGTACCCTGAATATTCATTATGAGATATCTCGACGACCATTTATAGTATGATACTAAGGGTCGGTTTCAAATCAAATAATTAAACGGCATTTAAGTTAATTGTAGATTACTATTTAAATGGTGTTTAATATTTTGCGGGTTTCAGATCATCGGTATTTAAGTATTGAATTTGTGTGGCACCACTGCTTCGGGAACGTCGATTACTTAGTTCAATGGTGTCTGTCTGTTCGGGTGGAATTTCGCAATCGATTTTAAACCAACTTCCCATGAGCTATAGACTTGAAACTATAGACATACACTCAGAGAAATACTTACCTCGTTTGAAGAAAAACGGCTATCAAATTGAGGAAAAATGGGAATGATTTGGCACCATAGAAACGGTTTCCTCATTTAGATATACAAAATTTCTTTGAATTGAGGAAATATTTTTTTCTTTATTTTAGAGAAAAATTTCTATGAAAGAAGGAAGTTTTCTATAAATTAAAGAAATATGTCTTTAATTTGTAGAAATTGCGTTTTTCAAATGAATAATATTTTATTTCATTATGAGAAATTGTATATAATTTAGGTAAAATTTTCCTCAGTTTGAGGAATAATTTTTCATAAATTGAAGTCAATTTACTACCATTTTAGAAAAAAAAAATGCAATATTTTCTACAATTTTGTTTTAATTACAAGGCATCGAAATCATATTTTTTTACTTGTATTCATTTATTATTTTATTTTTAATGAGTATTAAGGTTTACATTCATACGTATTTTTACATACACTACAGGCGTCGTGGCCTTGAAATGATCAAAAGTTCCTTATGGCCATCAAAAAATTATAAATTGAACAACAGCCACAAACACAACCACTTCGCTTGAAATAGAGACGCCAACTAAAAAATTCAAAAGAAAAACAAAGCGTACGCGATTGTCTGCTAAGGCCAAAAGAGTAAAGCTAGTTTTTGTGTATACTAAAATTTTGTATGGAGAATATTTTTGGTATATTCGTCTCTTTCTTACATTTTCTATGCAACTAAATTTGTAAAAATGAATAAATAACTTACTTCAAATTGAACACCATGGTTGCATGAAAGGAGCACATTTTTCTTCATTTTGAGGAAAATTTACTTAAACGAGAGAAATTTTCGTGGATTCAAATTGAGGAAACTTTTTCTTTGTTTTAGAGATGGGTATTTTTCTGGGTGTAGGCTCAGGATTGGATGACAATGCAACATGAAATATCTAAAATATGATATAATATAAAATATAAGCGTCGGAAGTTTTTGAATAAAAAAATTAAAAATACAGCATACTTTCGGGTTAAAATCTCGACACTTCACAGGGTGGTACGAAAGTTTGGCAGCCACTCTAATTACATAATAGCTAAATAAATATGAAGTGCGGTTTTAACTAACAGATGGCAGATGGTTATTATGTATGGTTTGAGTCGAGGATTATTAATATGGCATTTTAGAGAGTAAATATTTGTCAAAAAATTCATAGATCAAAGCATTGCATTTATTGTTCTAAAAATCATTGCTTTAGCAGGAGAAGAACATATACGTATGCATGTAAACACAAACATAGACTAATAAGAAAGAGAAGATATAAACAGTGAATGTACTTAGTATTACTAATGGAATTATCTGTATACATCAGTGATGGGTTTTTCGATGCTATCTTAGTTTTTTCAGTACATTTTAAGGTTCGGAAATAAGTCAGTACATAAGAAAGATTTTCAATACACTTTCATACAACTAATTCTTCTAATACGATATTATTTCACAGAAAAATAAAATGTGCTACTCTTCTTATTTGGTTGTTATCGAATACACAGTGCAACAACGGTATGAAGATAGCCACGCGTGGCTATCTTAGCAAATACACAAACCACAAAATGTAAAAATTTATTTTAACTTAACAGAAAAAATGTTAACCGAAAAATGTTATGTTAAGCACAACATAGAATATTCGTTCGGATCCTGATGACCATTTGGAGAACTGACTGTGACCACAAGACATACCATTCGATAGGCATAGAAATGTTGTTTAACCATGCATACACAAATGTAACATATTTATTTCAGATTATTTTTAATTAATTTATGAAAAATATCAATTTGAAAAGCGAGTTGGAGGAATCAGGTGGACATATGGAGCACTTGTACAACTTTAGCCGACATCACATGGGTATCAGTGGACAGGTATTGAAGAGTAGATCAATCCTGCATTTTCAAAACATCTAACAGAATTACCGGATTGCCGTTAATTTTCGTTTGAAAATTTTCATGTTGGGTGCAGTTGGGTGGAGGAATCAGGTGGTCATATGGAGCACTTGTACAACTTTAGCTGACATCACATGGATATCAGTGGACAGGTATTGAATAGTAGATCAATCCTGCATTTTCAAAACATCTAACAGAATTTCTGGATTGTCGTTAATTTTCGTTTGAAAATTTTCATGTTGGGTGCAGTTGGGTGGAGGAATCAGGTGGTCATATGGAGCACTTGTACAACTTTAGCCTACATCACATGGGTATCATTGGTTCGATTCAATAAATCGTTTAGTTTTTTAGCTATCACGCCCGCCAATTTAGAGAATTCGTCAAAATAAAAACTGGGGAAAACGACCTTAAAATTTTTCAATTGTACCAAGAACCTGAACAAAACTCACCGTTGATCCTTATTTTTTTTTGAAAATGTTTAGAATTGGCCTCTGTAACTTCGTAAATATATTCTTGAATAATATATCTATCGATTTAAGGCAATGAAATAAAATTAATTTTTGGACGTTCTAATTTATCAGCTCCATTAAAGAGCTGCCACAAAAATAACAAAAATTTGTTGAACAATCATTTCGGAGCCCGCTACGGCTTCTCATCAGTGATCTTTAATCATCTATAGGTTGACCTCACTTAATACGGGGGTTACGTTCCTGGAAAATGCCGTGTTAAGGGAAATCGAGTTTAACGATACAAGGAACCAGTGCAAAAAGGGGGTTGCATTCCAAGATCTTCAAAGACATAAAAAATTTTTTTTTTATTTTTCAGACATTTTTTAATTGAAAATACAGTTATGCATACATAAGGAAAAAAACATCAATCAATGTCCTAAACTTGGGAATTTCTTCCTTTTTTCTCTTCTTTTTGCGTCAAAAACTGGCAACACGTATAGTCAGCGTTCTTTGACTTACACCACTCCCCAATCCAACGAATGGTAAAACAAATTAACCAGCGTTCCTGGTGCTTCTGAAAGCAATTTTGTTCTGCAACCGCTTGAAAATTGATTTTCCAGGTAAAAAACAGCCAAGTGAGCATTAAATCTTAATATTTTTTCGTAAAAATTGTAGGATGTCTAAATGAAGCTAAGTGACACTTTTCCGTAATGTGCACTCAAAAAGATTTTGTGTGCAGTCTAATGTTTATATGTGTATATACATACATGTATGTGTATAAATCAAACATAACGAGCAAAAAAAAATTTGTTCCTCCCGAAACCGTGGTAGAACGACGTTTTACCGTGTTAAATGAAAATATGTCTCAAAAAGTGAAACGTGTTAAAGCGAGACTATACTATATGAAGTACGTGTTAAGCGAGTTCTACCTGTATTATGTTTTGGGTTTTTCAATTAAAAATAAACTAGTCGGTAAGGCCCCAGTAACTGGGGCTATTTTTTGCGGAAGAAATCTCTTTATGAAAAAACAAATATCAAAAGAGAACCAAACTACTCGTTAGTGTTTGTTTTGTTATTTGTGTATGCAGATAATTCGTTAGATATTTCTGAGAGATGCCGTTACTCATGTCTTCTCTCTCTCTCATATATTATTTACTCCCGCTTAACCAATGATTTTTACAACGATGAATGCAATGCTTTGTTTAATGAGCGATTTTAAAAAACTTCCGACGCTATTATTTTGGATTTGGCTTAATCGATTTTAAATCTGATAATTTTTGACTAACCCGCACGTCAAGATCTTTATGTCAATATATAGTGTGCGCTTCTAGATCTTCTGGAATAAAAACGTAGTTACATTAATAAATATTTAGATTAAAATATATTTGGAGCTCTAAGCGCAACATTTTTGCTTCATTTACTAAGGACTTCACAATATCAAATGGCAGACAAAAGCGCTCCATGAATGAAAACGATTGCACACCACTGCACTAGAGCTTCAATGGTTTTGAAAAGACAGGATTTTTTTTTTTCGAGTACTGTTTTTGGTGACAAGTAAACCAGTATTCGTCAAGTAATAAGGCGAAATTCATTTTTATAGAGAACACCGTTTTTCTTGACTTAAATCTTGTACCCGCGGTCTGCCACCTCCATATTTAGTATTTAAAAAATGGGAAGCGCGAAAATGGCTTAAAGCTCGCGAATTAACGTAATGGCGGATACAAAATTTTTTTACAATGCATGTCACTGATTCAGCTTTATTAAATCCACTTATTTCGAGGAATTTTGAAATGCGAACGGTGACGGTGAATGATAACCCACAACTTATATACGCTTCCAATTTTTTTTGAAACCTGCTTTTTGATTTTCAAAATAATGGGTTTCTAGTTTAAAGATGGGTTTTGTTGTTAATTTTTAACAATTTATTGTAACAGTAAGCGAAAAGATTATGTGCTTTAGTTTTATCGCGTCAGGTTTAGGTATATTGCGCGATGTTAGTAAAAAAGAAAAGAAGAAAAACGGTATCCGGTTTTTAATGTTATTTTGTTTCAACAAGTGCATATTCATACTAAATTTATAAAACAAAAATATGTACATAGCTGCATATTTTTAAATTTTATTGAACTAAATGTTGGCAAGGAAGAGTTCGTGCTTTAGTTTTGTCCGACATTGTATATTATAATAATAATCAAACATATTCTGAATTTTACTTTCGAGTGAAATTGAAATCAAAATAGTTGAACTCATATTGCTGGAATTTCTCTTCCACTCACAAGTAAAATTCAGAGCAAGGCTGAATAATTTTTTGATTAAGCATATCATTATTTTCCAGAACAATTTTTTATTCAACCATTTGACGCAAATTCAAGATCCGTCACTGGTAAATATTTTAAATACTAGTATTAAATGCAGTATCAGTTTCGAAAAGTAAGTCTGCATTTAGACAATGAGACTAGTTTCATGAAACTTCCCAAAGTGTTGGTAAAAGGAGAGAAACGACAGGGAGATAAACGAAATCGCTCGGAGAGCATTTTATGAAACTTTTTGACGTTCTCTTTATAAATATTCGTAATTCAATGTTTTTCCCATTGCAACGAAAACTATGAATCAGCATTTACAAGTACACGAGCAAATATAGGGAAGAGGGGGAGAAACGACAGGGGGGTATACAAAATCTCTCGAGCAGCATTTCATGAATCTTTTCGACGTATCTCTTTATACATATTCGTAATTCAATGTTTTTCCCATGGTGAAATCATGTAGAAGGTATAGCAAGATTACAACAATTTCATCTTAGCAAAAACAACACATCTTTGTTGTTGCGTCAAATATCACAAAATGTCAAACTCAGCAAAGACATCTTTGTTGTTACTTGTGAGTTACTTGTAAGTTCACCTGGTAAAGCACAGAAAATGTAAAATTTATTTGAAGAAAATGACAACAAAATCCAATACAAATGCAAAAAATGCATTAACGAGGAAAGAATAAAAGAACACCTTTTAGAATTTGTATAATACTTATCCTAAGCTACTACAATTTTTAAGCTATAATAAGTCAAAGTTAAATGTTGAGGAAAATAATGAAATTTACCACATAGTGACTGAAACACCCTATATATCTATGGTGAAAAGGAATAACAGGTTTAGTCTTTTCCTGTCAGCCGAGTTTGATAGCCTTGAAAAGAAATATTATAGAACCAATAACCCTATAGCAAATGCTGCAGTACTGCATAACCGAACATACCATATTTTGTTCAGTACTTCTACAAAACCAATGTATTTCCCAAAATCTGATTTTAACTTACAGCACTTTTGCACTCAACGGCTGATATTAACAAATATAAAAGTGAAAATCTTTTTGTGTGTCCGCTATAATATCTAAATTGCTGCACAGATTGACATACAAATGTGTACAACGATACATTTTGCTCTAGGTTTACTATAGGCTTGGTAAGAGTTTGTTGTAATTATAAGTGGGCGGGGCACCTCCCATATAAACCTTATATATGTACCCTGAATATTCATTATGAGATATCTCGACGACCATTTATAGTACGATACTAAGGGTCGGTTTCAAATCAAATAATTAAACGGCATTTAAGTTAATTGTAGATTACTATTTAAATGGTGTTTAATATTTTGCGGGTTTCAGATCATCGGTATTTAAGTATTGAATTTGTGTGGCACCACTGCTTCGTGAACGTCGATTACTTAGTTCAATGGTGTCTGTCTGTTCGGGTGGAATTTCGCAATCGAGACTTGAAACTATAGACATACACTCAGAGAAATACTTAACTCGTTTGAAGAAAAACGGCTATCAAATTGAGGAAAAATGGGAATGATTTGGCACCATAGAAACGGTTTCCTCATTTAGATATACAAAATTTCTTTGAATTGAGGAAATATTTTTTTCTTTATTTTAGAGAAAAATTTCTATGAAAGAAGGAAGTTTTCTATAAATTAAAGAAATATGTCTTTAATTTGTAGAAATTGCGTTTTTCAAATGAATAATATTTTATTTCATTATGAGAAATTGTATATAATTTAGGTAAAATTTTCCTCAGTTTGAGGAATAATTTTTTATAAATTGAAGTCAATTTACTACCATTTTAGAAAAAAAATATGCAATATTTTCTACAATTTTGTTTTAATTACAAGGCATCGAAACCATATTTTTTTACTTGTATTCATTTATTATTTTATTTTTAATGAGTATTAAGGTTTACATTCATACGTATTTTTACATACACTACAGGCGTCGTGACCTTGAAATGATCAAAAGTTCCTTATGGCCATCAAAAAATTATAAATTGAAGTTTATTGAAATTTACATCTTTTCAATATATTTAATTTTTTTTCACAAAATATATCAACAGCCACAAACACAACCAATCAAACTTCGCTTGAAATAGAGACGCCAACTAAAAAATTCAAAAGAAAAACAAAGCGTACGCGATTGTCTGCTAAGGCCAAAAGAGTAAAGCTAGTTTTTGTGTATACTAAAATTTTGTATGGAGAATATTTTTGGTATATTCGTCTCTTTCTTACATTTTCTATGCAACTAAATTTGTAAAAATGAATAAATAACTTACTTCAAATTGAACACCATGGTTGCATGAAAGGAGCACATTTTTCTTCATTTTGAGGAAAATTTACTTAAACGAGAGAAATTTTCGTGGATTCAAATTGATGAAACTTTTTCTTTGTTTTAGAGATGGGTATTTTTCTGGGTGTAGGCTCAGGATTGGATGACAATGCAACATGAAATATCTAAAATATGATATAATATAAAATATAAGCGTCGGAAGTTTTTGAATAAAAAAATTAAAAATACAGCATACTTTCGGGTTAAAATCTCGACACTTCACAGGGTGGTACGAAAGTTTGGCAGCCACTCTAATTACATAATAGCTAAATAAATATGAAGTGCGGTTTTAACTAACAGATGGCAGATGGTTATTATGTATGGTTTGAGTCGAGGATTATTAATATGGCATTTTAGAGAGTAAATATTTGTCAAAAAATTCATAGATCAAAGCATTGCATTTATTGTTCTAAAAATCATTGCTTTAGCAGGAGAAGAACATATACGTATGCATGTAAACACAAACATAGACTAATAAGAAAGAGAAGATATAAACAGTGAATGTACTTAGTATTACTAATGGAATTATCTGTATACATCAGTGATGGGTTTTTCGATGCTATCTTAGTTTTTTCAGTACATTTTAAGGTTCGGAAATAAGTCAGTACATAAGAAAGATTTTCAATACACTTTCATACAACTAATTCTTCTAATACGATATTATTTCACAGAAAAATAAAATGTGCTACTCTTCTTATTTGGTTGTTATCGAATACACAGTGCAACAACGGTATGAAGATAGCCACGCGTGGCTATCTTAGCAAATACACAAACCACAAAATGTAAAAATTTATTTTAACTTAACAGAAAAAATGTTAACCGAAAAATGTTATGTTAAGTACAACATAGAATATTCGTTCGGATCCTGATGACCATTTGGAGAACTGACTGTGACCACAAGACATACCATTCGATAGGCATAGAAATGTTGTTTAACCATGCATACACAAATGTAACATATTTATTTCAGATTATTTTTAATTAATTTATGAAAAATATCAATTTGAAAAGCGAGTTGGAGGAATCAGGTGGACATATGGAGCACTTGTACAACTTTAGCCGACATCACATGGGTATCAGTAGACAGGTATTGAAGAGTAGATCAATCCTGCATTTTCAAAACATCTAACAGAATTACCGGATTGCCGTTAATTTTCGTTTGAAAATTTTCATGTTGGGTGCAGTTGGGTGGAGGAATCAGGTGGTCATATGGAGCACTTGTACAACTTTAGCTGACATCACATGGATATCAGTGGACAGGTATTGAATAGTAGATCAATCCTGCATTTTCAAAACATCTAACAGAATTTCTGGATTGTCGTTAATTTTCGTTTGAAAATTTTCATGTTGGGTGCAGTTGGGTGGAGGAATCAGGTGGTCATATGGAGCACTTGTACAACTTTAGCCTACATCACATGGGTATCATTGGTTCGATTCAATAAATCGTTTAGTTTTTTAGCTATCACGCCCGCCAATTTAGAGAATTCGTCAAAATAAAAACTGGGGAAAACGACCTTAAAATTTTTCAATTGTACCAAGAACCTGAACAAAACTCACCGTTGATCCTTATTTTTTTTTGAAAATGTTTAGAATTGGCCTCTGTAACTTCGTAAATATATTCTTGAATAATATATCTATCGATTTAAGGCAATGAAATAAAATTAATTTTTGGACGTTCTAATTTATCAGCTCCATTAAAGAGCTGCCACAAAAATAACAAAAATTTGTTGAACAATCATTTCGGAGCCCGCTACGGCTTCTCATCAGTGATCTTTAATCATCTATAGGTTGACCTCACTTAATACGGGGGTTACGTTCCTGGAAAATGCCGTGTTAAGGGAAATCGAGTTTAACGATACAAGGAACCAGTGCAAAAAGGGGGTTGCATTCCAAGATCTTCAAAGACATAAAAAATTTTTTTTTTATTTTTCAGACATTTTTTAATTGAAAATACAGTTATGCATACATAAGAAAAAAAACATCAATCAATGTCCTAAACTTGGGAATTTCTTCCTTTTTTCTCTTCTTTTTGCGTCAAATTGCCGTTAATTTTCGTTTGAAAATTTTCATGTTGGGTGCAGTTGGGTGGAGGAATCAGGTGGTCATATGGAGCACTTGTACAACTTTAGCTGACATCACATGGATATCAGTGGACAGGTATTGAATAGTAGATCAATCCTGCATTTTCAAAACATCTAACAGAATTTCTGGATTGTCGTTAATTTTCGTTTGAAAATTTTCATGTTGGGTGCAGTTGGGTGGAGGAATCAGGTGGTCATATGGAGCACTTGTACAACTTTAGCCTACATCACATGGGTATCATTGGTTCGATTCAATAAATCGTTTAGTTTTTTAGCTATCACGCCCGCCAATTTAGAGAATTCGTCAAAATAAAAACTGGGGAAAACGACCTTAAAATTTTTCAATTGTACCAAGAACCTGAACAAAACTCACCGTTGATCCTTATTTTTTTTTGAAAATGTTTAGAATTGGCCTCTGTAACTTCGTAAATATATTCTTGAATAATATATCTATCGATTTAAGGCAATGAAATAAAATTAATTTTTGGACGTTCTAATTTATCAGCTCCATTAAAGAGCTGCCACAAAAATAACAAAAATTTGTTGAACAATCATTTCGGAGCCCGCTACGGCTTCTCATCAGTGATCTTTAATCATCTATAGGTTGACCTCACTTAATACGGGGGTTACGTTCCTGGAAAATGCCGTGTTAAGGGAAATCGAGTTTAACGATACAAGGAACCAGTGCAAAAAGGGGGTTGCATTCCAAGATCTTCAAAGACATAAAAAATTTTTTTTTTATTTTTCAGACATTTTTTAATTGAAAATACAGTTATGCATACATAAGGAAAAAAACATCAATCAATGTCCTAAACTTGGGAATTTCTTCCTTTTTTCTCTTCTTTTTGCGTCAAAAACTGGCAACACGTATAGTCAGCGTTCTTTGACTTACACCACTCCCCAATCCAACGAATGGTAAAACAAATTAACCAGCGTTCCTGGTGCTTCTGAAAGCAATTTTGTTCTGCAACCGCTTGAAAATTGATTTTCCAGGTAAAAAACAGCCAAGTGAGCATTAAATCTTAATATTTTTTCGTAAAAATTGTAGGATGTCTAAATGAAGCTAAGTGACACTTTTCCGTAATGTGCACTCAAAAAGATTTTGTGTGCAGTCTAATGTTTATATGTGTATATACATACATGTATGTGTATAAATCAAACATAACGAGCAAAAAAAAATTTGTTCCTCCCGAAACCGTGGTAGAACGACGTTTTACCGTGTTAAATGAAAATATGTCTCAAAAAGTGAAACGTGTTAAAGCGAGACTATACTATATGAAGTACGTGTTAAGCGAGTTCTACCTTTATTATGTTTTGGGTTTTTCAATTAAAAATAAACTAGTCGGTAAGGCCCCAGTAACTGGGGCTATTTTTTGCGGAAGAAATCTCTTTATGAAAAAACAAATATCAAAAGAGAACCAAACTACTCGTTAGTGTTTGTTTTGTTATTTGTGTATGCAGATAATTCGTTAGATATTTCTGAGAGATGCCGTTACTCATGTCTTCTCTCTCTCTCATATATTATTTACTCCCGCTTAACCAATGATTTTTACAACGATGAATGCAATGGTTTGTTTAATGAGCGATTTTAAAAAACATCCGACGCTATTATTTTGGATTTGGCTTAATCGATTTTAAATCTGATAATTTTTGACTAACCCGCACGTCAAGATCTTTATGTCAATATATAGTGTGCGCTTCTAGATCTTCTGGAATAAAAACGTAGTTACATTAATAAATATTTAGATTAAAATATATTTGGAGCTCTAAGCGCAACATTTTTGCTTCATTTACTAAGGACTTCACAATATCAAATGGCAGACAAAAGCGCTCCATGAATGAAAACGATTGCACACCACTGCACTAGAGCTTCAATGGTTTTGAAAAGACAGGATTTTTTTTTCGAGTACTGTTTTTGGTGACAAGTAAACCAGTATTCGTCAAGTAATAAGGCGAAATTCATTTTTATAGAGAACACCGTTTTTCTTGACTTAAATCTTGTACCCGCGGTCTGCCACCTCCATATTTAGTATTTAAAAAATGGGAAGCGCGAAAATGGCTTAAAGCTCGCGAATTAACGTAATGGCGGATACAAAATTTTTTTACAATGCATGTCACTGATTCAGCTTTATTAAATCCACTTATTTCGAGGAACTTATTTTGAAATGCGAACGGTGACGGTGAATGATAACCCACAACTTATATACGCTTCCAATTTTTTTTGAAACCTGCTTTTTGATTTTCAAAATAATGGGTTTCTAGTTTAAAGATGGGTTTTGTTGTTAATTTTTAACAATTTATTGTAACAGTAAGCGAAAAGATTATGTGCTTTAGTTTTATCGCGTCAGGTTTAGGTATATTGCGCGATGTTAGTAAAAAAGAAAAGAAGAAAAACGGTATCCGGTTTTTAATGTTATTTTGTTTCAACAAGTGCATATTCATACTAAATTTATAAAACAAAAATATGTACATAGCTGCATATTTTTAAATTTTATTGAACTAAATGTTGACAAGGAAGAGTTCGTGCTTTAGTTTTGTCCGACATTGTATATTATAATAATAATCAGACATATTCTGAATTTTACTTTCGAGTGAAATTGAAATCAAAATAGTTGAACTCATATTGCTGGAATTTCTCTTCCACTCAAAAGTAAAATTCAGAGCAAGGCTGAATAATTTTTTGATTAAGCATATCATTATTTTCCAGAACAATTTTTTATTCAACCATTTGACGCAAATTCAAGATCCGTCACTGGTAAATATTTTAAATACTAGTATTAAATGCAGTATCAGTTTCGAAAAGTAAGTCTGCATTTAGACAATGAGACTAGTTTCATGAAACTTCCCAAAGTGTTGGTAAAAGGAGAGAAACGACAGGGAGATAAACGAAATCGCTCGGAGAGCATTTTATGAAACTTTTTGACGTTCTCTTTATAAATATTCGTAATTCAATGTTTTTCCCATTGCAACGAAAACTATAAATCAGCATTTACAAGTATACGAGCAAATATAGGGAAGAGGGGGAGAAACGACAGGCGGGTATACAAAATCTCTCGAGCAGCATTTCATGAATCTTTTCGACGTCTCTCTTTATACATATTCGTAATTCAATGTTTTTCCCATTGTGAAATCATGTAGAAGGTTATAGCAAGATTACAACAATTTCATCTTAGCAAAAACAACACATCTTTGCTGTTGCGTCAAATATCACAAAATGTCAAACTCAGCAAAGACATCTTTGTTGTGTGCGGCCATAATGGCGGCGTGAAGAGAATGTAAAAATGGAGAACAAACGTAGACAAACAATCAAAAGTAAACAATGATTTTGACAGCCTATGATATTGACCACGAAAAAAGAAGAAGAATGAGTTACTTGTAAGTTCACCTGGTAAAGCACAGAAAATGTAAAATTTATTTGAAGAAAATGACAACAAAATCCAATACAAATGCAAAAAATGCATTAACGGGGAAAGAATAAAAGAACACCTTTTAGAATTTGTATAATACTTATCCTAAGCTACTACAATTTTTAAGCTATAATAAGTCAAAGTTAAATGTTGAGGAAAATAATGAAATTTACCACATAGTGACTGAAACACCCTATATATCTATGGTGAAAAGGAATAACAGGTTTAGTCTTTTCCTGTCAGCCGAGTTTGATAGCCTTGAAAAGAAATATTATAGAACCAATAACCCTATAGCAAATGCTGCAGTACTGCATAACCGAACATACCATATTTTGTTCAGTACTTCTACAAAACCAATGTATTTCCCAAAATCTGATTTTAACTTACAGCACTTTTGCACTCAACGGCTGATATTAACAAATATAAAAGTGAAAATCTTTTTGTGTGTCCGCTATAATATCTAAATTGCTGCACAGATTGACATACAAATGTGTACAACGATACATTTTGCTCTAGGTTTACTATAGGCTTGGTAAGAGTTTGTAATTATAAGTGGGCGGGGCACCTCCCATATAAACCTTATATATATGTACCCTGAATATTCATTATGAGATATCTCGACGACCATTTATAGTACGATACTAAGGCTCGGTTTCAAATCAAATAATTAAACGGCATTTAAGTTAATTGTAGATTACTATTTAAATGGTGTTTAATATTTTGCGGGTTTCAGATCATCGGTATTTAAGTATTGAATTTGTGTGGCACCACTGCTTCGTGAACGTCGATTACTTAGTTCAATGGTGTCTGTCTGTTCGGGTGGAATTTCGCAATCGATTTTAAACCAACTTCCCATGAGCTAGAGACTTGAAACTATAGACATACACTCAGAGAAATACTTACCTCGTTTGAAGAAAAACGGCTATCAAATTGAGGAAAAATGGGAATGATTTGGCACCATAGAAACGGTTTCCTCATTTAGATATACAAAATTTCTTTGAATTGAGGAAATATTTTTTCTTTATTTTAGAGAAAAATATCTATGAAAGAAGGAAGTTTTCTATAAATTAAAGAAATATGTCTTTAATTTGTAGAAATTGCGTTTTTCAAATGAATAATATTTTATTTCATTATGAGAAATTGTATATAATTTAGGTAAAATTTTCCTCAGTTTGAGGAATAATTTTTTATAAATTGAAGTCAATTTACTACCATTTTAGAAAAAAAATATGCAATATTTTCTACAATTTTGTTTTAATTACAAGGCATCGAAATCATATTTTTTTACTTGTATTCATTTATTATTTTATTTTTAATGAGTATTAAGGTTTACATTCATACGTATTTTTACATACACTACAGGCGTCGTGGCCTTGAAATGATCAAAAGTTCCTTATGGCCATCAAAAAATTATAAATTGAAGTTTATTGAAATTTACATCTTTTCAATATATTTAATTTTTTTTCACAAAATATATCAACAGCCACAAACACAACCAATCAAACTTCGCTTGAAATAGAGACGCCAACTAAAAAATTCAAAAGAAAAACAAAGCGTACGCGATTGTCTGCTAAGGCCAAAAGAGTAAAGCTAGTTTTTGTGTATACTAAAATTTTGTATGGAGAATATTTTTGGTATATTCGTCTCTTTCTTACATTTTCTATGCAACTAAATTTGTAAAAATGAATAAATAACTTACTTCAAATTGAACACCATGGTTGCATGAAAGGAGCACATTTTTCTTCATTTTGAGGAAAATTTACTTAAACGAGAGAAATTTTCGTGGATTCAAATTGATGAAACTTTTTCTTTGTTTTAGAGATGGGTATTTTTCTGGGTGTAGGCTCAGGATTGGATGACAATGCAACATGAAATATCTAAAATATGATATAATATAAAATATAAGCGTCGGAAGTTTTTGAATAAAAAAATTAAAAATACAGCATACTTTCGGGTTAAAATCTCGACACTTCACAGGGTGGTACGAAAGTTTGGCAGCCACTCTAATTACATAATAGCTAAATAAATATGAAGTGCGGTTTTAACTAACAGATGGCAGATGGTTATTATGTATGGTTTGAGTCGAGGATTATTAATATGGCATTTTAGAGAGTAAATATTTGTCAAAAAATTCATAGATCAAAGCATTGCATTTATTGTTCTAAAAATCATTGCTTTAGCAGGAGAAGAACATATACGTATGCATGTAAACACAAACATAGACTAATAAGAAAGAGAAGATATAAACAGTGAATGTACTTAGTATTACTAATGGAATTATCTGTATACATCAGTGATGGGTTTTTCGATGCTATCTTAGTTTTTTCAGTACATTTTAAGGTTCGGAAATAAGTCAGTACATAAGAAAGATTTTCAATACACTTTCATACAACTAATTCTTCTAATACGATATTATTTCACAGAAAAATAAAATGTGCTACTCTTCTTATTTGGTTGTTATCGAATACACAGTGCAACAACGGTATGAAGATAGCCACGCGTGGCTATCTTAGCAAATACACAAACCACAAAATGTAAAAATTTATTTTAACTTAACAGAAAAAATGTTAACCGAAAAATGTTATGTTAAGTACAACATAGAATATTCGTTCGGATCCTGATGACCATTTGGAGAACTGACTGTGACCACAAGACATACCATTCGATAGGCATAGAAATGTTGTTTAACCATGCATACACAAATGTAACATATTTATTTCAGATTATTTTTAATTAATTTATGAAAAATATCAATTTGAAAAGCGAGTTGGAGGAATCAGGTGGACATATGGAGCACTTGTACAACTTTAGCCGACATCACATGGGTATCAGTAGACAGGTATTGAAGAGTAGATCAATCCTGCATTTTCAAAACATCTAACAGAATTACCGGATTGCCGTTAATTTTCGTTTGAAAATTTTCATGTTGGGTGCAGTTGGGTGGAGGAATCAGGTGGTCATATGGAGCACTTGTACAACTTTAGCTGACATCACATGGATATCAGTGGACAGGTATTGAAGAGTAGATCAATCCTGCATTTTCAAAACATCTAACAGAATTTCTGGATTGTCGTTAATTTTCGTTTGAAAATTTTCATGTTGGGTGCAGTTGGGTGGAGGAATCAGGTGGTCATATGGAGCACTTGTACAACTTTAGCCTACATCACATGGGTATCATTGGTTCGATTCAATAAATCGTTTAGTTTTTTAGCTATCACGCCCGCCAATTTAGAGAATTCGTCAAAATAAAAACTGGGGAAAACGACCTTAAAATTTTTCAATTGTACCAAGAACCTGAACAAAACTCACCGTTGATCCTTATTTTTTTTTGAAAATGTTTAGAATTGGCCTCTGTAACTTCGTAAATATATTCTTGAATAATATATCTATCGATTTAAGGCAATGAAATAAAATTAATTTTTGGACGTTCTAATTTATCAGCTCCATTAAAGAGCTGCCACAAAAATAACAAAAATTTGTTGAACAATCATTTCGGAGCCCGCTACGGCTTCTCATCAGTGATCTTTAATCATCTATAGGTTGACCTCACTTAATACGGGGGTTACGTTCCTGGAAAATGCCGTGTTAAGGGAAATCGAGTTTAACGATACAAGGAACCAGTGCAAAAAGGGGGTTGCATTCCAAGATCTTCAAAGACATAAAAAATTTTTTTTTTATTTTTCAGACATTTTTTAATTGAAAATACAGTTATGCATACATAAGAAAAAAAACATCAATCAATGTCCTAAACTTGGGAATTTCTTCCTTTTTTCTCTTCTTTTTGCGTCAAAAACTGGCAACACGTATAGTCAGCGTTCTTTGACTTACACCACTCCCCAATCCAACGAATGGTAAAACAAATTAACCAGCGTTCCTGGTGCTTCTGAAAGCAATTTTGTTCTGCAACCGCTTGAAAATTGATTTTCCAGGTAAAAAACAGCCAAGTGAGCATTAAATCTTAATATTTTTTCGTAAAAATTGTAGGATGTCTAAATGAAGCTAAGTGACACTTTTCCGTAATGTGCACTCAAAAAGATTTTGTGTGCAGTCTAATGTTTATATGTGTATATACATACATGTATGTGTATAAATCAAACATAACGAGCAAAAAAAAATTTGTTCCTCCCGAAACCGTGGTAGAACGACGTTTTACCGTGTTAAATGAAAATATGTCTCAAAAAGTGAAACGTGTTAAAGCGAGACTATACTATATGAAGTACGTGTTAAGCGAGTTCTACCTTTATTATGTTTTGGGTTTTTCAATTAAAAATAAACTAGTCGGTAAGGCCCCAGTAACTGGGGCTATTTTTTGCGGAAGAAATCTCTTTATGAAAAAACAAATATCAAAAGAGAACCAAACTACTCGTTAGTGTTTGTTTTGTTATTTGTGTATGCAGATAATTCGTTAGATATTTCTGAGAGATGCCGTTACTCATGTCTTCTCTCTCTCTCATATATTATTTACTCCCGCTTAACCAATGATTTTTACAACGATGAATGCAATGGTTTGTTTAATGAGCGATTTTAAAAAACATCCGACGCTATTATTTTGGATTTGGCTTAATCGATTTTAAATCTGATAATTTTTGACTAACCCGCACGTCAAGATCTTTATGTCAATATATAGTGTGCGCTTCTAGATCTTCTGGAATAAAAACGTAGTTACATTAATAAATATTTAGATTAAAATATATTTGGAGCTCTAAGCGCAACATTTTTGCTTCATTTACTAAGGACTTCACAATATCAAATGGCAGACAAAAGCGCTCCATGAATGAAAACGATTGCACACCACTGCACTAGAGCTTCAATGGTTTTGAAAAGACAGGATTTTTTTTTCGAGTACTGTTTTTGGTGACAAGTAAACCAGTATTCGTCAAGTAATAAGGCGAAATTCATTTTTATAGAGAACACCGTTTTTCTTGACTTAAATCTTGTACCCGCGGTCTGCCACCTCCATATTTAGTATTTAAAAAATGGGAAGCGCGAAAATGGCTTAAAGCTCGCGAATTAACGTAATGGCGGATACAAAATTTTTTTACAATGCATGTCACTGATTCAGCTTTATTAAATCCACTTATTTCGAGGAATTTTGAAATGCGAACGGTGACGGTGAATGATAACCCACAACTTATATACGCTTCCAATTTTTTTTGAAACCTGCTTTTTGATTTTCAAAATAATGGGTTTCTAGTTTAAAGATGGGTTTTGTTGTTAATTTTTAACAATTTATTGTAACAGTAAGCGAAAAGATTATGTGCTTTAGTTTTATCGCGTCAGGTTTAGGTATATTGCGCGATGTTAGTAAAAAAGAAAAGAAGAAAAACGGTATCCGGTTTTTAATGTTATTTTGTTTCAACAAGTGCATATTCATACTAAATTTATAAAACAAAAATATGTACATAGCTGCATATTTTTAAATTTTATTGAACTAAATGTTGACAAGGAAGAGTTCGTGCTTTAGTTTTGTCCGACATTGTATATTATAATAATAATCAGACATATTCTGAATTTTACTTTCGAGTGAAATTGAAATCAAAATAGTTGAACTCATATTGCTGGAATTTCTCTTCCACTCAAAAGTAAAATTCAGAGCAAGGCTGAATAATTTTTTGATTAAGCATATCATTATTTTCCAGAACAATTTTTTATTCAACCATTTGACGCAAATTCAAGATCCGTCACTGGTAAATATTTTAAATACTAGTATTAAATGCAGTATCAGTTTCGAAAAGTAAGTCTGCAAATATAGGGAAGAGGGGGAGAAACGACAGGGGGGTATACAAAATCTCTCGAGCAGCATTTCATGAATCTTTTCGACGTCTCTCTTTATACATATTCGTAATTCAATGTTTTTCCCATTGTGAAATCATGTAGAAGGTTATAGCAAGATTACAACAATTTCATCTTAGCAAAAACAACACATCTTTGCTGTTGCGTCAAATATCACAAAATGTCAAACTCAGCAAAGACATCTTTGTTGTGTGCGGCCATAATGGCGGCGTGAAGAGAATGTAAAAATGGAGAACAAACGTAGACAAACAATCAAAAGTAAACAATGATTTTGACAGCCTATGATATTGACCACGAAAAAAGAAGAAGAATGAGTTACTTGTAAGTTCACCTGGTAAAGCACAGAAAATGTAAAATTTATTTGAAGAAAATGACAACAAAATCCAATACAAATGCAAAAAATGCATTAACGGGGAAAGAATAAAAGAACACCTTTTAGAATTTGTATAATACTTATCCTAAGCTACTACAATTTTTAAGCTATAATAAGTCAAAGTTAAATGTTGAGGAAAATAATGAAATTTACCACATAGTGACTGAAACACCCTATATATCTATGGTGAAAAGGAATAACAGGTTTAGTCTTTTCCTGTCAGCCGAGTTTGATAGCCTTGAAAAGAAATATTATAGAACCAATAACCCTATAGCAAATGCTGCAGTACTGCATAACCGAACATACCATATTTTGTTCAGTACTTCTACAAAACCAATGTATTTCCCAAAATCTGATTTTAACTTACAGCACTTTTGCACTCAACGGCTGATATTAACAAATATAAAAGTGAAAATCTTTTTGTGTGTCCGCTATAATATCTAAATTGCTGCACAGATTGACATACAAATGTGTACAACGATACATTTTGCTCTAGGTTTACTATAGGCTTGGTAAGAGTTTGTAATTATAAGTGGGCGGGGCACCTCCCATATAAACCTTATATATATGTACCCTGAATATTCATTATGAGATATCTCGACGACCATTTATAGTACGATACTAAGGCTCGGTTTCAAATCAAATAATTAAACGGCATTTAAGTTAATTGTAGATTACTATTTAAATGGTGTTTAATATTTTGCGGGTTTCAGATCATCGGTATTTAAGTATTGAATTTGTGTGGCACCACTGCTTCGTGAACGTCGATTACTTAGTTCAATGGTGTCTGTCTGTTCGGGTGGAATTTCGCAATCGATTTTAAACCAACTTCCCATGAGCTAGAGACTTGAAACTATAGACATACACTCAGAGAAATACTTACCTCGTTTGAAGAAAAACGGGTATCAAATTGAGGAAAAATGGGAATGATTTGGCACCAGAGAAACGGTTTCCTCATTTAGATATACAAAATTTCTTTGAATTGAGGAAATATTTTTTCTTTATTTTAGAGAAAAATATCTATGAAAGAAGGAAGTTTTCTATAAATTAAAGAAATATGTCTTTAATTTGTAGAAATTGCGTTTTTCAAATGAATAATATTTTATTTCATTATGAGAAATTGTATATAATTTAGGTAAAATTTTCCTCAGTTTGAGGAATAATTTTTCATAAATTTCATGAATCTTTTCGACGTCTCTCTTTATACATATTCGTAATTCAATGTTTTTCCCATGGTGAAATCATGTAGAAGGTTATAGCAAGATTACAACAATTTCATCTTAGCAAAAACAACACATCTTTGCTGTTGCGTCAAATATCACAAAATGTCAAACTCAGCAAAGACATCTTTGTTGTGTGCGGCCATAATGGCGGCGTGTAGAGAATGTAAAAATGGAGAACAAACGTACACAAACAATCAAAAGTAAACAATGATTTTGACAGCCTATGATATTGACCACGAAAAAAGAAGAATGAGTTACTTGTAAGTTCACCTGGTAAAGCACAGAAAATGTAAAATTTATTTGAAGAAAATGACAACAAAATCCAATACAGATGCAAAAAATGCATTAACGGGGAAAGAATAAAAGAACACCTTTTAGAATTTGTATAATACTTATCCTAAGCTACTACAATTTTTAAGCTATAATAAGTCAAAGTTAAATGTTGAGGAAAATAATGAAATTTACCACATAGTGACTGAAACACCCTATATATCTATGGTGAAAAGGAATAACAGGTTTAGTCTTTTCCTGTCAGCCGAGTTTGATAGCCTTGAAAAGAAATATTATAGAACCAATAACCCTATAGCAAATGCTGCAGTACTGCATAACCGAACATACCATATTTTGTTCAGTACTTCTACAAAACCAATTTATTTCCCAAAATCTGATTTTAACTTACAGCACTTTTGCACTCAACGGCTGATATTAACAAATATAAAAGTGAAAATCTTTTTGTGTGTCCGCTATAATATCTAAATTGCTGCACAGATTGACATACAAATGTGTACAACGATACATTTTGCTCTAGGTTTACTATAGGCTTGGTAAGAGTTTGTAATTATAAGTGGGCGGGGCACCTCCCATATAAACCTTATATATATGTACCCTGAATATTCATTATGAGATATCTCGACGACCATTTATAGTACGATACTAAGGCTCGGTTTCAAATCAAATAATTAAACGGCATTTAAGTTAATTGTAGATTACTATTTAAATGGTGTTTAATATTTTGCGGGTTTCAGATCATCGGTATTTAAGTATTGAATTTGTGTGGCACCACTGCTTCGTGAACGTCGATTACTTAGTTCAATGGTGTCTGTCTGTTCGGGTGGAATTTCGCAATCGATTTTAAACCAACTTCCCATGAGCTAGAGACTTGAAACTATAGACATACACTCAGAGAAATACTTACCTCGTTTGAAGAAAAACGGCTATCAAATTGAGGAAAAACGGGAATGATTTGGCACCATAGAAACGGTTTCCTCATTTAGATATACAAAATTTCTTTGAATTGAGGAAATATTTTTTCTTTATTTTAGAGAAAAATTTCTATGAAAGAAGGAAGTTTTCTATAAATTAAAGAAATATGTCTTTAATTTGTAGAAATTGCGTTTTTCAAATGAATAATATCTATAGACATACACTCAGAGAAATACTTACCTCGTTTGAAGAAAAACGGCTATCAAATTGAGGAAAAATGGGAATGATTTGGCACCATAGAAACGGTTTCCTCATTTAGATATACAAAATTTCTTTGAATTGAGGAAATATTTTTTCTTTATTTTAGAGAAAAATTTCTATGAAAGAAGGAAGTTTTCTATAAATTAAAGAAATATGTCTTTAATTTGTAGAAATTGCGTTTTTCAAATGAATAATATTTTATTTCATTATGAGAAATTGTATATAATTTAGGTAAAATTTTCCTCAGTTTGAGGAATAATTTTTCATAAATTTCATGAATCTTTTCGACGTCTCTCTTTATACATATTCGTAATTCAATGTTTTTCCCATGGTGAAATCATGTAGAAGGTTATAGCAAGATTACAACAATTTCATCTTAGCAAAAACAACACATCTTTGCTGTTGCGTCAAATATCACAAAATGTCAAACTCAGCAAAGACATCTTTGTTGTGTGCGGCCATAATGGCGGCGTGTAGAGAATGTAAAAATGGAGAACAAACGTACACAAACAATCAAAAGTAAACAATGATTTTGACAGCCTATGATATTGACCACGAAAAAAGAAGAATGAGTTACTTGTAAGTTCACCTGGTAAAGCACAGAAAATGTAAAATTTATTTGAAGAAAATGACAACAAAATCCAATACAAATGCAAAAAATGCATTAACGGGGAAAGAATAAAAGAACACCTTTTAGAATTTGTATAATACTTATCCTAAGCTACTACAATTTTTAAGCTATAATAAGTCAAAGTTAAATGTTGAGGAAAATAATGAAATTTACCACATAGTGACTGAAACACCCTATATATCTATGGTGAAAAGGAATAACAGGTTTAGTCTTTTCCTGTCAGCCGAGTTTGATAGCCTTGAAAAGAAATATTATAGAACCAATAACCCTATAGCAAATGCTGCAGTACTGCATAACCGAACATACCATATTTTGTTCAGTACTTCTACAAAACCAATGTATTTCCCAAAATCTGATTTTAACTTACAGCACTTTTGCACTCAACGGCTGATATTAACAAATATAAAAGTGAAAATCTTTTTGTGTGTCCGCTATAATATCTAAATTGCTGCACAGATTGACATACAAATGTGTACAACGATACATTTTGCTCTAGGTTTACTATAGGCTTGGTAAGAGTTTGTAATTATAAGTGGGCGGGGCACCTCCCATATAAACCTTATATATATGTACCCTGAATATTCATTATGAGATATCTCGACGACCATTTATAGTACGATACTAAGGCTCGGTTTCAAATCAAATAATTAAACGGCATTTAAGTTAATTGTAGATTACTATTTAAATGGTGTTTAATATTTTGCGGGTTTCAGATCATCGGTATTTAAGTATTGAATTTGTGTGGCACCACTGCTTCGTGAACGTCGATTACTTAGTTCAATGGTGTCTGTCTGTTCGGGTGGAATTTCGCAATCGATTTTAAACCAACTTCCCATGAGCTAGAGACTTGAAACTATAGACATACACTCAGAGAAATACTTACCTCGTTTGAAGAAAAACGGCTATCAAATTGAGGAAAAATGGGAATGATTTGGCACCATAGAAACGGTTTCCTCATTTAGATATACAAAATTTCTTTGAATTGAGGAAATATTTTTTCTTTATTTTAGAGAAAAATTTCTATGAAAGAAGGAAGTTTTCTATAAATTAAAGAAATATGTCTTTAATTTGTAGAAATTGCGTTTTTCAAATGAATAATATTTTATTTCATTATGAGAAATTGTATATAATTTAGGTAAAATTTTCCTCAGTTTGAGGAATAATTTTTCATAAATTTCATGAATCTTTTCGACGTCTCTCTTTATACATATTCGTAATTCAATGTTTTTCCCATGGTGAAATCATGTAGAAGGTTATAGCAAGATTACAACAATTTCATCTTAGCAAAAACAACACATCTTTGCTGTTGCGTCAAATATCACAAAATGTCAAACTCAGCAAAGACATCTTTGTTGTGTGCGGCCATAATGGCGGCGTGTAGAGAATGTAAAAATGGAGAACAAACGTACACAAACAATCAAAAGTAAACAATGATTTTGACAGCCTATGATATTGACCACGAAAAAAGAAGAATGAGTTACTTGTAAGTTCACCTGGTAAAGCACAGAAAATGTAAAATTTATTTGAAGAAAATGACAACAAAATCCAATACAAATGCAAAAAATGCATTAACGGGGAAAGAATAAAAGAACACCTTTTAGAATTTGTATAATACTTATCCTAAGCTACTACAATTTTTAAGCTATAATAAGTCAAAGTTAAATGTTGAGGAAAATAATGAAATTTACCACATAGTGACTGAAACACCCTATATATCTATGGTGAAAAGGAATAACAGGTTTAGTCTTTTCCTGTCAGCCGAGTTTGATAGCCTTGAAAAGAAATATTATAGAACCAATAACCCTATAGCAAATGCTGCAGTACTGCATAACCGAACATACCATATTTTGTTCAGTACTTCTACAAAACCAATGTATTTCCCAAAATCTGATTTTAACTTACAGCACTTTTGCCCTCAACGGCTGATATTAACAAATATAAAAGTGAAAATCTTTTTGTGTGTCCGCTATAATATCTAAATTGCTGCACAGATTGACATACAAATGTGTACAACGATACATTTTGCTCTAGGTTTACTATAGGCTTGGTAAGAGTTTGTAATTATAAGTGGGCGGGGCACCTCCCATATAAACCTTATATATATGTACCCTGAATATTCATTATGAGATATCTCGACGACCATTTATAGTACGATACTAAGGGTCGGTTTCAAATCAAATAATTAAACGGCATTTAAGTTAATTGTAGATTACTATTTAAATGGTGTTTAATATTTTGCGGGTTTCAGATCATCGGTATTTAAGTATTGAATTTGTGTGGCACCACTGCTTCGTGAACGTCGATTACTTAGTTCAATGGTGTCTGTCTGTTCGGGTGAAATTTCGCAATCGATTTTAAACCAACTTCCCATGAGCTAGAGACTTGAAACTATAGACATACACTCAGAGAAATACTTACCTCGTTTGAAGAAAAACGGCTATCAAATTGAGGAAAAATGGGAATGATTTGGCACCATAGAAACGGTTTCCTCATTTAGATATACAAAATTTCTTTGAATTGAGGAAATATTTTTTCTTTATTTTAGAGAAAAATTTCTATGAAAGAAGGAAGTTTTCTATAAATTAAAGAAATATGTCTTTAATTTGTAGAAATTGCGTTTTTCAAATGAATAATATTTTATTTCATTATGAGAAATTGTATATAATTTAGGTAAAATTTTCCTCAGTTTGAGGAATAATTTTTCATAAATTTCATGAATCTTTTCGACGTCTCTCTTTATACATATTCGTAATTCAATGTTTTTCCCATGGTGAAATCATGTAGAAGGTTATAGCAAGATTACAACAATTTCATCTTAGCAAAAACAACACATCTTTGCTGTTGCGCCAAATATCACAAAATGTCAAACTCAGCAAAGACATCTTTGTTGTGTGCGGCCATAATGGCGGCGTGTAGAGAATGTAAAAATGGAGAACAAACGTACACAAACAATCAAAAGTAAACAATGATTTTGACAGCCTATGATATTGACCACGAAAAAAGAAGAATGAGTTACTTGTAAGTTCACCTGGTAAAGCACAGAAAATGTAAAATTTATTTGAAGAAAATGACAACAAAATCCAATACAAATGCAAAAAATGCATTAACGGGGAAAGAATAAAAGAACACCTTTTAGAATTTGTATAATACTTAGCTATAATAAGTCAATGTTAAATGTTGAGGAAAATAATGAAATTTACCACATAGTGACTGAAACACCCTATATATCTATGGTGAAAAGGAATAACAGGTTTAGTCTTTTCCTGTCAGCCGAGTTTGATAGCCTTGAAAAGAAATATTATAGAACCAATAACCCTATAGCAAATGCTGCAGTACTGCATAACCGAACATACCATATTTTGTTCAGTACTTCTACAAAACCAATGTATTTCCCAAAATCTGATTTTAACTTACAGCACTTTTGCACTCAACGGCTGATATTAACAAATATAAAAGTGAAAATCTTTTTGTGTGTCCGCTATAATATCTAAATTGCTGCACAGATTGACATACAAATGTGTACAACGATACATTTTGCTCTAGGTTTACTATAGGCTTGGTAAGAGTTTGTAATTATAAGTGGGCGGGGCACCTCCCATATAAACCTTATATATATGTACCCTGAATATTCATTATGAGATATCTCGACGACCATTTATAGTACGATACTAAGGCTCGGTTTCAAATCAAATAATTAAACGGCATTTAAGTTAATTGTAGATTACTATTTAAATGGTGTTTAATATTTTGCGGGTTTCAGATCATCGGTATTTAAGTATTGAATTTGTGTGGCACCACTGCTTCGTGAACGTCGATTACTTAGTTCAATGGTGTCTGTCTGTTCGGGTGGGATTTCGCAATCGATTTTAAACCAACTTCCCATGAGCTAGAGACTTGAAACTATAGACATACACTCAGAGAAATACTTACCTCGTTTGAAGAAAAACGGCTATCAAATTGAGGAAAAATGGGAATGATTTGGCACCATAGAAACGGTTTCCTCATTTAGATATACAAAATTTCTTTGAATTGAGGAAATATTTTTTCTTTATTTTAGAGAAAAATTTCTATGAAAGAAGGAAGTTTTCTATAAATTAAAGAAATATGTCTTTAATTTGTAGAAATTGCGTTTTTCAAATGAATAATATTTTATTTCATTATGAGAAATTGTATATAATTTAGGTAAAATTTTTCTCAGTTTGAGGAACAATTTTTCATAAATTGAAGTCAATTTACTACCATTTTAGAAAAAAAAAATGCAATATTTTCTACAATTTTGTTTTAATTACAAGGCATCGAAATCATATTTTTTTACTTGTATTCATTTATTATTTTATTTTTAATGAGTATTAAGGTTTACATTCATACGTATTTTTACATACACTACAGGCGTCGTGGCCTTGAAATGATCAAAAGTTCCTTATGGCCATCAAAAAATTATAAATTGAAGTTTATTGAAATTTACATCTTTTCAATATATTTAATTTTTTTTCACAAAATATATCAACAGCCACAAACACAACCACTTCGCTTGAAATAGAGACGCCAACTAAAAAATTCAAAAAAAAAAGGCCAAAAGAGTAAAGCTAGTTTTTGTGTATACTAAAATTTTGTATGTAGAACATTTTTGGTATATTCGTCTCTTTCTTACATTTTCTTTGTTTTAGAGATGGGTATTTTTCTGGGTGTAGGCTCAGGATTGGATGACAATGCAACATGAAATATCTAAAATATGATATAATATAAAATATAAGCGTCGGAAGTTTTTGAATAAAAAAATTAAAAATACAGCATACTTTCGGGTTAAAATCTCGACACTTCACAGGGTGGTACGAAAGTTTGGCAGCCACTCTAATTACATAATAGCTAAATAAATATGAAGTGCGGTTTTAACTAACAGATGGCAGATGGTTATTATGTATGGTTTGAGTCGAGGATTATTAATATGGCATTTTAGAGAGTAAATATTTGTCAAAAAATTCATAGATCAAAGCATTGCATTTATTGTTCTAAAAATCATTGCTTTAGCAGGAGAAGAACATATACGTATGCATGTAAACACAAACATAGACTAATAAGAAAGAGAAGATATAAACAGTGAATGTACTTAGCATTACTAATGGAATTATCTGTATACATCAGTGATGGGTTTTTCGATGCTATCTTAGTTTTTTCAGGTTCGGAAATAAGTCAGTACATAAGAAAGATTTTCAATACACTTTCATACAACTAATTCTTCTAATACGATATTATTTCACAGAAAAATAAAATGTGCTACTCTTCTTATTTGGTTGTAATCGAATACACAGTGCAACAACTGTATGAAGATAGCCACGCGTGGCTATCTTAGCAAATACACAAACCACAAAATGTAAAAATTTATTTTAACTTAACAGAAAAAATGTTATGTTAAGCACAACATAGAATATTCGTTCGGATCCTGATGACCATTTGGAGAACTGACTGTGACCACAAGACATACCATTCGATAGGCATAGAAATGTTGTTTAACCATGCATACACAAATGTAACATATTTATTTCAGATTATTTTTAATTAATTTATGAAAAATATCAATTTGAAAAGCGAGTTGGAGGAATCAGGTGGACATATGGAGCACTTGTACAACTTTAGCCGACATCACATGGGTATCAGTGGACAGGTATTGAAGAGTAGATCAATCCTGCATTTTCAAAACATCTAACAGAATTTTCGGATTGTCGTTAATTTTCGTTTGAAAATTTTCATGTTGGGTGCAGTTGGGTGGAGGAATCAGGTGGTCATATGGAGCACTTGTACAACTTTAGCCGACATCACTTGGGTATCATTGGTTCGATTCAATAAATCGTTTAGTTTTTTAGCTATCACGCCCGCCAATTTAGAGAATTCGTCAAAATAAAAACTGGGGAAAACGACCTTAAAATTTTTCAATTGTACCAAGAATCTGAACAAAACTCACCGTTGATCCTTATTTTTTTTGAAAATGTTTGGAATTGGCCTCTGTAACTTCGTAAATATATTCTTGAATAATATATCTATCGATTTAAGGCAATGAAATAAAATTAATTTTTGGACGTTCTAATTTATCAGCTCCATTAAAGAGCTGCCACAAAAATAACAAAAATTTGTTGAACAATCATTTCGGAGCCCGCTACGGCTTCTCATCAGTGATCTTTAATCATCTATAGGTTGACCTCACTTAATACGGGGGTTACGTTCCTGGAAAATGCCGTGTTAAGGGAAATCGAGTTTAACGATACAAGGAACCAGTGCAAAAAGGGGGTTGCATTCCAAGATCTTCAAAGACATAAAAAATTTTTTTTTTATTTTTCAGACATTTTTTAATTGAAAATACAGTTATGCATACATAAGAAAAAAAAACATCAATCAATGTCCTAAACTTGGAAATTTTTTCCTTTTTTCTCTTCTTTTTGCGTCAAAAACTGGCAACACGTATAGTCAGCGTTCTTTGACTTACGCCACTCCCCAATCCAACGAATGGTAAAACAAATTAACCAGCGTTCCTGGTGCTTCTGAAAGCAATTTTGTTCTGCAACCGCTACTCTTCTTATTTGGTTGTAATCGAATACACAGTGCAACAACTGTATGAAGATAGCCACGCGTGGCTATCTTAGCAAATACACAAACCACAAAATGTAAAAATTTATTTTAACTTAACAGAAAAAATGTTATGTTAAGCACAACATAGAATATTCGTTCGGATCCTGATGACCATTTGGAGAACTGACTGTGACCACAAGACATACCATTCGATAGGCATAGAAATGTTGTTTAACCATGCATACACAAATGTAACATATTTATTTCAGATTATTTTTAATTAATTTATGAAAAATATCAATTTGAAAAGCGAGTTGGAGGAATCAGGTGGACATATGGAGCACTTGTACAACTTTAGCCGACATCACATGGGTATCAGTGGACAGGTATTGAAGAGTAGATCAATCCTGCATTTTCAAAACATCTAACAGAATTTTCGGATTGTCGTTAATTTTCGTTTGAAAATTTTCATGTTGGGTGCAGTTGGGTGGAGGAATCAGGTGGTCATATGGAGCACTTGTACAACTTTAGCCGACATCACTTGGGTATCATTGGTTCGATTCAATAAATCGTTTAGTTTTTTAGCTATCACGCCCGCCAATTTAGAGAATTCGTCAAAATAAAAACTGGGGAAAACGACCTTAAAATTTTTCAATTGTACCAAGAATCTGAACAAAACTCACCGTTGATCCTTATTTTTTTTGAAAATGTTTGGAATTGGCCTCTGTAACTTCGTAAATATATTCTTGAATAATATATCTATCGATTTAAGGCAATGAAATAAAATTAATTTTTGGACGTTCTAATTTATCAGCTCCATTAAAGAGCTGCCACAAAAATAACAAAAATTTGTTGAACAATCATTTCGGAGCCCGCTACGGCTTCTCATCAGTGATCTTTAATCATCTATAGGTTGACCTCACTTAATACGGGGGTTACGTTCCTGGAAAATGCCGTGTTAAGGGAAATCGAGTTTAACGATACAAGGAACCAGTGCAAAAAGGGGGTTGCATTCCAAGATCTTCAAAGACATAAAAAATTTTTTTTTTATTTTTCAGACATTTTTTAATTGAAAATACAGTTATGCATACATAAGAAAAAAAAACATCAATCAATGTCCTAAACTTGGAAATTTTTTCCTTTTTTCTCTTCTTTTTGCGTCAAAAACTGGCAACACGTATAGTCAGCGTTCTTTGACTTACGCCACTCCCCAATCCAACGAATGGTAAAACAAATTAACCAGCGTTCCTGGTGCTTCTGAAAGCAATTTTGTTCTGCAACCGCTTGAAAATTGATTTTCCAGGTAAAAAACAGCCAAGTGAGCATTAAATCTCAATATTTTTTCGTAAAAATTTTAGGATGTCTAAATGAAGCTAAGTGACACTTTTCTGTAATGTAAAAAAAATTTGTTCCTCCCGAAACCGTGGTAGAACGACGTTTTACCGTGTTAAATGAAAATATGTCTCAAAAAGTGAAACGTGTTAAAGCGAGACTATACTATATGAAGTACGTGTTAAGCGAGTTCTACCTGTATTATGTTTTGGGTTTTTCAATTAAAAATAAACTAGTCGGTAAGGCCCCAGTAACTGGGGCTATTTTTTGCGGAAGAAATCTCTTTATGAAAAAACAAATATTAAAAGAGAACCAAACTACTCGTTAGTGTTTATTTTGTTATTTGTGTATGCAGATAATTCGTTAGATATTTCTGAGAGATGCCGTTACTCATGTCTTCTCTCTCTCTCATATATTATTTACTCCCGCTTAACCAATGATTTTTACAACGATGAATGCAATGCTTTGTTTAATGAGCGATTTTAAAAAACTTCCGACGCTATTATTTTGGATTTGGCTTAATCGATTTTAAATCTGATAATTTTTGACTAACCCGCACGTCAAGATCTTTATGTCAATATATAGTGTGCGCTTCTAGATCTTCTGGAATAAAAACGTAGTTACATTAATAAATATTTAGATTAAAATATATTTGGAGCTCTAAGCGCAACATTTTTGCTTCATTTACTAAGGACTTCACAATATCAAATGGCAGACAAAAGCGCTCCATGAATGAAAACGATTGCACACCACTGCACTAGAGCTTCAATGGTTTTGAAAAGACAGGATTTTTTTTTTCGAGTACTGTTTTTGGTGACAAGTAAACCAGTATTCGTCAAGTAATAAGGCGAAATTCATTTTTATAGAGAACACCGTTTTTCTTGACTTAAATCTTGTACCCGCGGTCTGCCACCTCCATATTTAGTATTTAAAAAATGGGAAGCGCGAAAATGGCTTAAAGCTCGCGAATTAACGTAATGGCGGATACAAAATTTTTTTACAATGCATGTCACTGATTCAGCTTTATTAAATCCACTTATTTCGAGGAATTTTGAAATGCGAACGGTGACGGTGAATGATAACCCACAACTTATATACGCTTCCAATTTTTTTTGAAACCTGCGTTTTGATTTTCAAAATAAATTTTCTAGTTTAACGATGGTTTTGTTGTTTATTTTTAACAATTGATTGTAACAGTAAGCGAAAAGATTATGTGCTTTAGTTTTATCGCGTCAGGTTTAGGTATATTGCGCGATGTTAGTAAAAAAGAAAAGAAGAAAAACGGTATCCGGTTTTTAATGTTATTTTGTTTCAACAAGTGCATATTCATACTAAATTTATAAAACAAAAATATGTACATAGCTGCATATTTTTAAATTTTATTGAACTAAATGTTGACAAGGAAGAGTTCGTGCTTTAGTTTTGTCCGACATTGTATATTATAATAATAATCAGACATATTCTGAATTTTACTTTCGAGTGAAATTGAAATCAAAATAGTTGAACTCATATTGCTGGAATTTCTCTTCCACTCAAAAGTAAAATTCAGAGCAAGGCTGAATAATTTTTTGATTAAGTATATCATTATTTTCCAGAACAATTTTTTATTCAACCATTTGACGCAAATGACAAAAATTACCGTCACTGGTAAATATTTTAAATACTAGTATTAAATGCAGTATCAGTTTCGAAAAGTAAGTCTGCATTTAGACAATGAGACTAGTTTCATGAAACTTCCCAAAGTGTTGGTAAAAGGAGAGAAACGACAGGGAGATAAACGAAATCGCCCGGAGAGCATTTTATGAAACTTTTTGACGTTCTCTTTATAAATATTCGCAATTCAATGTTTTTCCCATTGCAACGAAAACTATAAATCAGCATTTACAAGTACACGAGCAAATATAGGGAAGAGGGGGAGAAACGACAGGGGGGTATACAAAATCTCTCGAGCAGCATTTCATGAATCTTTTCGACGTCTCTCTTTATACATATTCGTAATTCAATGTTTTTCCCATGGTGAAATCATGTAGAAGGTTATAGCAAGATTACAACAATTTCATCTTAGCAAAAACAACACATCTTTGCTGTTGCGTCAAATATCACAAAATGTCAAACTCAGCAAAGACATCTTTGTTGTGTGCGGCCATAATGGCGGCGTGTAGAGAATGTAAAAATGGAGAACAAACGTACACAAACAATCAAAAGTAAACAATGATTTTGACAGCCTATGATATTGACCACGAAAAAAGAAGAAGAATGAGTTACTTGTAAGTTCACCTGGTAAAGCACAGAAAATGTAAAATTTATTTGAAGAAAATGACAACAAAATCCAATACAAATGCAAAAAATGCATTAACGGGGAAAGAATAAAAGAACACCTTTTAGAATTTGTATAATACTTATCCTAAGCTACTACAATTTTTAAGCTATAATAAGTCAAAGTTAAATGTTGAGGAAAATAATGAAATTTACCACATAGTGACTGAAACACCCTATATATCTATGGTGAAAAGGAATAACAGGTTTAGTCTTTTCCTGTCAGCCGAGTTTGATAGCCTTGAAAAGAAATATTATAAAACCAATAACCCTATAGCAAATGCTGCAGTACTGCATAACCCAACATACCATATTTTGTTCAGTACTTCTACAAAACCAATGTATTTCCCAAAATCTGATTTTAACTTACAGCACTTTTGCACTCAACGGCTGATATTGACAAATATAAAAGTGAAAATCTTTTTGTGTGTCCGCTATAATATCTAAATTGCTGCACAGATTGACATACAAATGTGTACAACGATACATTTTGCTCTAGGTTTACTATAGGCTTGGTAAGAGTTTGTAATTATAAGTGGGCGGGGCACCTCCCATATAAACCTTATATATATGTACCCTGAATATTCATTATGAGATATCTCGACGACCATTTATAGTACGATACTAAGGGTCGGTTTCAAATCAAATAATTAAACGGCATTTAAGTTAATTGTAGATTACTATTTAAATGGTGTTTAATATTTTGCGGGTTTCAGATCATCGGTATTTAAGTATTGAATTTGTGTGGCACCACTGCTTCGTGAACGTCGATTACTTAGTTCAATGGTGTCTGTCTGTTCGGGTGGAATTTCGCAATCGATTTTAAACCAACTTCCCATGAGCTAGAGACTTGAAACTATAGACATACACTCAGAGAAATACTTACCTCGTTTGAAGAAAAACGGCTATCAAATTGAGGAAAAACGGGAATGATTTGGCACCATAGAAACGGTTTCCTCATTTAGATATACAAAATTTCTTTGAATTGAGGAAATATTTTTTCTTTATTTTAGAGAAAAATTTCTATGAAAGAAGGAAGTTTTCTATAAATTAAAGAAATATGTCTTTAATTTGTAGAAATTGCGTTTTTCAAATGAATAATATCTATAGACATACACTCAGAGAAATACTTACCTCGTTTGAAGAAAAACGGCTATCAAATTGAGGAAAAATGGGAATGATTTGGCACCATAGAAACGGTTTCCTCATTTAGATATACAAAATTTCTTTGAATTGAGGAAATATTTTTTCTTTATTTTAGAGAAAAATTTCTATGAAAGAAGGAAGTTTTCTATAAATTAAAGAAATATGTCTTTAATTTGTAGAAATTGCGTTTTTCAAATGAATAATATTTTATTTCATTATGAGAAATTGTATATAATTTAGGTAAAATTTTGCTCAGTTTGAGGAATAATTTTTCATAAATTGAAGTCAATTTACTACCATTTTAGAAAAAAAAAATGCAATATTTTCTACAATTTTGTTTTAATTACAAGGCATCGAAATCATATTTTTTTACTTGTATTCATTTATTATTTTATTTTTAATGAGTATTAAGGTTTACATTCATACGTATTTTTACATACACTACAGGCGTCGTGGCCTTGAAATGATCAAAAGTTCCTTATGGCCATCAAAAAATTATAAATTGAAGTTTATTGAAATTTACATCTTTTCAATATATTTAATTTTTTTTCACAAAATATATCAACAGCCACAAACACAACCACTTCGCTTGAAATAGAGACGCCAATTAAAAAATTCAAAAGAAAAACAAAGCGTACGCGATTGTCTGCTAAGGCCAAAAGAGTAAAGCTAGTTTTTGTGTATACTAAAATTTTGTATGGAGAATATTTTTGGTATATTCGTCTCTTTCTTACATTTTCTATGCAACTAAATTTGTAAAAATGAATAAATAACTTACTTCAAATTGAACACCATGGTTGCATGAAAGGAGCACATTTTTCTTCATTTTGAGGAAAATTTACTTAAACGAGAGAAATTTTCGTGGATTCAAATTGAGGAAACTTTTTCTTTGTTTTAGAGATGGGTATTTTTCTGGGTGTAGGCTCAGGATTGGATGACAATGCAACATGAAATATTTAAAATATGATATAATATAAAATATAAGCGTCGGAAGTTTTTGAATAAAAAAATTAAAAATACAGCATACTTTTGGGTTAAAATCTCGACACTTCACAGGGTGGTACGAAAGTTTGGCAGCCACTCTAATTACATAATAGCTAAATAAATATGAAGTGCGGTTTTAACTAACAGATGGCAGATGGTTATTATGTATGGTTTGAGTCGAGGATTATTAATATGGCATTTTAGAGAGTAAATATTTGTCAAAAAATTCATAGATCAAAGCATTGCATTTATTGTTCTAAAAATCATTGCTTTAGCAGGAGAAGAACATATACGTATGCATGTAAACACAAACATAGACTAATAAGAAAGAGAAGATATAAACAGTGAATGTACTTAGCATTACTAATGGAATTATCTGTATACATCAGTGATGGGTTTTTCGATGCTATCTTAGTTTTTTCAGGTTCGGAAATAAGTCAGTACATAAGAAAGATTTTCAATACACTTTCATACAACTAATTCTTCTAATACGATATTATTTCACAGAAAAATAAAATGTGCTACTCTTCTTATTTGGTTGTTATCGAATACACAGTGCAACAACGGTATGAAGATAGCCACGCGTGGCTATCTTAGCAAATACACAAACCACAAAATGTAAAAATGTATTTTAACTTAACAGAAAAAATGTTAACCGAAAAATGTTATGTTAAGCACAACATAGAATATTCGTTCGGATCCTGATGACCATTTGGAGAACTGACTGTGACCACAAGACATACCATTCGATAGGCATAGAAATGTTGTTTAACCATGCATACACAAATGTAACATATTTATTTCAGATTATTTTTAATTAATTTATGAAAAATATCAATTTGAAAAGCGAGTTGGAGGAATCAGGTGGACATATGGAGCACTTGTACAACTTTAGCCGACATCACATGGGTATCAGTGGACAGGTATTGAAGAGTAGATCAATCCTGCATTTTCAAAACATCTAACAGAATTACCGGATTGCCGTTAATTTTCGTTTGAAAATTTTCATGTTGGGTGCAGTTGGGTGGAGGAATCAGGTGGTCATATGGAGCACTTGTACAACTTTAGCTGACATCACATGGATATCAGTGGACAGGTATTGAAGAGTAGATCAATCCTGCATTTTCAAAACATCTAACAGAATTTCCGGATTGTCGTTAATTTTCGTTTGAAAATTTTCATGTTGGGTGCAGTTGGGTGGAGGAATCAGGTGGTCATATGGAGCACTTGTACAACTTTAGCCTACATCACATGGGTATCATTGGTTCGATTCAATAAATCGTTTAGTTTTTTAGCTATCACGCCCGCCAATTTAGAGAATTCGTCAAAATAAAAACTGGGGAAAACGACCTTAAAATTTTTCAATTGTACCAAGAATCTGAACAAAACTCACCGTTGATCCTTATTTTTTTTTGAAAATGTTTGGAATTGGCCTCTGTAACTTCGTAAATATATTCTTGAATAATATATCTATCGATTTAAGGCAATGAAATAAAATTAATTTTTGGACGTTCTAATTTATCAGCTCCATTAAAGAGCTGCCACAAAAATAACAAAAATTTGTTGAACAATCATTTCGGAGCCCGCTACGGCTTCTCATCAGTGATATTTAATCATCTATAGGTTGACCTCACTTAATACGGGGGTTACGTTCCTGGAAAATGCCGTGTTAAGGGAAATCGAGTTTAACGATACAAGGAAACAGTGCAAAAAGGGGGTTGCATTCCAAGATCTTCAAAGACATAAAAAATTTTTTTTTTATTTTTCAGACATTTTTTAATTGAAAATACAGTTATGCATACATAAGAAAAAAAAACATCAATCAATGTCCTAAACTTGGAAATTTTTTCCTTTTTTCTCTTCTTTTTGCGTCAAAAACTGGCAACACGTATAGTCAGCGTTCTTTGACTTACGCCACTCCCCAATCCAACGAATGGTAAAACAAATTAACCAGCGTTCCTGGTGCTTCTGAAAGCAATTTTGTTCTGCAACCGCTTGAAAATTGATTTTCCAGGTAAAAAAAAGCCAAGTGAGCATTAAATCTCAATATTTTTTAGTAAAAATTTTAGGATGTCTAAATGAAGCTAAGTGGCACTTTTCTGTAATGTAAAAAAAAATTGTTCCTCCCGAAACAGTGGTAGAACGACGTTTTACCGTGTTAAATGAAAATATGTCTCGAAAAGTGAAACGTGTTAAAGCGAGACTATACTATATGAAGTACGTGTTAAGGGAGTTCTACCTGTATTATGTTTTGGGTTTTTCAATTAAAAATAAACTAGTCGGTAAGGCCCCAGTAACTGGGGCTATTGTTTGCGGAAGAAATCTCTTTATGAAAAAACAAATATCAAAAGAGAACCAAACTACTCGTTAGTGTTTATTTTGTTATTTGTGTATGCAGATAATTCGTTAGATATTTCTGAGAGATGCCGTTACTCATGTCTTCTCTCTCTCTCATATATTATTTACTCCCGCTTAACCAATGATTTTTACAACGATGAATGCAATGCTTTGTTTAATGAGCGATTTTAAAAAACTTCCGACGCTATTATTTTGGATTTGGCTTAATCGATTTTAAATCTGATAATTTTTGACTAACCCGCACGTCAAGATCTTTATGTCAATATATAGTGTGCGCTTCTAGATCTTCTGGAATAAAAACGTAGTTACATTAATAAATATTTAGATTAAAATATATTTGGAGCTCTAAGCGCAACATTTTTGCTTCATTTACTAAGGACTTCACAATATCAAATGGCAGACAAAAGCGCTCCATGAATGAAAACGATTGCACACCACTGCACTAGAGCTTCAATGGTTTTGAAAAGACAGTATTTTTTTCGAGTAGTGTTTTTGGTGACAAGTAAACCAGTATTCGTCAAGTAATAAGGCGAAATTCATTTTTATTAAGAACACCGTTTTTCTTGACTTAAATCTTGTACCCGCGGTCTGCCACCTCCATATTTAGTATTTAAAAAATGGGAAGCGCGAAAATGGCTTAAAGCTCGCGAATTAACGTAATGGCGGATACAAAATTTTTTTACAATGCATGTCACTGATTCAGCTCTATTAAATCCACTTATTTCGAGGAATTTTGGGAAGCGAAATTTTGAAATGCGAACGGTGACGGTGAATGATAACCCACAACTTATATACGCTTCCAATTTTTTTTGAAACCTGCTTTTTGATTTTCAAAATAATGGGTTTCTAGTTTAAAGATGGGTTTTGTTGTTAATTTTTAACAATTTATTGTAACAGTAAGCGAAAAGATTATGTGCTTTAGTTTTATCGCGTCAGGTTTAGGTATATTGCGCGATGTTAGTAAAAAAGAAAAGAAGAAAAACGGTATCCGGTTTTTAATGTTATTTTGTTTCAACAAGTGCATATTCATACTAAATTTATAAAACAAAAATATGTACATAGCTGCATATTTTTAAATTTTATTGAACTAAATGTTGACAAGGAAGAGTTCGTGCTTTAGTTTTGTCCGACATTGTATATTATAATAATAATCAGACATATTCTGAATTTTACTTTCGAGTGAAATTGAAATCAAAATAGTTGAACTCATATTGCTGGAATTTCTCTTCCACTCAAAAGTAAAATTCAGAGCAAGGCTGAATAATTTTTTGATTAAGCATATCATTATTTTCCAGAACAATTTTTTATTCAACCATTTGACGCAAATGACAAAAATTACCGTCACTGGTAAATATTTTAAATACTAGTATTAAATGCAGTATCAGTTTCGAAAAGTAAGTCTGCATTTAGACAATGAGACTAGTTTCATGAAACTTCCCAAAGTGTTGGTAAAAGGAGAGAAACGACAGGGAGATAAACGAAATCGCTCGGAGAGCATTTTATGAAACTTTTTGACGTTCTCTTTATAAATATTCGTAATTCAATGTTTTTCCCATTGCAACGAAAACTATAAATCAGCATTTACAAGTACACGAGCAAATATAGGGAAGAGGGGGAGAAACGACAGGGGGGTATACAAAATCTCTCGAGCAGCATTTCATGAATCTTTTCGACGTCTCCCTTTATACATATTCGTAATTCAATGTTTTTCCCATTGTGAAATCATGTAGAAGGTTATAGCAAGATTACAACAATTTCATCTTAGCAAAAACAACACATCTTTGCTGTTGCGTCAAATATCACAAAATGTCAAACTCAGCAAAGACATCTTTGTTGTGTGCGGCCATAATGGCGGCGTGAAGAGAATGTAAAAATGGAGAACAAACGTAGACAAACAATCAAAAGTAAACAATGATTTTGACAGCCTATGATATTGACCACGAAAAAAGAAGAAGAATGAGTTACTTGTAAGTTCACCTGGTAAAGCACAGAAAATGTAAAATTTATTTGAAGAAAATGACAACAAAATCCAATACAAATGCAAAAAATGCATTAACGGGGAAAGAATAAAAGAACACCTTTTAGAATTTGTATAATACTTATCCTAAGCTACTACAATTTTTAAGCTATAATAAGTCAAAGTTAAATGTTGAGGAAAATAATGAAATTTACCACATAGTGACTGAAACACCCTATATATCTATGGTGAAAAGGAATAACAGGTTTAGTCTTTTCCTGTCAGCCGAGTTTGATAGCCTTGAAAAGAAATATTATAGAACCAATAACCCTATAGCAAATGCTGCAGTACTGCATAACCGAACATACCATATTTTGTTCAGTACTTCTACAAAACCAATGTATTTCCCAAAATCTGATTTTAACTTACAGCACTTTTGCACTCAACGGCTGATATTGACAAATATAAAAGTGAAAATCTTTTTGTGTGTCCGCTATAATATCTAAATTGCTGCACAGATTGACATACAAATGTGTACAACGATACATTTTGCTCTAGGTTTACTATAGGCTTGGTAAGAGTTTGTAATTATAAGTGGACGGGGCACCTCCGATATAAACCTTATATATATGTACCCTGAATATTCATTATGAGATATCTCGACGACCATTTATAGTACGATACTAAGGGTCGGTTTCAAATCAAATAATTAAACGGCATTTAAGTTAATTGTAGATTACTATTTAAATGGTGTTTAATATTTTGCGGGTTTCAGATCATCGGTATTTAAGTATTGAATTTGTGTTATATAATTTAGGTAAAATTTTCCTCAGTTTGAGAAATAATTTTTCATAAATTGAAGTCAATTTACTACCATTTTAGAAAAAAAAAAATGGAATATTTTCTACAATTTTGTTTTAATTAAAAGACATCGAAATCATATTTTTTTACTTGTATTCATTTATTATTTTATTTTTAATGAGTATTAAGGTTTACATTCATACGTATTTTTACATCCACTACAGGCGTCGTCGCCTTGAAATGATCAAAAGTTCCTTATGGCCATCAAAAAATTATAAATTGAAGTTTATTGAAATTTACATCTTTTCAATATATTTAATTTTTTTCACAAAATATATCAACAGCCACAAACACAACCACTTCGCTTGAAATAGAGACGCCAACTAAAAAATTCAAAAGAAAAACAAAGCGTACGCGATTGTCTGCTAAGGCCAAAAGAGTAAAGCTAGTTTTTGTGTATACTAAAATTTTGTATGGAGAACATTTTTGGTATATTCGTCTCTTTCTTACATTTTCTATGCAACTAAATTTGTAAAAATTAATAAATAACTTACTTCAAATTGAACACCATGCAACATGAAATATCTAAAATATGATATAATATAAAATATAAGCGTCGGAAGTTTTTGAATAAAAAAATTAAAAATACAGCATATTTTCGGGTTAAAATCTCGACACTTCACAGGGTGGTACGAAAGTTTGGCAGCCACTCTAATTACATAATAGCTAAATAAATATGAAGTGCGGTTTTAACTAACAGATGGCAGATGGTTATTATGTATGGTTTGAGTCGAGGATTATTAATATGGCATTTTAGAGAGTAAATATTTGTCAAAAAATTCATAGATCAAAGCATTGCATTTATTGTTCTAAAAATCATTGCTTTAGCAGGAGAAGAACATATACGTATGCATGTAAACACAAACATAGACTAATAAGAAAGAGAAGATATAAACAGTGAATGTACTTAGTATTACTAATGGAATTATCTGTATACATCAGTGATGGGTTTTTCGATGCTATCTTAGTTTTTTCAGTACATTTTAAGGTTCGGAAATAAGTCAGTACATAAGAAAGATTTTCAATACACTTTCATACAACTAATTCTTCTAATACGATATTATTTCACAGAAAAATAAAATGTGCTACTCTTCTTATTTGGTTGTTATCGAATACACAGTGCAACAACGGTATGAAGATAGCCACGCGTGGCTATCTTAGCAAATACACAAACCACAAAATGTAAAAATTTATTTTAACTTAACAGAAAAAATGTTAACCGAAAAATGTTATGTTAAGCACAACATAGAATATTCGTTCGGATCCTGATGACCATTTGGAGAACTGACTGTGACCACAAGACATACCATTCGATAGGCATAGAAATGTTGTTTAACCATGCATACACAAATGTAACATATTTATTTCAGATTATTTTTAATTAATTTATGAAAAATATCAATTTGAAAAGCGAGTTGGAGGAATCAGGTGGACATATGGAGCACTTGTACAACTTTAGCCGACATCACATGGGTATCAGTGGACAGGTATTGAAGAGTAGATCAATCCTGCATTTTCAAAACATCTAACAGAATTACCGGATTGCCGTTAATTTTCGTTTGAAAATTTTCATGTTGGGTGCAGTTGGGTGGAGGAATCAGGTGGTCATATGGAGCACTTGTACAACTTTAGCTGACATCACATGGATATCAGTGGACAGGTATTGAAGAGTAGATCAATCCTGCATTTTCAAAACATCTAACAGAATTTCCGGATTGTCGTTAATTTTCGTTTGAAAATTTTCATGTTGGGTGCAGTTGGGTGGAGGAATCAGGTGGTCATATGGAGCACTTGTACAACTTTAGCCTACATCACATGGGTATCATTGGTTCGATTCAATAAATCGTTTAGTTTTTTAGCTATCACGCCCGCCAATTTAGAGAATTCGTCAAAATAAAAACTGGGGAAAACGACCTTAAAATTTTTCAATTGTACCAAGAATCTGAACAAAACTCACCGTTGATCCTTATTTTTTTTTGAAAATGTTTGGAATTGGCCTCTGTAACTTCGTAAATATATTCTTGAATAATATATCTATCGATTTAAGGCAATGAAATAAAATTAATTTTTGGACGTTCTAATTTATCAGCTCCATTAAAGAGCTGCCACAAAAATAACAAAAATTTGTTGAACAATCATTTCGGAGCCCGCTACGGCTTCTCATCAGTGATATTTAATCATCTATAGGTTGACCTCACTTAATACGGGGGTTACGTTCCTGGAAAATGCCGTGTTAAGGGAAATCGAGTTTAACGATACAAGGAAACAGTGCAAAAAGGGGGTTGCATTCCAAGATCTTCAAAGACATAAAAAATTTTTTTTTTATTTTTCAGACATTTTTTAATTGAAAATACAGTTATGCATACATAAGAAAAAAAAACATCAATCAATGTCCTAAACTTGGAAATTTTTTCCTTTTTTCTCTTCTTTTTGCGTCAAAAACTGGCAACACGTATAGTCAGCGTTCTTTGACTTACGCCACTCCCCAATCCAACGAATGGTAAAACAAATTAACCAGCGTTCCTGGTGCTTCTGAAAGCAATTTTGTTCTGCAACCGCTTGAAAATTGATTTTCCAGGTAAAAAAAAGCCAAGTGAGCATTAAATCTCAATATTTTTTAGTAAAAATTTTAGGATGTCTAAATGAAGCTAAGTGGCACTTTTCTGTAATGTAAAAAAAAATTGTTCCTCCCGAAACAGTGGTAGAACGACGTTTTACCGTGTTAAATGAAAATATGTCTCGAAAAGTGAAACGTGTTAAAGCGAGACTATACTATATGAAGTACGTGTTAAGGGAGTTCTACCTGTATTATGTTTTGGGTTTTTCAATTAAAAATAAACTAGTCGGTAAGGCCCCAGTAACTGGGGCTATTGTTTGCGGAAGAAATCTCTTTATGAAAAAACAAATATCAAAAGAGAACCAAACTACTCGTTAGTGTTTATTTTGTTATTTGTGTATGCAGATAATTCGTTAGATATTTCTGAGAGATGCCGTTACTCATGTCTTCTCTCTCTCTCATATATTATTTACTCCCGCTTAACCAATGATTTTTACAACGATGAATGCAATGCTTTGTTTAATGAGCGATTTTAAAAAACTTCCGACGCTATTATTTTGGATTTGGCTTAATCGATTTTAAATCTGATAATTTTTGACTAACCCGCACGTCAAGATCTTTATGTCAATATATAGTGTGCGCTTCTAGATCTTCTGGAATAAAAACGTAGTTACATTAATAAATATTTAGATTAAAATATATTTGGAGCTCTAAGCGCAACATTTTTGCTTCATTTACTAAGGACTTCACAATATCAAATGGCAGACAAAAGCGCTCCATGAATGAAAACGATTGCACACCACTGCACTAGAGCTTCAATGGTTTTGAAAAGACAGTATTTTTTTCGAGTAGTGTTTTTGGTGACAAGTAAACCAGTATTCGTCAAGTAATAAGGCGAAATTCATTTTTATTAAGAACACCGTTTTTCTTGACTTAAATCTTGTACCCGCGGTCTGCCACCTCCATATTTAGTATTTAAAAAATGGGAAGCGCGAAAATGGCTTAAAGCTCGCGAATTAACGTAATGGCGGATACAAAATTTTTTTACAATGCATGTCACTGATTCAGCTCTATTAAATCCACTTATTTCGAGGAATTTTGGGAAGCGAAATTTTGAAATGCGAACGGTGACGGTGAATGATAACCCACAACTTATATACGCTTCCAATTTTTTTTGAAACCTGCTTTTTGATTTTCAAAATAATGGGTTTCTAGTTTAAAGATGGGTTTTGTTGTTAATTTTTAACAATTTATTGTAACAGTAAGCGAAAAGATTATGTGCTTTAGTTTTATCGCGTCAGGTTTAGGTATATTGCGCGATGTTAGTAAAAAAGAAAAGAAGAAAAACGGTATCCGGTTTTTAATGTTATTTTGTTTCAACAAGTGCATATTCATACTAAATTTATAAAACAAAAATATGTACATAGCTGCATATTTTTAAATTTTATTGAACTAAATGTTGACAAGGAAGAGTTCGTGCTTTAGTTTTGTCCGACATTGTATATTATAATAATAATCAGACATATTCTGAATTTTACTTTCGAGTGAAATTGAAATCAAAATAGTTGAACTCATATTGCTGGAATTTCTCTTCCACTCAAAAGTAAAATTCAGAGCAAGGCTGAATAATTTTTTGATTAAGCATATCATTATTTTCCAGAACAATTTTTTATTCAACCATTTGACGCAAATGACAAAAATTACCGTCACTGGTAAATATTTTAAATACTAGTATTAAATGCAGTATCAGTTTCGAAAAGTAAGTCTGCATTTAGACAATGAGACTAGTTTCATGAAACTTCCCAAAGTGTTGGTAAAAGGAGAGAAACGACAGGGAGATAAACGAAATCGCTCGGAGAGCATTTTATGAAACTTTTTGACGTTCTCTTTATAAATATTCGTAATTCAATGTTTTTCCCATTGCAACGAAAACTATAAATCAGCATTTACAAGTACACGAGCAAATATAGGGAAGAGGGGGAGAAACGACAGGGGGGTATACAAAATCTCTCGAGCAGCATTTCATGAATCTTTTCGACGTCTCCCTTTATACATATTCGTAATTCAATGTTTTTCCCATTGTGAAATCATGTAGAAGGTTATAGCAAGATTACAACAATTTCATCTTAGCAAAAACAACACATCTTTGCTGTTGCGTCAAATATCACAAAATGTCAAACTCAGCAAAGACATCTTTGTTGTGTGCGGCCATAATGGCGGCGTGAAGAGAATGTAAAAATGGAGAACAAACGTAGACAAACAATCAAAAGTAAACAATGATTTTGACAGCCTATGATATTGACCACGAAAAAAGAAGAAGAATGAGTTACTTGTAAGTTCACCTGGTAAAGCACAGAAAATGTAAAATTTATTTGAAGAAAATGACAACAAAATCCAATACAAATGCAAAAAATGCATTAACGGGGAAAGAATAAAAGAACACCTTTTAGAATTTGTATAATACTTATCCTAAGCTACTACAATTTTTAAGCTATAATAAGTCAAAGTTAAATGTTGAGGAAAATAATGAAATTTACCACATAGTGACTGAAACACCCTATATATCTATGGTGAAAAGGAATAACAGGTTTAGTCTTTTCCTGTCAGCCGAGTTTGATAGCCTTGAAAAGAAATATTATAGAACCAATAACCCTATAGCAAATGCTGCAGTACTGCATAACCGAACATACCATATTTTGTTCAGTACTTCTACAAAACCAATGTATTTCCCAAAATCTGATTTTAACTTACAGCACTTTTGCACTCAACGGCTGATATTGACAAATATAAAAGTGAAAATCTTTTTGTGTGTCCGCTATAATATCTAAATTGCTGCACAGATTGACATACAAATGTGTACAACGATACATTTTGCTCTAGGTTTACTATAGGCTTGGTAAGAGTTTGTAATTATAAGTGGACGGGGCACCTCCGATATAAACCTTATATATATGTACCCTGAATATTCATTATGAGATATCTCGACGACCATTTATAGTACGATACTAAGGGTCGGTTTCAAATCAAATAATTAAACGGCATTTAAGTTAATTGTAGATTACTATTTAAATGGTGTTTAATATTTTGCGGGTTTCAGATCATCGGTATTTAAGTATTGAATTTGTGTTATATAATTTAGGTAAAATTTTCCTCAGTTTGAGAAATAATTTTTCATAAATTGAAGTCAATTTACTACCATTTTAGAAAAAAAAAAATGGAATATTTTCTACAATTTTGTTTTAATTAAAAGACATCGAAATCATATTTTTTTACTTGTATTCATTTATTATTTTATTTTTAATGAGTATTAAGGTTTACATTCATACGTATTTTTACATCCACTACAGGCGTCGTCGCCTTGAAATGATCAAAAGTTCCTTATGGCCATCAAAAAATTATAAATTGAAGTTTATTGAAATTTACATCTTTTCAATATATTTAATTTTTTTCACAAAATATATCAACAGCCACAAACACAACCACTTCGCTTGAAATAGAGACGCCAACTAAAAAATTCAAAAGAAAAACAAAGCGTACGCGATTGTCTGCTAAGGCCAAAAGAGTAAAGCTAGTTTTTGTGTATACTAAAATTTTGTATGGAGAACATTTTTGGTATATTCGTCTCTTTCTTACATTTTCTATGCAACTAAATTTGTAAAAATTAATAAATAACTTACTTCAAATTGAACACCATGCAACATGAAATATCTAAAATATGATATAATATAAAATATAAGCGTCGGAAGTTTTTGAATAAAAAAATTAAAAATACAGCATATTTTCGGGTTAAAATCTCGACACTTCACAGGGTGGTACGAAAGTTTGGCAGCCACTCTAATTACATAATAGCTAAATAAATATGAAGTGCGGTTTTAACTAACAGATGGCAGATGGTTATTATGTATGGTTTGAGTCGAGGATTATTAATATGGCATTTTAGAGAGTAAATATTTGTCAAAAAATTCATAGATCAAAGCATTGCATTTATTGTTCTAAAAATCATTGCTTTAGCAGGAGAAGAACATATACGTATGCATGTAAACACAAACATAGACTAATAAGAAAGAGAAGATATAAACAGTGAATGTATTTAGTATTACTAATGGAATTATCTGTATACATCAGTGATGGGTTTTTCGATGCTATCTTAGTTTTTTCAGTACATTTTAAGGTTCGGAAATAAGTCAGTACATAAGAAAGATTTTCAATACACTTTCATACAACTAATTCTTCTAATACGATATTATTTCACAGAAAAATAAAATGTGCTACTCTTCTTATTTGGTTGTTATCGAATACACAGTGCAACAACGGTGTGAAGATAGCCACGCGTGGCTATCTTAGCAAATACACAAACCACAAAATGTAAAAATTTATTTTAACTTAACAGAAAAAATGTTAACCGAAAAATGTTATGTTAAGCACAACATAGAATATTCGTTCGGATCCTGATGACCATTTGGAGAACTGACTGTGACCACAAGACATACCATTCGATAGGCATAGAAATGTTGTTTAACCATGCATACACAAATGTAACATATTTATTTCAGATTATTTTTAATTAATTTATGAAAAATATCAATTTGAAAAGCGAGTTGGAGGAATCAGGTGGACATATGGAGTACTTGTACAACTTTAGCCGACATCACATGGGTATCAGTAGACAGGTATTGAAGAGTAGATCAATCCTGCATTTTCAAAACATCTAACAGAATTTTCGGATTGTCGTTAATTTTCGTTTGAAAATTTTCATGTTGGGTGCAGTTGGGTGGAGGAATCAGGTGGTCATATGGAGCACTTGTACAACTTTAGCCGACATCACATGGGTATCATTGGTTCGATTCAATAAATCGTTTAGTTTTTTAGCTATCACGCCCGCCAATTTAGAGAATTCGTCAAAATAAAAACTGGGGAAAACGACCTTAAAATTTTTCAATTGTACCAAGAATCTGAACAAAACTCACCGTTGATCCTTATTTTTTTTTGAAAATGTTTGGAATTGGCCTCTGTAACTTCGTAAATATATTCTTGAATAATATATCTATCGATTTAAGGCAATGAAATAAAATTAATTTTTGGACGTTCTAATTTATCAGCTCCATTAAAGAGCTGCCACAAAAATAACAAAAATTTGTTGAACAATCATTTCGGAGCCCGCTACGGCTCCTCATCAGTGATCTTTAATTATCTATAGGTTGACCTCGCTTAATACGGGGGTTACGTTCCTGGAAAATGCCGTGTTGAGGGAAATCGTGTTTAACGATACAAGGAACCAGTGCAAAAAGGGGGTTGCATTCCAAGATCTTCAAAGACATAAAAAATTTTTTTTTTTTTTCAGACATTTTTTAATTGAAAATACAGTTATGCATACATAAGAAAAAAAACATTAATCAATGTCCTAAACTTGGGAATTTCTTCCTTTTTTCTCTTCTTTTTGCGTCAAAAACTGGCAACACGTATAGTCAGCGTTCTTTGACTTACGCCACTCCCCAATCCAACGAATGGTAAAACAAATTAACCAGCGTTCCTGGTGCTTCTGAAAGCAATTTTGTTCTGCAACCGCTTGAAAATTGATTTTCCAGGTAAAAAACAGCCAAGTGAGCATTAAATCTCAATATTTTTTCGTAAAAATTTTAGGATGTCTAAATGAAGCTAAGTGACACTTTTCTGTAATGTAAAAAAAATTTGTTCCTCCCGAAACCGTGGTAGAACGACGTTTTACCGTGTTAAATGAAAATATGTCTCAAAAAGTGAAACGTGTTAAAGCGAGACTATAATATATGAAGTACGTGTTAAGCGAGTTCTACCTGTATTATGTTTTGGGTTTTTCAATTAAAAATAAACTAGTCGGTAAGGCCCCAGTAACTGGGGCTATTTTTTGCGGAAGAAATCTCTTTATGAAAAAACAAATATCAAAAGAGAACCAAACTACTCGTTAGTGTTTGTTTTGTTATTTGTGTATGCAGATAATTCGTTAGATATTTCTGAGAGATGCCGTTACTCATGTCTTCTCTCTCTCTCATATATTATTTACTCCCGCTTAACCAATGATTTTTACAACGATGAATGCAATGCTTTGTTTAATGAGCGATTTTAAAAAACTTCCGACGCTATTATTTTGGATTTGGCTTAACCGATTTTAAATCCGATAATTTTTGGCTAACCCGCACGTCAAGATCTTTATGTCAATATATAGTGTGCGCTTCTAGATCTTCTGAAATAAAAATGTAGTTACATTAATAAATATTTAGATTAAAATATATTTGGAGCTCTAAGCGCAACATTTTTGCTTCATTTACTAAGGCCTTCACAATATCAAATGGCAGACAAAAGCGCTTCATGAGTGAAAACGATTGCAGACCACTGCACTAGAGCTTCAATGGTTTTGAAAAGACAGTATTTTTTTCGTCAAGTAATAAGGCGAAATTCATTTTTATTAAGAACACCGTTTTTTTTTTGACTTAAATCTTAATACTCCAGAAGATGAATGGTTTTCAAAAAAGGAAAAAAGAAACCACATCAAGGATAGACTTCCCATTATAACTTAATTATTGTCCCAAATTTTCACTAGAAACAGTACTTAAAAAAGGAAACCAGCTTATTTCTAAACCATTGAAGTTCATTGACTCATTAACATAATCAAAAATAAAGTATATAGTAAAGTACTCAGAACTAGTGTCCCACCGAATATTCGATTTCGGTTACGGTTTCGGCCAAAAATACGCTTTCGGCTAAGTTTCGGTTTCGGCAAAAAATATGGCCGAAACCGAAACTTTATAAATTTTACTGTAAATTGCATTTCAGTACGCAAAGGCCTTTTTTATTTTTAGCATATAGCATAAAGTTATTCAATTTTGAATATTAAAATAAAAATGGGAATTTCATTTGTACCTATACCACAAAATGTATTTTTTTTAGTGCCTTTAATATGTATTTTCTTTATTATTAAAATAATATTTTTGTTATCTATACTATTAATAATTTAGTAAAGTTTGGATTGTATTATTGGGGTAATCTCATGAACTACTGACCCGATTTTAAAATTTTTTTGCAGTATTGTGATCGTGGGGTTCCCCGTTTGAACATAGGCTATATTTTATTTCAATAAAACAATTGGGTGTGGCACCTCCCATACAAAATAAATGCTTGAAGTGGTATAACTTAGGAAGTATAAGAGATACATTAAAATGATGTATGAAAGGATTGTAGATCTCATTGTTTGCCACATAAAAGTCAGCGGCGGCATATTTCTAAAATTAATACTTTGTCTGCAAAATACATTTTTATAGTAAAAATTTCATTTCTCTTGCATTTGTTTTTGCACAAACACAAAACAGAACAGAATGCGTGAGAGTTTGAGAGCTTTGTGTTTTTTTTTTTTTTTTCATTTGCATGAATGTAACTACATATTAATATAATTTGATCACCTTATTTCATGTTCATGTGTGGATCAGTTGGTAAGAGGGTTAGTTAAAGATATGAATGTAGGAAGGAGCTTTGTGAGGCATGGGTTCGAATCCAACCAGATAAATTTTTTTTTTATACAAATTATTTTTTTTTTATCGGCAAAAAGTAAATACAACATGCAAATACACAAAGGGTATAAATAACATAAAAACATTTCATGTTCAAACGATTTTTAAACAAAATAAAAATTATTCGAATTTGAATATGCATTCAAAAATATTTATGCATTATATAAATATTTCATTATTTTTGCTGTGGAGATGTCATATCCCATCGAATTTTTACAAGAGCACGAGGAACTGGTAACACTCAGGTTGCATATGTATAGCTAAATTTTCTTGAGAGGATTGTTATGCAAAGGTTCTACAAACGAAAATTATAAGAGTTTGACCGATACAGAAATTATTTCAGTAAATATAGGCTCTGGGGATTGTCATACCCTATCGCACTGATGTCGGTTTAACGTTAATAAATGCAATGCTAAAAACCAAATCAAAAAATGAATGTGTCGGCCATAAACTGTTGTTAAAATGGAAATCAGGCATAAAATGCAATATTATATTTTCATGATTCAGACGCATTACCTGAATATAAAAATATACTGTTTATTAATTTTTTCATTGTAAATTCGTTTATATTAATATTTATGGTATAAATAACATAAAAACATTTCATGTTCAAACGATTTTTAAACAAAATAAAAATTATTCGAATTTGAATATGCATTCAAAAATATTTATGCATTATATAAATATTTCATTATTTTTGCTGTGGAGATGTCATATCCCATCGAATTTTTACAAGAGCACGAGGAACTGGTAACACTCAGGTTGCATATGTATAGCTAAATTTTCTTGAGAGGATTGTTATGCAAAGGTTCTACAAACGAAAATTATAAGAGTTTGACCGATACAGAAATTATTTCAGTAAATATAGGCTCTGGGGATTGTCATACCCTATCGCACTGATGTCGGTTTAACGTTAATAAATGCAATGCTAAAAACCAAAACAAAAAATGAATGTGTCGGCCATAAACTGTTGTTAAAATGGAAATCAGGCATAAAATGCAATATTATATTTTCATGATTCAGACGCATTACCTGAATATAAAAATATACTGTTTATTAATTTTTTCATTGTAAATTCGTTTATATTAATATTTATGAATTATGTATAGCCATATAAATTAAGAAAAAAAAAAATAAATTCTGGGAGTTCATGCGTGTGTGATAACGTCCACTATAAATTTTTATATCTTCTTAAGATTTCAAGAAAGAGATTGGGCAAAACAGGTTCTTAAAAAGAAAAACATTTAGCATGACTACAGTAAATGTATTCAAAATTTTCATTCTTTTTTTTATTAACTACAATTTAAGTCCATATGAAATGCAAAGTTGTAAATGCGTATAGTTTAGTTAAAATACAATTTGTGTTTAACTATGAAAAAAGGTTGCCTTATTATGTGGGTGTTTTAATTTAAAAAAAAAAAATGTGTGTTAAAAAATTGTAAAAAAAAGTTTTCCCTTGGCTAACATTTAATAAAAACATCAAATTTGCACATTAGCCATCTCGGACATTGCGCTGTTTAAAAATCTGACGTCAAATGCATGTTATATACATATCCAATCATAAAATGAAATTCCAGTGACAATAAAACTTCATTTTAATGTGAAAATCTTACGAACTCCATTCTATTTGTAAATGCTAACGAGATGAATATCAAATAAACAATAAGTAGAATAGTTTGAATGACATTTGTATATTTGTCAATCAAACCGGTTTCGTTTTTTCTTCATGTGTATATATGCATATATGAATTTTCGTATATAAATGTTTGCAGTTTTTCAATGTTTATTTACATCTGGCAATGCTGTTTGGCTGCTGGGAAATGAAAACAGCTGATTACCTTATTTTATTTCGTGAATAATTAATGTGTTGCAGAACTTAATTGAAAAAATTTATAAATAATATTCCGATTAATAAGTAACATTGCGATTTTATTGGATCATAAAAGAAACCTTAAATAGGAAGGTATTTGCGTTGTAAGTGGCTCATACCAAATCATAGTTTTTTTGTAAACAAATGTTGAAATAATTTATTTGTTTATTTCGTTGTTGTAGTTGAGATTATACTCTCAAGTATATGTATACATATTTGTCAATCGTACACCCAACGAATTAATTTCTTATAACGAAAAATTTCAAAAAGAAAACCAGAACTTTCTAGAAATACATCGACGTCAAGAGTATATAGAGTACGTTGTATCCGAGAGTCTAGCCCAGAGCATTCACAGTGTTTTGAAAATTTTAGACAATATTCATCTCGAATTCGCGCGAAGAATCTGGCCCTTAAAAATAATAGACTTAAAAATAATCGAATTCGTGAATTGCAAATTCACACTAAGGAATCCAGTTTTGAACGTGAGCAGAGGCTTGCTACGCAGAGACAAATAACATCTATATTTAGAGCGCAAAGTCGAAATTCTGTCATGGGTAATAGGTCGGCTTTTAGATATAACCCAAATTTTGAATATTCTCAGCAAAAAAATGTACAAATTGGGGGCATGAATAAGACGTGCTCTAGATGCTTAGCAAAAAAATGGTTTGATGAATCTAATGGTATGTGCTGTGCTGCTGGCAAAGTAATTCTCCCTCGCAAAAGATATTCAAAAAGTTAAATAATTAGATTAGGTTGGGGCTGCCACGCACCCTATTTTTCCAGACCCGGACAGCGTAGCTGGGCAGAGCCCAGCTAGTTTTATATATACATATATAAGTATGTATATTAGGGCGTACCAATTTGTATGGATGAATTTTTTTCGGAGTACCGACAGAAGAATTCCATATTCTATGACGAAAAAAATGGAGCTATCGATATTTACTCGTAGATTCTCGTATCGACGTAATACTAATCATAGGCTCGACTTCCCACAAGGTTGCCTTGTCCCAAAATCTTTGTAGTTCTAATTCGTTATCTCTCTAGCATAAAAATCATTGAAGTTTTGCCCCGAAATTTAAATGTAGGCCGGCGAGCACATAAGAAGGCAGGATTGATCCACTCTTCAATACCTGTCTACTGATACCCATGTGAGGTTTGCCATTGCCAGTCAAGAGGTGGTGCCATGTAGAAAAATTTTTATTTTCTATTTTTGATTTTTGAGCGTGCCTAGATATGAACCCGGGCACCTCTGCGTAGCAGTCCAACACACTACCCACTAGGCTACAGCGACCACAAATTTTGGCTCTGCAATCCCAGAACTGTTTTTTGTGTTTTTTTTTCATCTATCGTACCCGACTAACAATACTGAATCTTAGATAAGATTTTTTATGAACTTTTGGTGCATTTTTTACTCTACCGACTGGACTTTTATGCCATGACTGACGAGCGTTGTTCTATCAAAAAGTTGACTGACTAACTTTTTCAAGTTTTATTGTTGATAAACTGCTTAAAATTTGTTGTTCAGATTTTAGAAAACCGAAAAAAAAAAATTTTTTCATACAAACTTGGAGCCTGACTGACGGGCCCCGTCTAACGAAAATCTGACTGACTCCCGGAATTATGTTTTTTATTGAATACATAACAAGTACATAGAGTTTCAGCCTTTAGAACCCGTTTCATTTACCTCGTATTTTCGACATGTTTGAAAGCTCATCTGTACCCCCTGTTGTAACCAAAAACTGACTGACCAGAGTATTTTCATGTATTTCACTAGTATAAGAACATGTAGTTGTTGAAAATCTACCAATTTTTAATTGTTCGAATTGAAATAATTAATATTATTTATTTGCAAACATTTTGTTTTTTATGAAAAGTTTATTAACAAAATAAGTATATGTGATCACTCTAAATGTTAACGCACAAGTGTTTTTTGCACATATGAAAAATCTAATATCGTATATTAGATATAGGCATATAAGTATATTTTTAAGCAGGGTTGGACATTTTAGTTGTCTATTTTACAATATACGACTAACTTAAGCTAAAAGTACTCTTTTAATTCAATTTTATTTATGTATATTTTTCAATATTTTAATAACTATTTATATGTAAAAAATTTAAATTATAACAAAAATTGTGTTTAAATGAAAAACGTAGCCACACTACTCCCCCTCCAGTGACTTGGTCACGATAAAAATCTTTGTGGGGCTTTAATTATACGCCCTTTCCTTGATATACGAGCTGGAGGTGTTTCATTGAAGGTGACATTTTTCTTTAGATTATGTGTTTTTTTGTCTTGATTATTGTTGGTTTTTTTACAAATTTAGTATTGTTTTTTATATAATCATCAGTTATTGTTTGATTAACTATATTTTGATTAACGTTAGGAACATTCTTAGTACTATTTTGAATGTGATTGTCTAATGAACTAAATTCGTCATTTTCTATGAACGCTGCTTTTAAGCGATCGATGGCAACTTCTTGTTTTATATTGCGAATTTCAATAATGAAAGTATTTGATTTTCTTTCCAATACCTTATATGGCCCATTGTACGGTGGTGTCAAAGGTGGAGACACTGCATCGTTGCGAAGAAAAACATGAGTACAGGTGTGTAAGTCTTTTTGTACAAATGATTTATGACGCGTGTTGTGATTAGCGGCTTCGACTGGTTTCATGTTTTCAAAAATTAGTTTTAAATTTTTAACATAATCAGAATGAACAGTGATTATGTTGCTTGGTTCAAAAAATTCACCTGGTAATCGTAAAGTCGTACCGTATACTAACTCAGCCGGAGTCGCTTTTATGTCTTCTTTTATCGTGGAGCGATGACCTAATAGTATTGTGGGCAAACAATCGACCCAATTTAGTTGTTCTATGTAACCGTTCTATCATGCCATTGCTTTGAGGGTGATACGAAGTGGTTCGATAATGTTTAATGCCCAACATTTTTGTCAATTCGTTGAACAACATTGACTCAAATTGTCTACAGCGGTCGGTTGTTATGTATCGTGGAATTCCAAAACGCGCAATCCAACCGGTTATTAGCGCTTTCGCAACAGTTTCGGCGGAAATGTCGTTGATGGGAATGATTTCCGGCCATCTCGTAAAACGATCTATGCACGTCAGACAATAATTAAAACCGCGCGACGAAGGTAGAGGTCCAACTAAGTCAATATTAATGTGGCTAAAACGTTCGTCTGGAACTAAAAATTCGGCAATCGGTCGTTTGTTGTGACGAGTTACTTTCGCTTTTTGGCATGAAATGCATTGTTTTGACATTATGTTACAGTCTTTATTTATACTTGGCCAAACAAATCTATCTGTCATAGATTTTGTCGTAGATTTGATGCCTGGATGATTCAGATTGTGGATAATTTTAAAATATGTTTTGCGTAAATTTAGTGGTATGAACGGACGAGTTTTATTCTTACCTATGTCGCAATAAATGGTGTAGTTGGTACCAGGAATTTTAATTAATTCAAGTTTTAAATTAGTTTGTTCGCCGTTTAATAATGATTTTAATTCCACATCAGCTTTTTGCTCTTTTTGTAGTTTTTCGTAATTAATTGACTCGATTTCAGTCGTATTTGGACTTTCGATGCGCGACAGCATATCAGCAATTACGTTATCTTCACCGGAAATATGCCGGATATCTGTGGTGAATTGCCCTATGTAATCGATGTGTCTTAACTGACGCGGAGTGCATTGATCAAATTTTTTGTTAAACATAGATGTTAGCGGCTTGTGATCGGTATATATAGTAAATTCGCGACCTTCTAGTTGTGTACGAAAATGTTTGATGGCTTGATAAATAGCAAGTAGTTCGCGGTCATATGCACTATATTTCTTTTGGGTATCGGTCATACGTTTTGAAAAAAATCCGAGAGGCTCATGTGTACCATCTATCACTTGGTGTAATGCAGCACCAACGCGGAAATTAGATGCATCGACGAATAGATTGAGTTTTGCAGTTGCGCATGGATGTGCTAATAGAGCTGCATTTTTCATTTCGAATTTGAATTTTTCAAACGCGGATTTTGCTTCATCAGTCCATTCGATTAGGGTCTTATCATTTTTTTTATTACCTTTTATTAATTTTTGTAAAACATCCTGGGACTCGGCCGCGTTGGGAATGCAACGGCGATAAAAATTTAAAGATGCAATAAATTTTCGCAGTTCTTTTGCCATTTTAGGTAACTCGATTTTTTGAGCGGCTTCAATTTTTTCGTCTGTAGGTTTTATTCCATTTTTGTTTATTGTAAAACCAAGAAAGTTAATCTCAGGCTTCCCGAATTCACATTTTGACACGTTAATTCTAAGACCGTGCTCGCGGAAACGTTCAAAAGTTATTCTTAAGTGAAGCAAATGATCTTCATGGCTTTTAGATGCAACCTGAATATCATCGATGTATTTAAAAACGAATGGTAAACCTTTTAAAACTTGGTCAATAAATCTTTGAAACGTTTGACTAGCGTTTCGTAAACCAAAAGGCATTCGCGTATATTCATATAAACCGAAAGGTGTTATTAAAGCGGTTTTCGGAATATCCGGTTCATATACGGGTATTTGGTGATAAGCGCGAGTTAAATCAATTTTTGAGAATATTTTACAGTTGTGCAAATTAATAGTAAAATCTTGGATATTTGGTACCGGATAGCGATCGGGTGTTGTAACAGAATTTAATCGTCTATAATCACCGCATGCTCTATCAGCTCCATTTGCTTTGCTTACTACATGTAATGCACTTGACCATGGCGATTTAGATGGTCTGCAAATACCGATTTTAACCATATGTTCGAATTCTTGTTTTGCTGATTCATATTTATCTGGTGGTAACCGACGCGCTTTTGCAAAAACTGGCTGACCTTTTGTTTCGATGTGATGGTACACTCCGGTTAAATTTTTGTTTTCTAAATCATTATAATTTGTTGGAAGTGTTAGATCATAGAATTCTTTGAGTAATTTTTCGTAATTTTTATCGTAATAAATTACGTTATCTTTATTTAAGGTTGTTATATTAACCTCGTTTAATGAAATTGATTCAATTGAACAGGTTGTTTTTAAATTTGTAGTTGAATCAACTAATTTCCGATTTTTTAAATTCACTAATATATGAAAATGGGAAAGAAAATCAGCTCCAATAATTGGTTTGGTGACATCGGCGATAATAAAAGACCATTGGAAGCTGCGGCGCAAACCTAACGAAACTGTCAACGTTTTTTGTCCATATGTTTTTATTTTAGTGCCGTTAGCAGCATATAAACTAAGTGTATCATTATTTTTATAATTTTTGTCTTTTGTTGTTGGAGGAACAATTGATAAGTCCGAACCTGTATCAATTAAGAAATGGTGGTTTGATAGTTTATCAAAAATAAATCGGCGGCTTGTGCTTGGAAATGCCGTTTCGGCCGCCATGCTACACGGCAATTCTAGTTTTTTTGTTGTTTTTGAAATTGAGTGTTGAATTTGCACCAATCGGTGCAATTGCGTGCGTTTTCATTAAATTTAAAATGATACCAACATTGTTCGTATTTTTTATTTTCGTTGCTACTGTTGACATTAGAATTGTTATTTTTATTGCTATTACGCGAACGAGAGCGGGAACGCGATTGATTGTTAAATTTTTTTGATAGTTATTCTACTTGTTTCGTTAAAGCAGCGATTTGTCCTGTAAATTCAACTGAATTAATTGAGTTACCGTAAGTGTTATTTGCGTTAGATGTGATATTTGTTGTAGCTGAGGTCTCAAATTTAGCTCTATCTTGGATTTTATCAGCTGTTTGTTCTTTTTCTTCTAAGCTAATATTTATCGATGCGATAATAGCTCGAAGTGTTTCAGGTAATTTCGACGACCATAATGTTTCTAAAACATTATCGGTGACAATATCTTTAGATATTTCGCGCATTTGACGTAACAAGGCAGATGGCTTCCTATCCCCTAACTCGATGCCTTGGAGCAACTGTGTTAAACGCTTTTCATCTGAATGCTGATATTCCATTATCAGTGCTGATTTAAATGTTTCATATTTATTTTCTTCTGGTGGATTACGAATGATATGAGCTACTATATCTAAATATTTGGGATCAAGGCTTGAAACAACAATATCATATTTTGATTGATCGCGTATAATTTTATTATTTCGGAATTGAGCTTCAACTTGATAAAACCAGAGATCAGGTTTTTCGGAATAAAATGGTGGAACTTTTGTAGCGACTTTAAAAACTTGGGCAGGCTCATTTGCTAGTGTGTTACTGCTATTATTCGAATTATTAGTATTACTAGCGTAGTTATTATTTGCGTTTTCATTAATTTGTGCTTGCAAAAGTTTGTATTTATTCATAAGAAACGACAAACTGTCGTGTAATTGACTTAAATTTTCGGCATTATCATTATTAAAACCATTCGTATTACTCGAACTAAAATGCGTATTTAAATTTGGATTAACATGTTGTAAATTGTTCATAATCACGATATTTTCATCATCGATTATATCGATTAGACTTTCGTTGTGTTTTGTACTCATATTTTTGATCGGTGTGCGGTTCAACGGCATAATAAGAAATAATAACTGTGTTTATCAATTTAGTTACAATCGATCGATTAAAAATGCATGAAAACACGAAGCGAAAATGAGTTAGAGTACCTAAGTAATTTATGTTATTGACAAATGCTTAAAAATATTTGATTAATACATTTTTATAATTGTACTTTAATATTTAACACAAGTTAATGAATTCAAATTGAAAAATATCATTATATTATTTTTTATTATTATACAAATTTGATACTAATATCCTTGGATGTTGCGCCAGTTGTCTCGATCGATGTATGTTGAGTTTATGATATGCCTAGGAATAACGAATTATTGATCAATTTTTCGATAGGATGATTTTCTATGCGATGTTTTTATCCAAGTTAGAGTTTCCACAATAAGTTGAAAAATTTTGGGTTTAACTGTTTAGGTTAGCAATGGCTGGCTGAACTGTTCTTTTCTTGCACGTGTTATTTTGCTGCACCATTAAGAATTTCTTTTACAGCGACGCCATTTTTTATATTTTTGTAAATGCAGTTTTGTAAATTTTATTTTATTCTTTGAAGTTTCGAAATTTAATTTCAAAATGTTTGTACTTTATTTGTAGAAAAATATTTTTGCGCTAAACTTTTATATGCAATTTTGAAAATTGTATTTGTTTTTTACTGTTTTTTCGTTAGTTAACTATTGCACTAGATTATATTAACATTGCGTTATGCGTTTCGGGGTCACCAATTGTAGTTGTTGAAAATCTACCAATTTTTAATTGTTCGAATTGAAACAATTAATATTATTTATTTGCAAACATTTTGTTTTTTATGAAAAGTTTATTAACAAAATAAGTACATGTGATCACTTTAAATGTTAACGCACAAGTGTTTTTTGCACATGTGAAAAATCTAATATCGTATATTAGATATAGGCATATAAGTATATTTTTAAGCAGGGTTGGACATTTTAGTTGTCTATTTTACAATATAGGACTAACTTAAGCTAAAAGTACTCTTTTAATTCAATTTTATTTATGTATATTTTTCAATATTTTAATAACTATTTATGTGTAAAAAATTTAAATTATAACAAAAATTGTGTTTAAATGAAAAACGTAGCCACAAACATATTACAAAACTAGCCTTTAGAAAGTCAGAGGCTTTTTTATCGCGGGCTCCCCGTCTATAATGTTGACTGCGTTAGGAAACTCTTGCCAGACTTCAAAGGACTGTGGCCATTTGTTGTACGGAAGCTTTTCCGACAACACCTGGCCCATCCTTGGATGCATTGCTCAACTTATCACCCTTTGATATTTTTGATAAAGAAGAGGCTGTCAACGCAATATGTATTGGTATGAAACTTGCTGGGATATTGGTGACATTATTGAAGATACTGACTAGGACCTAATAGTTCTATCAATGCCAACAATTTCAGTTTTGAAACAGCGCTATACAATAAAATAAAAAGCTTAAACCTGGTTCTGGCCGGGATCTGGACCTGGAGTTGATTGTAAGCGTATTTTCACTGACGGCACCAAAACAGAATTCGGTTCGGATTCTAGGGTCTTCATTGATGAAGTGCACCTTTACTTCTCTCTTAGGTTGTATGCTTTTGTTTTTCAAGCAGAAATTTTTGCAATCATCAAGGTAATGGACCATGTAATTGATAATGGTTGGGGGGAAAGGAGTATCTGTGTATTTAGTGAGTCAGGCTGCGCTTAAATCCTTGTTTAATCCTCTAACCACATCTAAACATTGTAAATCCAGGCTCAATTGTGTTGGAAAACTCAATAGCCTGCTGTTGCTATGGGTTCCTGGACACTCAGAAATTTCAAGAAATGAATCTGCTGACCTCCTGCCCAGAAAGGGTTCGAAAACTGATTTCTTGGGCCCAGAACCTATACTCTCTTTGTCGTCTACAACTATCAAGACCACCACTAATGGGTGAGTCGATTTGACCCTGCTAAAGGCTCTGGCACATAGAGTCCGTTGTGTACGTGAGAGTGAAATATACAACTGACAAGAAGTAAGCGAAGGAGAGAGGCGACACAATGCATACTTCGCCAACGGATATACAATCATACCCAAAAGTAATCAGCTGATTGCTGCCACACTCACAAATCTCTTTCAACGTATGGCAAAGTTGAGAGTTGCCCAACTTCTTGCGTTATTTCAAAATATACGTTGTGTATGGAACACACCACCTTATATCTCATTTATTTTGTAGTACTTAGTTGTCAGTTGTATACTTCGCTCTCACGTTCACAGCAGACTCTTGTGCCAAAGTCTTAACAGACTTTCTGTTATCATTTAACATCATGTATACACAGGCCACTCCTTTTAAGTTAAACATTTAAGTCTTTGACGCCCGAATTATAATGGGGCTTTAGAGAAACCTTTTTTTGTGAAATTATGGTTACTTAAGTCTTCCACAATCATGAAACCAAATTTCTTGCTTCTACATTGATTTGTTAAAAAAAAAAACATAGCTATAAAGCTGTATACAACCTCTGGATAACTCCTTTTCTCCAATTTTTTGATTTTCATATTCTCTTATCTTTTATAAACATATCTATATCCGGTTAGTAATAATTTAATGCATTATTTTTCAAAAAATAGTTCAAAAGATTTTACTAAAAATTTTTGCACTTAGGTTTTTTGCTCTGGACTTCAAATACAAAACATTAAAAAAAGTTACTTAAACAAAAATTTCAAATATTCGGCAATTAGCAAACGTGAAAAATACCTAACAGAACCGAATGGAAATAGTGTTAATAGTAATATCTGTTAAACATTTTATTTATACCACAAAAAAGTGAATGTTGCACATAAGCAACATTGGGTTTGAAAGAGTTAAATATGATTAGCCTGGGAGCTTGTACCTTCTGTGCTTCCTGTGGTTCGGAGGAAGAATGCGAAAAGACCCACGCGCACAGTGTGACGAGTGCCACCAAAATCAATTAAAAATTAAGTCATAATTTTATAAAAGTAATAATGCAATTTTAAAGTAAAATTATTATAAAAATAAATACAGAGTTATTTTTTGAAAAATTTTTAATAATACATTTTTTCTAGTGGCACCTTCATTAAAAAATAAGAGAAATTTTCTACGTTTGGCTAAGCAACAGCAGCCTCAAGTACACAAAGAGGCTTGCTGCTGTTGAAAAATTTGTTACAAATCATATAGGAATATCAAAGAAAAGACCTGAAGCATGTTATTAGAAAAATTTCTGAGAAGTGGTAAGGATGAAAGTGAGGTTTGAACACAAGCATCATGTTTGGCGTGACTCAAATTTTTACTTGGATTTGAATGACGCAAGATTCAAATCCGCTATGAAGATTTAGATTTATCGGTGAGAAAATACAACGTTTTACGATCAGATGTGAATTCAATCCACCCTAATTGCTTTCCAAGCTACAACAGACTGAAGAAAGCAAAAAATTAATTACTTCCATACCCAATTGTTACTTCAGAAGTCTCAGCTGAAGTTAATTTATAAGATTTGCTTAACAAGACAACACAAATGAAGCAGAAATTAGTTATGGCTCGGATATAGATTTGTATAATGAAATAAATATGTGCCTACAAAAATGAAACATGCTTATCATTTTTGATCGTATTTTTTTTTTTGCAAATTTGTGTGGAAAGTGGGCGCTGCAGTAATCGGATTATACCTACTTTTTGCAATGGTTATAAGTATAAAATATTCAAATAACAACAAATTTTTATAGTCATATCTCACATAATGTTTAAGTCATAGCCTTTTAACTTATAAGTTTATGGTGGGCGTGGCCGTGGCGGGATTAAGTTTATTTTTGCACCATATGTTTTCATATCCAAAAAGTTCATATGTGCAAAATTTCATCGCTGTATTTCACATATGTTCGAAGATGTGGCTTTTTAATTTTTCTGTTTATGGGAGGTGGCCGTCGTCGGATTAAGTTAATTTTTTGAATGTGTTTTTAAAGGCAAAATAGCCTTTGTCAACAAAATATTTTATAAGCAGAATATCATGGAGCTTATGACAGATCGAATAATGAAAAAATGCAAAAGGTCGTATTTTTCTACACAAGGTAAATCATTAAACAACAGTTATTTCTGCATACTTAACTAGAATTTCATTTGTTATTTTTAATTTGGAAATTTTTTTTCCAAATTTTGCACTTCATTATCTTTTTTATTACTGAAATAGATAGACTTAAGGGACATATCGTCGGCGTTCAAGAAGAAATCACTAAGACCAGATTCATTTTTTTAATAAGGTCCGTTTAATAATCTTATATAATTTAAATGACGTAATAAATTCGATGTCTGATGATGCAGTTGAAACATATACAAATGATATATCATTTTGTTATTTTTTTAAGTTTTGTCAGCGCTCATAGCGCGGCATGCATTATATAAACTAACTTCATTTAACAAATTAAAAAAATTGACTTAACCCTCAAATGCATGCATTTTTTTTGTTTAATCCTTCGGTGGGCACATAACCTCCTGGGCCTAATTACACCCATTTGAATAAAACGATAGTTATGGCCTATTACAGAATGTTATTGCGCAAAATTTATTTACGGTTTTGTTCACTAAATATTCTGCAATAAATAGTTTGGTAAAAATAAGCACCTTTTTAAAAAGCATACTAAGAAAAAAATTAACTTTTAAATCGATCCGAATTACCAACATGAGTTTTTCTATTTGCAAATTACAAGCAAATGAGGTGTTTGCATAATTACAAAATTTAGGAAAACTGTATAGTTTTAATTAATAAAAGTTTTTTGGTTGTGATTTAGATATAATAGGTGATGTTTGGAGGTAATTTGGATCGACCCTTTGTTTGGAGAGTTTTTGTGGAATTTGAGTTCAAAGTTTAAATTTAAAATTTGAGCTGCGAAGTACTCAGGAGCAGCACCTCTTGAGGGGGGCTATGCATCGAGTTTAAAATATACTAACTTATTTTGTGAATTAAAATGCTGCATTTCTTATATTTTAACTTGAATTTCCAATTTTTTCTAATTATTTTTTTTATAACTTTTGTTTTTTTCAGAAGACAACAGAAAAATCTATTTAAAAAAGAAACAACCAATTTCTGCTATACATTGTCCTATTTCCGTAAATAAATCATTTAAATTGTAATAGATAAAACGTGGAAGAAGAGATAAATCAAGTGAAGAGTAAATAAGTATATATATTTTTGGAAGCGAAGTATATCTTACTAAATATCTAAATTTTGCTCTTCATTATCTTTTTTATTACTGAAATAGATAGACTTAAGGGACATATCGTCGGCGTTCAAGAAGAAATCACTAAGACCAGATTCATTTTTTTAATAAGGTCCGTTTAATAATCTTATATAATTTAAATGACGTAATAAATTCGATGTCTGATGATGCAGTTGAAACATATACAAATGATATATCATTTTGTTATTTTTTTAAGTTTTATCAGCGCTCATAGCGCGGCATGCATTATATAAACTAACTTCATTTAACAAATTAAAAAAATTGACTTAACCCTCAAATGCATGCATTTTTTTTGTTTAATCCTTCGGTGGGCACATAACCTCCTGGGCCTAATTACACCCATTTGAATAAAACGATAGTTATGGCCTATTACATGATGTTATTGCTCAAAATTTATTTACGGTTTTGTTCACTAAATATTCTGCAATAAATAGTTTGGTAAAAATAAGCACCTTTTTAAAAAGCATACTAAGAAAAAAATTAACTTTTAAATCGATCCGAATTACCAACATGAGTTTTTCTATTTGCAAATTACAAGCAAATGAGGTGTTTGCATAATTACAAAATTTAGGAAAACTGTATAGTTTTAATTAATAAAAGTTTTTTGGTTGTGATTTAGATATAATAGGTGATGTTTGGAGGTAATTTGGATCGACCCTTTGTTTGGAGAGTTTTTGTGGAATTTGAGTTCAAAGTTTAAATTTAAAATTTGAGCTGCGAAGTACTCAGGAGCAGCACCTCTTGAGGGGGGCTGTGCATCGAGTTTAAAATATAATAACTTATTTTGTGAATTAAAATGCTGCATTTCTTATATTTTAACTTGAATTTCCAATTTTTTCTAATTATTTTTTTTATAACTTTTGCTTTTTTCAGAAGACAACAGAAAAATCTATTTAAAAAAGAAACAACCAAATTCTGCTATACATTGTCCTACTTCCGTAAATAAATGATTTAAATTGTAATAGATAAAACGTGGAAGAAGAGATAAATCAAGTGAAGAGTAAATAAGTATATATATTTTTGGAAGCGAAGTATATCTTACTAAATATCTAAATATGGAAAAGGTAGGAAAAAGATTCGCCGCTAAATCAACAGAATTGCCAAAGGAGTTGTTGTCAACAGTTACGCTCACCATGCACCTGCTGCCACCAACAAAGGCAAAATCGGGCTCCACCCATCGTGAACATCCACCGGATAAGTGTAATAAAGTCGTCGTCACTGCTACTGCCGCCACTACTACTACTACCACTGGTGAAGCTAGTATTACAATATCCGCTGTCAATAATAACAACACCTACGTAAGTAGTAATTATGATGAAAACAATAAATATTGGACCACTCCGTGCACGTCAATAAAATCAATAGCAGTTATAACAAACAAAGCAACATCCTTTATTAATAGCAAAAATAATAAATTGATATTACAACAGCAACATAAAAAAAAATCTAAAACAACAGCGGCATTAAATAAAGATTTTGGTGATGAAAATACAGAAATATGTAAATCAATCTCAACAAGATCAGCAACAGAAGAAACGTTATCATCGTTATCAACCACATTACCAACAGCAATAGTTGCAACAGCAGCATCAGAAATAACAAAATTATCATCACCTGCGTATAGAGTTAGTCAACATCGAAAAAATAAATGTAATAGCATTCAAAATCTATTAATAACAATTGCATCAGCATTGCGGCAAGTAATTAAACTATATACGACGGCAACGGCAAAAACACCTTTAGAAACTAAAATATCACTACATTCTAAAGTAAAACCATTATCAATTTCCACCATCAAACCCACTACTGCGGCACGTTGTAAAGTAGCGGCGGCAACATCAGCACGAACGAAATTCCGTTTATTGCCTAGTTTGGGTGCAACATCATTCTTTACACTATTGACATTTGTATGCTTGGAGACAGTGCTCCTTTCAACCGTATCAAATTGTGCAAAAACATTTTATATGCACTGGAATACATCGAACAGCATGTAAGTAAAACTTATTGATATTTAACTCTTTCCAGCGCACCACTAAAAAACTGTAAAAAATAAGCAAAAATCGGTTTTATTTTAATACATAATATTAATGCCTAGCAGTGCCATATGGCACTTTGTCGCTGAGCTGATCCTGATATTTTTCTCAAGTAACTTTCTTGATTTATCTTCTTTGATTCCCGCTCGCCCTTAATGGGTTAATTATCTTAATAAAAGAATTGCAAGTTTTTCCTTGAAATTCTTTGCGCAAGGACTTGGTGTAAAATCCAATTTGTTATCACTTGGTGGTTTTGCCATTGCCTACATCAAGAGGTGTACTTGTAGACTTTCTTATAATTCTCATGCACTTCATATCGTTAGTGAATACAAGAAGGGTATGAGAACCTCCCGGGTGAAAGTCTAGAGCACTACCTTCTAGACTATGGAGGTTGTCTATGCTGAAGTTAAGAAAAATAAAACAAATTAAAAATCACTACCATGCACAGTGGAAAATCGTGGCCATAAAAACGAAAAAAATAGAAGTGTTTATAAAGACTACCCATGAGGTCGTAGATGTTGTTAGAAAATGTTAACTTTCCCACATTTTCAAAAAGATATTTTAGGTTTTGTTGCCTTCCCCGAGGGCTACTGTTTTTTACATGCATTACATACACTTTTTCACTCATCTCAGATATTAAAAGTTCTGACTTCAAAATTCCAACTATAGCCACAAATCGTTAATAAATGATCTCTTAAGCAATTTGGTACTGTGTTCGCGATATTCCGTATGAGCGAGTTCAGAAAAATTTTCTATTTTCAAAAAAGCGCTTACATCATCTTCTGCACTGATATCGGCTGTTGGAGGAGGAAGTATAGGTCGATTGTCATTATGTGGTAGATTCCCATAGCCGACGGAACTTCTCGATAGTAGAATTTGGTAAAATTTACCCTTTTAGCAGGCATCGCGGGTATGGAAAATTAGATTTGACCAAACCATAACTACTGCGAATCCAACTGACTTCTCTTTAACCGCCATCGGCATTAATAAGCCACCTGCTGGTGGCCATTCGACATTTTTCTCAAACTGTATGCCAAAGTTGGTAAGCTTTTTTAACGGAGGGCGTTAAATATCTCCTCTTCTTTTCCACAGTTTCAAACAGATATGTAAAGTTTGGTTGTCTTCTCCGAGGGCTACTGACTTTTACCTACATTGGGCTCAACTACACTTTTTCACGCATCCTGGATGAGGGAGCAATTCGTAACCAAATTCATGAAACTTTACCAGTACGGCTGCGAACTTGATCGCCGGTGCGTTGTCCTGGTGAAAGAACTTTTTTCTTCGTCAAATTCAATCTTTTTTGCTTCAAATTCGCGTCGAATCGATCCAACCGCTTTGCATATTACGCGCCATTAATCGTTTTACCCTTTTCAAGGTAATCGATGTGAATAACACTGCACGCATCCCGAAAAACTGTCGCCATGTTGGCCGACTCTCTTTGGTCTCGATTCGTCTGAAGAAAGAAACGGTTTCGATTATTCCTTGGTCTCCGGTGTGTTCTGAAGAACCCAGGATTCGTCCATGGTTAGGAAATGGCACAAAAACTCGTTTGGCTTGTGATTGAACATCGCCAAACACTCCTTTGAAGTTGTCAAACGATTGCGTTTGTTGTTAATTGTGAGCAAACGCGGCATCCATCTTGCCTGTAGCCTCTGCAAGTTCACGCACCTTCACTCATCCATGTGATAAGCCTGTAGCCTCTGCATGTTCACGCACCTTCTCTCGACAATGGTTCTATATCATACCGTGGAGTTTTTCGACCATTTTTGGTGTGGACAGAACGTTCGGCTTCACTTACGCTGGTACTACTGCACCGAAATAGAGTAAACCATTGGTGGATTGTTCCAATTGATGGTGAAGAGTCCCTACTAAAATTCGCAATTACATATTTTCAGGACAATCTGTATGGGTTTATGAATCTGTATGGGGTTATAGATTTGTATGATGTATCTGTATGTAAGAGAAATTATTTTATATTTTTTAGTCCGTTTTAAAAACGGACCGTTTCAGAACGGACGGGCCATGCCCGTGTTCTGATGAACAATGAAATATATATTTAAAAAATAATTTCTTCGAATCATTTGATTTTAAAATGCAAAATTTTTGACTAAAATTCAAAATATTTTTCAAGTTTATCTAAACTTTGAACTCAAATTCCACAAAAACTCTCTAAACAAAGGGTCGATCCAAATAACCTCCAAACATCACCTATTATATCTAAATCACAACTAAAAAACTTTCATCAATTAAAACTATACAGTTTTTCTAAATTTTCGAATTATGCAAACACCTCATTTGCTTGTAATTTGGATCATCGATTCGACTTAGTAGAAAAACGCATGTTGATAATTCGGATCGATTTTAAAAGTTAATTTTTTTCTTAGTATGCTTTCTAAAATGGTGCTTATTTTTACCAAACTATAGCAGAATATTTAGTGAACAAAACCCCATATAAATTATATAAATATACTTACTAGCACAAAAGTTATAATTCTTATAAAATTTGTACGCTCACAACTGATTAATTTGAAATAATTGAAATAAGTGTTGCATACCATTAGAAAGGGGAAATAATTCTCGCTCGTTTCGAAAAAAGGACATAATTTGAAAAAATACCAAAAAAAAAGTTATTAGCAAAACAAAATCGATCCGAATTATATACATCGATCCGAATTACCCTCATTTACGTTAAGAAAATATTGATTTTCGGGAAACTTTGAATCAAAATCAGGGAATGGAGAAATATATTTAGAATCGGGAAAATTCACCGGATTTGTGTGGGGTGTAAACGCAGAGTAATAGTTTCGAATTAGAATTCTGGCAAAAATGGCAACTATGGTTTGCAGGGGTCTCATTAAAATATTTTTTTCTCCGCTCAATAGCATATTTGTGATTGCGTTTCTACATACTTATATATTAGATTTTTAGATTCCAACTCCTTTTTTGCAATCTTATAATCATTTGTCCTGCAGGCAAATATTATACGCTCGGAAAAAATAATTTAACGCGCCTAGAGCAGTTATCAAAATAAAACAGGTGAAAACAATAAATTCATTGGGAAAGGGTAAGAAATATTCATTAAACGTACAATATACACGCACATTAAAACGCAATGTAGAAATAACATTTGCAAAAAATAACAACAACAACGAATACACAATGCTGCTGCTGTGTTGCAGCCGTGCAGTGCAATGTAAACGAAACGAACGCTCTTCAGTTATGAAGTGTAGTGTGTGCGTGTGGATGCAAAAAAAGTCTCAAAAATTTAAAGTAGTTGCATGGAATGGTGTAATGCGAGGTGGTGGTAATGTACAGTGGCTAACAGCTTAAATGATGCAAAATATTTAGATAACATAAATGACAAATAATTCATAATTAAAAAACTTATTTTTAAAACCCAAATAAATGTCTAAACTTAAAGCTATGATAATTTGTATTAGAAGACAACACTTATTATCATGTTACATATAATCTCATACCTGGCCGATCAAGCTTTGCTCAGGGTCTTTCGAGCTTTCTCAGGGATGACATTTAGCTACATAAACTTAAACAGTAAAAGAACAAAAAATAAAAACTAAAAAATCTGACTACGCTTCCAACTCGCGCACGGTAGACCCACGCTCTAGCCCCTGTGGCGAAATTACCATTCATATTGCGCGGGCAAGACAAGTTTCTTGCTTTGTGCGTGAAAACACGAAGCAAATGGGACCATGCAAGATCGATTTTTCGCCCCCGGAATCCCTTATATTGTAAATTTAATCGAAATCGTTAGAGCCGTTTTCGAGAACGCGATCAACTACTTGTGGGTGTGCATCAATTACAGATTCGTTCGAGCCAGTGCTTAAAGAATCACTCAACTCATCTTCCTTCTTTGATTCGAAATCACTGTTTTCATCGTCTTCGTGTAACGGTACAATAGCTTGATTAGAATTATTTATTTCAACAGTTATCTGATCTCGTTTAGGCTTTCTCCGATGATTTGTGATATGACCGACATGCCTTTTGATCGCTTGCATATCCGATGAAAATGTATTCTTTATCGTCCAGCTTCTTCTGCTTCATGTTAGGTATGTGTGCAAAAGCTTTGCATCCAAATTACTTAAAAAAACTGATATCTGGCGCTTTATTGTTCCACGTTTGCTCAAAGCTGGTTTTTCCTCTTCTACTTGGCACGCTATTAACTTTTACTGCTGTCATTAAAACTTCTGCCCAGATGTTTTCCATAGAGAAAAGTCGAGCAACGTACAATTCATGCGCACAGCAGTTCCGTTTTGTCTGTGGTGTGTACGAAGCTCTTTTGGCTAAGGAAGACGGCACTGCTTGCCTTTCAATTGATAAGTTTTATGTTCACTTTTATTCAAAAAAGAAATGATAATGAAACGAAACGTATCAAAGCGATGAATGCGCTTTTACGGTTTTTCCATATCCCCTTTTATTCCATGGTCAACAGCTTTTACCACCTTGATCAAAAAGTTCCCGGAATAACCACCGTGTGGCGCTCCCCATCGTTTCGATTTGAGTTCTGTTTTTTTGTTAAATTTGTACATCTGTTGTTGATATTGCCTCTAAATCTTAGCGTCATAGCTTGATATTTGCAAAAGCTACGTAGCCAAGAGTGCATCTATCTCTGTGTGTGTTGGCGATTTTTTACAATTTTATTAAATTGTATTGTATTAAATTTTGCGTAAAAAAAGGATTTAATGGTGCGCGAATATTGGAAATGTTGAAAAAGTGTTTCGGCAACGATTCTCTAAAGAAAACGGTCGTTTACCAGTGGCACGAGTGGTTCAAAAGTGGTCGTGAGTCAATCGAAGATAATGAACGCAGTGGCAAGCCATCGACATCGAAAACCGACGAAAACGTTGATAAAGTAAAAGAAATTTTGGGCGTTATGAGGCGTTTGCGTGAAGCAATTCGCCGAAAGAGATCAGAATTGTGGACAGAAAACTCGTGGATTTTGCACCATGATAACGCACCGTCGCACAGTCCCATTATTCGTAACTTTTTGACGAAAAGTGCAACAAATACCATCTAACAGCCACCGAATTCACCTGATTTGGCTCCCTGTGATTTCTTTCTGTTCAATCGAGTTAAATTACGGGGAACGCGTTTCAGCAGCCGAGAGGAAGTAATGGAAAAATCGCAGGAAGCACTGATGGACATACCAAAACCGAATAAAAAAAATGTTTCGAGGATTGGATCAAGCGCTGGCATAAGTGTGTTGCAGTTGATGGGGATTATTTTGAAGGGGACAATATAGATTTAGATGAATAAACTTATATTTTTAATTTTCTGAATAAATTCCGGGAACTTTTTGATCAAGTTGGTATACACAACAATTTCAACAGACCGATTTAGTATTTCTATTTGCTTCTTTGTTATTCGTTTTACATGAATTGAACAGAGATCCAAAACTTGTAAATGACAAACATCAAAAATCGTTGTTACAGCCGATTTTGACTCTTCACGTTTACTTTTGTCTCCCCTCCCCACCAACAAACAGAAAATCGGTGAGAAAATCGACTAGAAAGCAGACTAACGAATAAGCGAGTAAAACACGTGTGAAATTTTTAATTGAAATTTTTGTTAAAAAAAAATTGATGGGCGCTCTTTCTTTAATTTGAATGAATTAAACCCATTTTATTATGAATGAATTAAAGCCATTTTATTATGAATGATTTCTGTATTAGTTTGCAATTCGCGATATAATAATAATAATAATTCTGACCATATCCATGAATAGGCTAAAAGCCTTCTATTGGACGATTTGCCTAATTTCAGCTTATAATACTTTTGTAGCTGCAAACCGTAGGAAGTTTACTTTAATAAAATTAAATAACATGTTAGCCATATATTTACAAAACTTGCCCTGCATTCTTTTTTTATTGAAATGCTAATTAAAGTCAAATAAATTTCATATTTGTTAGTTGTAATAACTTAAAACTGGCATATAATTTTTATTCAGATTCAGAATGTAGCTGAGTTGTGTATTTTGTGAACTTGTTGATTCAAAAATCTGGATCTCAAATGTGAACTAGTTTCGTTTCTAGCTTTTTTAGTCTTGCCACTTAATAAACTCCCGGCTAGGGTATTTCTCATTTGTCTTTCTTCTCTTCTTTCTCTCATAATTTGGGTACAAAATTTCTTATATGTAGGTCGAACTGGTTGACTCTCGAATCGACCCAATTTCTGATTTCAATTCAAACTAATAAACTCCTAGGTTTGTTGGAATTACATATTTTTGATATTGATTTTGATTTTTCTATTATTTTGGTGAACTAGTGAACTATGAAAGGAACTAGCTGAATAAAAACAATTGAACTAAAAGATTGAATTCCTCAAATGAACTAGAATTCTCAACCCTACAATGTAGTAATAACTACAAAATTTAGTCCACAAAGCCATGGGGTTTAGTTCAGTTTCAACTAGTAGAAAAGCCCTGCATTTAAATGTGATTGTGATAGAGCATAATTTTGTGTCACCTCGGTAATTATTTTAACGTCTAGTTCTGTGGTTCTCTGTAATAATCAGTGTTTCTAGTAAGTACACCCAGAAAAATACCCATCTCTAAAACAAAGAAAAAGTTTACTCAATTTGAATCCACGAAAATTTCTCTCGTTTAAGTAAATTTTCCTCAAAATGAAGAAAAATGTGCTCCTTTCATGCAACTATGGTGTTCAATTTGAAGTAAGTTATTTCTTCATTTTTACAAATTTAGTTGCATAGTAAGAAAGAGACGAATATACCAAAAATGTTCTCCATACAATATTTTAGTATACACAAAAAACTAGCTTTACTCTTTTGGACTTAGCAGACAATAGCGTACGCTTTGCTTTTCTTTTGAATTTTTTAGTCGGCGTCTCTATTTCAAGCGAAGCGGTTTTGTTTGTGGTTGTTGATATAATTTGTGAAAAAAATTATATATATTGTGAAAAAAAAAACAAAATATATTCGAAAGAAATAAATTTCAATAAACTTCAATTTATAATTCTTTGATGACCATAAGGATCTTTTGATCATTTCAAGGCGATGACGCCTGTAGTGTATGTAAAAATACGTAAACCTTAATACTTATTAAAAATAAAATAATAAATGAATACAAGTAAAAAAAAATATGATTTCTATGCCTTGTAATTAAAACAAAATTGTAGAAAATATTGCATTTTTTTTTTTCTAAAATGGTAGTAAATTGACTTCAATTTATGAAAAATCATTCCTCAAACTGAGGAAAATTTTACCTAAATTATATACAATTTCTCATATTGAAATAAAATATTATTCATTTGAAAAACACAATTTTTACAAATTGAAGACATATTTCTTTAATTTATAGAAAACTTCCTTCTTTCAAAGAAATTTTTCTCTAAAATAAAGAAAAAATATTTCCTCAATTCAAAGAAATTTTGTATGTCTAAATGAAGAAACCGTTTCTATGGCGCCAAATTTTTTTTTTCTAAAATGGTAGTAAATTGACTTCAATTTATGAAAAATCATTCCTCAAACTGAGGAAAATTTTACCTAAATTATATACAATTTCTCATATTGAAATAAAATATTATTCATTTGAAAAACACAATTTTTACAAATTGAAGACATATTTCTTTAATTTATAGAAAACTTCCTTCTTTCAAAGAAATTTTTCTCTAAAATAAAGAAAAAATATTTCCTCAATTCAAAGAAATTTTGTATGTCTAAATGAAGAAACCGTTTCTATGGCGCCAAATCATTCCCATTTTTCCTCAATTTGATAGCCGTTTTCCTTCAAACGACGTATGTATTTCTCTGGGTGTATATCAAGCTGCTTTTTCTATGATTCTAAGGACATTGTTTTGAAACGCGGCTCAATAACAATTGGTTTGTGACATTCCCATAAGTGGTTAATCACATAGAATTGCATTTCAGAGCGACTTTACCAAATATATGGTTTATTTAATAGTTCATTTTGAAAAACTTACGCATTGCTTGGAATTAATTAATTACACTGGAATACAAAATTTCACTTTAAAAATATAACATGAACCAAAGTATCTTTTTTAAACTAAATCGAGGACGCTGAACACGAAAATCATATTCATTTTTTTTCTATGGGTAAGTTTTCGATTTACCATTTTAGATCCGATTGCTATCGTTTTATGCAATGAAATAGTCTATCGATTAAAAAAATAAAACTTCTGATTTTGTGATTACTTTTTGTGAGAAAGAAAACTTAGCCCACGACTTGAGTGAAAATTTCTCAAAAATCACACCAAAATTGAATTTCTATATCTCAGTCATTTATAATCCGATTTTAACAAGCTTAGGAGTATTAAACGCACATTTTCTATAACATATAAGTCAAATCAATAGAAGCTATAGATAATGAGATATTAGCCTGTAAGTGAAACTGTAACCTGAAAAATCGTTATTTTGTCATATCTCGCAAACTTACCCATAGAAAAAAAATTAATATGATTTTCGTGTTCAGCGACCTCGAATTAGTTTAGAAAACATACTTTGGTTAATGTTATATTTTCACTGTATTCCAGTGTTATAAAACACCATGCTAAATAGGTTAATAAATCGTAAAAAATTAAATTTTTGTCATTTTTTTTTATTAAGTTTAAGATTAATTTCAGAGTGCGTTATTTTATATTTTTCGTACATATTTTTGTCTTCTCTGGATATAAATATCAAAGAAGTGAACCAAGCAAATATTGCAGTTTGGTTTGGTTCAACGATTCACGGTCTCTGCACCAATGGTTCTGTTCAAAAATTGTTTGGTTAAAAAATCTTGCAGTGTAAAATTTAATACTGTCCTTTAAAGGTTTCACTTGTATGTTGAAAATATTCACAAAATCTATTTTTGACCCTATTTCAACGATATTTAATTTAATTTGCTTCAGAATTTCCTTTGATATCAATTTTTGAAAAAGTACTTACATAGTTATTGTCTGATATTCACAATTTTCATAACAGTTATTCTAAAGTATACTGAATTTGGATTTTCCCTAAGGAATGTCTGTATCAAGATAGCTTAAAATTGAAGACGGATGAAACCCAGTTATGGAGGTTATAAACAACCATCACTCGATCAAAACCAATCCAGCACACAGAGAGTTTAGGGTACAGAAATCTTTGCTGCAAAGTATAATAATGGAAATAATGTTTTGCTCTATACCGAACAATTTTTTTCGAACAAAACTGGTTCGATTTTGGTTTGGGTCAAGTGAAATAAAACGCTTTGGTTCTATGGTTCGGTCCGAGTGACTCAAATTTTGGATGGTTCGGTTCAAAATATACCTATTCAAGTATAGTGCAAATAAATAACTAAATATAAATATTTTTTTCTTAAACTAGTATTTGCTTAATTTCCACACGACATTGATTGTTCATTTGGTTTTCTAAAAAGTTATCTAATTTGTTTATTTTTTAGAATTTTTGTTTTGAAATTTTCATATTTCATTTAATTCGTGAGCCACTGTATGTGTGCGTGCGTTTATTCGTTTTCTTTTAATGGAATCGTGCGTGCGCTCGTACGTTCGTATTTTCTATGATGTTTTTAGTTAACATATGGTTTGGGTTGATGGCAAAGAGAGTGAAATATGCATAGCTGAGGGTGGTTTTGATTTATTTGAAACTGGCGTCGTCGTCCTTTTCATCGCCGACATCAATGTTGTTGATGTCGTTTCTCTATATGGATGTGCAAGGGTTTATAACACAGCGGTGCGTTTTGAGTTTCTTACTCCGATTTTTATTTAGCTTTTTTTTAACTGTTCAATGGTCATGTATAAAAATATGTGTATAATACTGTTGTTGTTGTTTCCATTTTTATAAATACGGTTTATCGAATTCCAAACTTGAAAGCCACTTGGTAGCTTTGAATAAGATCTTAAGGCAGGGTTTTAAGCACACCAACGTCCCTACGTTCCACTATGATTCGCAAGTCAGATTTTTCATAAAATCAAATAAAATTGATAGAGCTCCAAAAATTCACTCATGTGGTTGGAAAAACTTATCTGGAGTAAAAATAGTAAAAATTATGAAAATTCAACAAACTCAGTTGATACCCAAGTATAACCTGTATATAAAGTTTCAGCCTTTAGAAAACCGTTGCACTTACCTCGTATTTTCGACATGTTTGAAAGCTCACCTGTGCTACCTGTTCTAACCAAAGCCTGACTGACCAGAGTATTTTCATGTATTTCACTAGTATAACAATATATTACAAAACTAGCCTTTAGAAAGTCAGAGACTTTTTTTGTCACGGGCTCCCCGTCTATTAGGAAAGTTGGGCTTAGGTGGTTTTGACCTTCATTGACTCCAACTACTTTTTGATGCGGAATATTTTTCTTAAATACCCCATGATAAGTTTCGTGACAGTTTATTCAATATGGTGGCATTTATGGCAATGACTTCCCTTTAACATCTTAAAGAGATGGTAGGGGAGGGGGGTGGTTAGGTACTATAATCTGAATATACTTTTTTCTGTTCATTGTAAACCACTTTCTCTTAGTGATGAACCATGCAGAAGTTAAAATAAAATAATGTTGGTCCCACATATAGAAAAATTATGGGTTACTACAACGGTAATTTAACTCATAAGTTATTCGTTAGTCATTTGAAATTTACTGTTTCACTGTGAAATCTGCACAAGTCAAAATTTTATTGCATAACTGTGATATACTGGGGATGGTGACAAAACTCACTGCAATGAAAATTTTTTTTTAATTTACTTTTTCGTACTAACTATTAACTGAATTCGTATGGTTAAAAAAGCTTCAGTTGTTATAAAAATTATGATCGTCAGATATGCAGGTAATAAGCAAAAATCTGTGTTAAATTTATTTTATTTATTATACACAACTTATAAATGCATAGCATTTTGTAGATTCTGAAATAAAAAAAGGAAGATAGATAAGAAGCCATAACTTAGCCAGGAATCGAACCCGCAGAGATGAAAGTCTAGTTCGCTGCCACTAGAACACCTAGCGGATTAAATTGAATGCTTAGCAGTGCTGTCACTTTACCACAATCGAGGTGGATCTATCGCTTTTTTCAACATTTGACAACATTTTGTATAATAATTTATTATTGTATAAATTTTAATAAATAAATAAACAATAACACGGTGCGACAGTAAAAATTACCTGGGAAGTCATACTATTTTGCGTGTATGACATCGTGTAACTTCTGAACGACTGGACCGATTGAAGTCATATTTCCAGAATATATTTTCTTGGGCAATGATACTATTTTCTTCTCCTTTTTTGCTGTTATTTTCTACTATTTCCATTCTTTTTCTACTATTATTTCTACTACTTTATGAAATATCTTAAGACCCTGCCTAGCCATCTTAAAATCCGATAGGTGGCGCTGTAACAAATTCTATATTTATAATAAATAATTTCAAGAGTGGTCTTTGATATGAATATAGAGCGTCCTATATATTGTTTCTATAATTCAACTAAACCATAATAAAATTAATCCTAATATTTTTTTGGGTATATCTCAAGAATCATTTATAGCACAGTACAGAAATTTGGTACAAGAACGTAAATTGACAATGCCATTCTACAACAAAAATATGGGTAGGTTGACAAAGGGGGTGTGACACATTCCTGAATTTTCATTACGGGATATCTTAGTATGGAGGTATTATTTGTCAATACCGGATTTAAAAAATTCTCTTAGTTTCTATAATAAATTCTATTTTTCTAATAAATAGCAAATGGGTCCATATTTTTAAATAGTTTTGGGAATTAGATATAACTTCTAAACGGTCTTTGATATTCTTCTGAAAATTAATTGCTTTTTAAAAAATGCCAATTTTGATGCCTCATTTTTAAATCTAGAATTTTTACCAAATTCAATGTACGTCCTTTAAGCTTCAATTGTCATTACCAATGTTCAATTTTAAACACCAAGAAATTTAATTCTTCTTCATTGAAATAAACTTCAATTTTCCCGCTTTTTCGTAGAAAGGGCAGAACAACGTCTGCCGGGTCAGCTAGTTTCCTATAAAAGTGGCGTACGTCTAGGTTGAACATGTGTTCTATAAAGTTGCCTGTGCATGGGGAAAATAGATTTCATAAGAACCCTATTTTGTACAGCACTTCCACAAAACTAATGTATTTTAAAAAATCTGGTTTTGCACGCAACGGTTCATATGTACCGAAATATGCATATTCAAATTATTTTAGTTTTTTAGTCTTTAATATTAATATTAATTTTATACTTTATTCACAGAATTTTATTCACTTTCGGCTCTCTGTTTATGAAAGAAAAGTAACTCAATATAACATTCGGAGATTACAACTTTAAACAAATGTTAACGCTTATTAAATCTTTATAAACAAGCATTTTTCCAATTGTGCAAATGAAACATTTACAATAATGCTTGTTGGGATCCCTTTAATAATTTATGTGCATATATGTAGAAAGCATACAAATAATTCTTAATTTGTATTGTGTGAAAAAGTGAGTTCTGGCCAGTTTTGTATTGGATTAATGCCAAAAGTGCGTTTATATTGACAAAAGATTGAGAAGGGAACCGAAAGAACACTCAAAAATCACACGGAATACGATTTCTCAATCCCAGAAGAGCAAAAGGGTTTTTAGACTTCAAAACGGGATTTTACGTATAAATTCAAAACAGTTTTTATGAGTTGAGAAAAAATTATGTTTTGAGTTCGACTTTGACTCTAGTATTATTTAGAAACGTTGAGAAATTATAATAATGCCTTATTGTAGAGCATAGCTTGTTTAAACCGGTTCTATTCCCTAACCTATTTTTTTTGTAATTATTTACTCACTTGGCAGCAAGAATCTGACGCTTAGAGGGGGCAATCATTTAAATTTAGTTTATAGTATGCCTGGATAATTCCGACTTAGAAAACATAAATACAAAAAATTATTGGTTCCTCTGCGGGAACCATTGCGCCATGGCGGGAATGATTTTTTTTTCCAGATTTTTCGTTTTAAAAACGAGATCTTTTAAATCGAACTATATATAATTGATATAATTGAATATTTTTTGAAGTTTTTTCTTTGACTACAATTTCATATTAATGAATGGTTTTTCGTAGTTACGTTGTATAAAAATGGTTAAGAACGGTTTAAATTTATATGTTTTTGATATACAGAGTGTTCTGCAATTTAATTTAAAGAAGATTTTTAGAGGGATTTTTGACATTTTGAAATGTGATAAATCGGAATTTTCGCTTACGGACTTGGGATTTCCAAAGCAAACGATCTGACAACACTGGTTAGAGTTGAATTACCGAGAGAATTCATTCCAATAAGAAACCAGTTACACACACAAACATGTACAGTCAATAACGAGGACTCGAGCGTTTCATATAACTTAATTTTACTTGAAAAACGTGGTGGCAGTTGCTGTAAAACTAAATAAGCTGTCCACTGCCATTAAATTCAGAAATGGAGCTAACCAAAGCAGCGTTGCAAACTGCCACGATGTGCTATTGTAAATTAGGCTTAACAAATATATAGGCCGCACGAGTTCATAGAAATCCACTTTAACATATTCTAGATTGGAAATATGCAATAGAATACTTTTTTTTATTTTTTTGAAATGCTTACACAGACTCACCTCTTTAAAGCAGCATCAATTTCTTACAACGGCCGAAAGATTTTGTAGACAAACTATTCTGTTCCACACTGAGGTTTCGTTTGCGGGAAGTCCGAGAAAATGGCAGTAATTCCTTAATCAGGTGCAAACGTCGGTTGTTACCATAGGGGATTGACTGACTATTGCGTTTGACCATTTGAAAATTGAGTAGTTGCAAAAAAAGAATTATGAAGTATTTATTACAGCGGCTGGTAAAAATCTTTACGGTGCCTCATAAGCAGGCCCCGAATTTCGTTGATCTGTCATCTCTTTTTTTGCTTTACCGGAGAAAGATCTACGCTGCATATAAACTACTATTATGACCTTTAAATTCAAAAGCCAAAAAGTTTTTAGATAATTTTTTGACATGTTTTGGTGTTTTTAAGTAATTTTTTCTATTTTCGGGGCATTTATTTGGGCAATTTTATCTAATTATATTAAAAGTTATTTATTTTTTTCGCATTTTGAGAGTGCATGCCCACTGTGAAAGTGTAACAATTAAATAAATTTTGAATTTTCCAATACAAAAAAATGTGGCATTACCTTTATGTAGTGGAAAAATATTTAATTATATGCCATTTGTTTGTGCTTTTAGAAATTGCGAGTAAACTTTTAGTTACGAAATTGAGATTTATGCTTTAAATACAATCAAAGCTTCCGACCGCCGACTTCTTCTGAGAGAGTAGATAGAATAAGAACGTCAGCCTCTAGCGTCAAGAACACAGGAAAATACAACTCTGTGCCTGATGTATGCTTATATTTCCTTTCTGTTTTCGCTGCGTAAAAAACTTTTATAAATTTTTTTTTTAAAAAATGGAGCCGCAAATAAAAAATAAATCGAGAAGCCATTTATTTGATTATTTTTTCTTTTTAAGTAACTCAAAATTAACTATTTCGATAGTTCTTTAACAAAGATACCATGTTGCTCAAAAATGTATTCACTAACTGTTCTGCCATTCATCTCATTATCAGACCAGTTACCCTACTTCGTGAATAACTAATGCATTACAATTGAGCGTAGTTTCACGTTGTACCAAAATGTTCGGGCTGAAAATCAGCGATCATTCACATTTGACTTATGAATGCTTTTCACCATATTTAAGATGGAGAACTTAACCCCTAGATATGGTTTTTTAGAACGAATATTCATAAACGCAGCCATCATTTAAATTATTTTTTTTATACTTTAAGCTACTCGTAGGTAAACTCAAAAAATTTGTAGTTTAGAAATTTTTAGTATAAACCATATTTTAGTCACAGTATTTTTTAGTTTTATTGTACTTTCTCACTGCAACATAAACTCAAGTTTATGAACCATAAGAAATCGTTTACAGTATGTTACATAAAATAAGTATTTTCCAATTTTTTTTTTTGTTAAAAAAAATCTCAAAATTTTCTCTAGAAAGATTTTGTAACGTGTTAACTATTTTTAAAACATGTTTTATTCTTTTTGCTTTCAGATTTCGCATTGATAACACAGATCACATAATTGATGTAAATAAAGGCAATTTAGCATTCGAGTTCGATCAAGTACATATAATATGTCCTGTATACGAGCCGGGGACTTATGAGAATGAAACGGAAAAATACATAATATACAATGTGTCGAAAGTGGAATATGAAACATGTCGTATAACAAATGCAGATCCCCGTGTTATAGCTATTTGTGATAAACCGCAAAAATTAATGTTTTTTACAATAACGTTCCGGCCATTTACACCACAGCCTGGTGGTTTGGAGTTCCTTCCTGGAAATGATTACTACTTCATTTGTGAGTGGTTTTTTATGCATTCTTATATAAAAGTGTATATGTTTATTGTTTAATTAAGTTGTGTTAATAATGGAATATTTAATTTTTTCTACTTTGCTAGCAACATCATCGAAAGACGATCTTTATAGGCGAATAGGCGGGAGATGTTCTACAAATAATATGAAAGTTGTTTTTAAAGTTTGTTGTGCGCCTGAAGAGAAAAATAAAACCACAATGGCCATAGGAGGCGGATCATCAGGTGGCAGTGGTGTTGATAATAGTAGTGGCGGTGGTACTGGTGGAGAACTAATTAATGTTGATGTTAATTCACCAATTAATGTTAATCAACAGCATATGAATAACATCAATACTATTGGTATAAATGGTGTCAATACTGGATTGATTCCAGGTAGTGGTATAAACATGAATGGTGGCAGTGTCGGCGGCAATAACGACTTACAACTGAAGCCGATCAATGGAGCTAGCGGTACGTCTATTAATACCAACATAGATCAATTCAATCGTATCCCGATACAGACAAATGCTATAAATGTTATTGGAACTGATATTGGTGGTGGTGGTGTTGGACTTGGAAATCATGGCGGTAGTGGCATTATGCTAACACCAGGTGGTTATGGTGGCATTAATATGATACCAAATAGTGTTGGTGGCGGTAGCGTTGGGCAATATCCTGGTCATCCTGGACAAACGGGTATACGAATAAATAATGTGGCATCACAGCAACATCATCCATCACATAAGAACAACAATAATAACAATGGTAAGGATCCAGTTGGTGTTGATGATGGTGGTGTAATGGATTATGGTTTTGGTGATAGTCAATTTTTGCCCCCCATAATAAACACAAATCATAGTAATATTGTACAAAGTACAATGAACTGGCCAAGATGGGGAAATAATCATAAATTAAATACTAATTATATAAATATCCAAATTAATTTAACATCTAATAACGATCACGAAAGTAACAATTATTCACCGTCCCATAGACCAACAAATAACAAGAAAAATAAAAGTAAGTAAACAAAAGAAAATAGTAGTCAAAACACTCACTAATACACATACATATCTACATTAGGCCAAGTCGAATTGTACTAGCGAATTTTTGGTCAAATCGTATACCCGAAGTGCTATTCTGACCAACTTTGCCGAAAAGAGTATTTAAGAATTTAACCCCAGCTGGAACTCCAGTCTAGCACTTATCCACCAGGCCATCGGTTAAAAATGTACATTTTTGGTTTACAAATCGATATAAGTTACATGATTAAGAATTCCTCGAACGAATCACCCAAAAAGATTTATATTTAAGGTTTATTTTTGTCTAGTATTTTGCACTATAAGTCAATGTTGTAATGTATTTGGCCAAAAAAAAAGGTTTTTTTTTTCTTACTAATATCCACAATTTAATATTTTCGGCATTATTCTTAAACATTATCGAAAGCAATTTCTTTTAAAAAACTGCCGTTCAAAAAGATGTCGTTATAAGCTCGCAAAGGGTAATAACTTTTTTTTTACTGACACACCTATTCCACCACAGGTACCTTTGCCATGTGTTATTACGAAGAAATTTATTGTTCAATAGAAGGTTTATCCCCGCAATAAGCGTAGCAGCACAAATTTCGAAATAATCCCGTTTTAATGTGCCTTACCATTTTTCTTTTACAACGAAATATTATTCAAAAATGTTTGTTTAATATGCATTTTTTCTTTTTCATTTCAAAATTCAAATAAGATCATCTTTTTTCATCAACTATTTGTAAAGAAACTATTATTAAACATGTTGAAACGCAATATTGAAAATCCTAAAAAATCTCAATCAAACTTCATTAAATATCAAATCGAAATCAATTTTGATTATAATAATCGGTTGAATAGATCGTGAGTAAAAAATTGTTTAAGAAATAATATCGAAAAAATAAAGTTGTTGATATTAGCAACAAAACATTTTTTTCCAAGTACACCCAGTGCCAATAAAAAACATCATTGCTTAAATATGTTGCATTTGTAGTTTTTATCCTCTTTTTCTTAATAAATTTTTTTACTCCATTGATAACGGAGAAATATAGATTAGTGAAGTAATTGTGAAGAATTTTCTCGTTTTATAGTAACGTAAACTGCAAATGATGGAGTTTACTCTATTGCGAAGATGAATATGCAGACTATAAAAGTTTCGCTTTAATTCCAAAAAATTAAAATTTAAAATCTTTAAAAAATCGCTGAAAATAAAATAGCTTATATTAGCATTTTTACCTATTTTAACTGAAATTTTTTTTTTTAAAAAAGTTTTGGTATTTTGAATTAAAAATTGAGTTTCTTTTAAAATGCTGCTGCTCACACTTTTGCCAATAATAATAATAATCAGTATGGGTATTCACAGGTTGATGCAACATGCCCTTGCAACGTTGCGAAAGTGCGAATTGCGGAAGTTTGACACCTTTCTAACTTTAAATTCGTAAGAAGAATCCACAATATTTTCATTATTTTTCAATGAGATTGTAATATTTTGACAGTTAAACTATTTTGCATTTCCAATATTTGCATTGAACGCTCACATCTTAGTGCTTTAGGTCGCACTTTCGCAATTTTACATCAACCCGTGAATATCCATAGTAGTTATTCGAGCATTGAGAGCCTTATGAAATTTATTGACATTAAGCTTTTATTCTGTTCTACTATTTTTGTATGATATTCACCACGTTAGCATTTAAAAATATAATTAGTTTGTATGTTTTATGCGCTGGCTACGGTAAACTTTTTTTTTGATTTTTGAAGTGAAACTTTTTTAGCGAATTAGAAAATTTAAAACGGAAATCGAGTTGTTGTTACACTAAATACGAAACTAATGAGAAACAAAGTTATACTGTTGTTAGTGTTTAGCGAACGAGTTCATATGGTGATCGGCTATATACAATCATACAGAGAGGCGACTTCTCGTAGTTTTATCTCATGTGATTTAGTGAGAGAGCCTGATTCCCTATTGCTGCTTTTCTCTCATATGTTGTAAACGTGTACTACGTCGTGTTTGTGCCTAATAAGTGTAGAGAGTATCAACAGAAAAAAAGCTTTAGAAAATGGAAAGAGGATGAGTGCAAAAGCTTAAACCAGCAAGAAACGTAGAAGTTATGTAGTTGTTATTCGGCTACATATATTGAGAGTCAACGAAATTGCCTCTGCTTGATTGCATATAGCGGAACTTTCCTCTAGTAAGTATTATATACGTATACTACGTAGTATATGTGCCGATAAGTGTAGAGAGTATCAACCACGGTTGCCACTTTGGTCCTTTTGGACCAAAAGTGGTCCTTTTAATTTCGTTTGGTCCGCTGGTCCTTTTTTTTTCTGAATTGGTCCTTTTTCAAAAATATTAAGTAATTAACTTTCATATGTAATGTATGAGTCACTCTGTGACTAAAAAATTTAATGTTAAAAAAATCAGTGTAAGAAAGTTGTAGTAATGAAATGTTATATTAAGCAAACTAGTGTCTTTATTCAATGCAGTAAAATTATTTGGAATTTTTCAGAACACACTTGATGAGAATTTTTTTAAAAATCACTTTTTTGACCCAAATTTTGTTTATTTGAATTAGGGAGAGCAGGCCCTTCCCGAAAAACGGATTTTTGGCATTAAAATGTATTTAATAAATAAATAAATAACAAATAAAAGAAACTAAATGGATACATTACGCACTAAATTCGGTGGCCATTTTGGCCCTTTTTCGCGCGAATTTTTTACTTTTTTTAAGTATGATTTGAATACAAATACCTTGACTTTTTAATTTGGGCGGCACAAGTGCAATTTATGCATGATGTATTCATTTTTAGTCATATCTTTTTTTTTAGTTATTTGCACTATGTGTAATCTGAACATTTACCAATAATTTTAAAACAATAAAATAACTTTTTTTCAATACGCCTGCCTAATTGAATACGCCTTGCTGGCAATGGCTTCATCAGTAAGTCTGCCATCATGTTTTCGGTCGGACAGTAAGTGCAACTTTTTATCTACTTAGTCCTTTTGAAAACAAACTCGCGCGTCTTTGTGCTTTTATTGGCCAGAAACCTGAAAACTTCTCTCCTTCAATCGGTCTCAAGCAACTTTGTCTTCGTACAACTTTGGTGCGCTCATTTGTTGATTAAATCCACTCAAAATTCGCCGAAGTCACACCAAGTCTTTGCATGCTTCTGATAAAGATGTAAACACAGACCCGGTCGATGTAAGAGCATCTAAGTTGCTGACGAAATCTACTTTGGTTTCGATACTACTGAGTAGTAAAGATTTAGCAACGCCATTCTGTTGAGGAGTATATGGCACTGTTTTTTGGTTTTGAATACCGTTTTTTTCTAAATTTTTTCTCTGATATCTGATTTCAAAAATGACTTTACATTTGTATTCATCTATAAAAGAATATACTTTCTGCCTTGTTATTTTTTGATTTGTCGATATACTTGATTTATTTCCAGTCCCAAAAATGTTCTTTGTATCTGAATTGCTAACCATTTTTTTGTTGTTGTTTTTGATATTGTTTAATGTGATATATGTTTTTACTATATAACAATCTCTTAAAATATTATAAGTAGTTTTTACATTTTATACACTTTTTAATACATATATGCTATATGAACTTGTAAGCACTTCTTTTTTTGTTTTTTCTGCTAATATATAATGTGATATACTTATATTTGTACTATATAATAATCACTTAAAATATTATAAGTAATTTTTATATACCTTTCATTACATATGTGCTGTATGAATTTCTGAGCACTTTTTTTTGTTTTAGTTTGATGTATTCTCTAGCAATCGCTAAAAAAATATTATAAAATTGTTATACACATTTTATAATGTGCTATATTTACTTGTTAAATAAACAAAATAATTTTAAAAAAATTTGGTCCATTTTTTTCCATTTTGTTCCTTTTTGCTTTTGTTTTTGGCCCCAAAAAAAGTTTTGATGTGGCAACCGTGGTATCAACAAAAGAAAAGCAATAACAAAATAGAGAGAAGAAGACTGCAAAATCTCCAACTCCAAGGGCTTATTCTCAAATTGAGAAATGTCAAATCCTCAACTTTATCTCAAACAGGAACGGAACGAAATCCAATTGCTCTTATAGGAAGATATAGCCAAAGAATATATAATACATAGAAGGCGCATCACGAACAAATTTATTTGCACAAAAATTTGGTTCGATGGAGCCATAACTGGCTCCACTTTGCACTCAAAATTAAGTGGTTCTCATAAAAGCAATGAGTGGATAAAATTATTTGTTTCTCTTTGCTGTTGGCTTTGTTAAATGAGAGGCTTTTTTTTAATGAGAGTTTTGTGTTCTCTTTTTTTCATGTTTTTCTTTCTTTTTTTTTTTGGTTTTCGTGCTTGTAATATTAGCTGGTATTTTCATTACTTAGCAGAATTTACATCGCAAAGTCGATATCCTTTTATGTAGGCACAGATTATAAAATTCAAATCCCCAGTTGTGACGCGAAAAAATAGGTATTTTTCAAGAATTTTTTTTCAGGTAAACTAATTTTTATAAAAATTATATACATATTAAATATTTAAAGGTACATGTATTAACTAATTACTATTCAAAAATATTTAAAACTTTATGAGTAATGAGCGATCCCGTCGACACCTTTCTGAAAAACATGTTTTGCGGTGATCAATATCGATCAAATCTAGATCATTATTCTAAGATTATCTTGTGATAAATCGAAGGATTTGAAAAAATATGCACATTTAATAAAATGGCCAACTGTCAAAGTAACAGTTCAATTTTTACTAAAAACACTTTTTTTTTTCAGCTGTAAAAAAAAAGTTTTGCATAAAAAAAAATCCTTTGATCAATCTCTAGATTATTATGTATTGAAAAGCATATAAATTTTAAAATAATCGGTTTAGAAGTTGTTGAATAATCGTGGTCACCGACTTCAATAACGACGTTTTGAGAAAAACGCGTTTAAAGTATCAATTTACTTTAATGTCAGGAAGAACATTTTTTTTTGGAAATAACAAAGAGTTAAAAATTTTCTTACGATCAACTTGAAAATTTTTAGACATATTTTTGAAAACATATACTTTAAGAAAATCCAAAAACAAGTCGATTTATAAAAGTTACTACTAGAGGTGCCCCCTTTAAAACTTTCTAAATCGATTGATTGCAACTAGGGCTCTGCGATTAATCGTTTAAGTAAGAATTCTGATTAATCAAAATGCTTGACTATACAATTGTTCGATTAATTAGGATTTTGATTAATCAAAATGCAAACTATTCGATTAAACAGAATTTGATTAATCCAAATTAAAATTATTCGATTAATCAAGATTCTGATTATTTGGAATAAAATTATTCGAACAACATATTCAAAAAATTTGTTTTTATTTTTAATTTGTTGGATTTTTTTTCAATATTTATCTTTATTGCGAGGTGGGGCAAAGTTTCACCGTTGCAGAAATTGGTTGCGCAAAAGAAAGCGCAAAGAAAAATTTTGAAAAAAATACATAAAATTGGAAATAAAAAGAAATTGTTCGAATATTTTGTTCGAATAATTTTATTCCAACTAATTAAAATCTCGATTAATCGAATAATTTCAATTTGGATTAATCAAAATCCTAATTAATTGAATAATTGATTAATCAAGCATTTTAATTGCTCAGAATTGTTGATTAAACGATTAATCGCACAGCCCTAATTTTTTATGCTTTTTCGAATACAAAACAAAAAATATTACAAAAAAAAAATTTTCCGACGACCATAATCTTGGGTCACAAATTGAAAAAAAAAAAATCAATGAGGTTGGAAAGCAATATTGATATTCGGCAACAACGCAAAAAAAAAATGCAAACATATACCTACATATTTTCCGTAAAAAACCCATTCATATGAAACTATACGCAGTCTCACTTGGCAGCACTCTATAACTAAGCAAAAACCTAAGAAAAAGAACATCATGAGAGTGCATGGGAGAGAGTAAAAGCAAAATAAATGAGTGGTTTTGCTCTTCGTCTTTACTGCGACTGCCCGCCCCCGAAACTAAGGCAACATATTTTGCAAAAATTTTGAGAGATGCGCCTTCTATGTATGTATTGTATATTCTTTGATATAGCGTTGTCAACGAAGTCAAAAAATTTTAAAATACAGAATTGCGATAACAAAATATTTTTTATTTATGTATTGTATGTATATTAAGTAAAGTTCAAGTAAAAAAATAGTTTTACAAATTCACATGTATATCAGTCGTACATTGTTATATTAAATAATTATTTTAATTTAATAAAGAAAAAACGTACATTTAAGTTGGAAAACATTTCAATACGTAAATTCAAGTTGGCAACATTTTAATTGAAAAACAGCAGTCATTTCAAACGTAAATTTAAGTTTAAAAACATTGAATTTGATGGAAATGTTAAATGAAACTTGACGGCCCACGCTGCTAGCTTTCCCCTTGTTTCACTTGCCAATAGACTTTTCACTTCTGCGTTGGATTTTGAATAGTCCTTACTTGGCGCCCCACCTGAATCACATACTAAGAGACTAACGAAGTAGAAGAAACTTCCGCCAGGTCTCGTCTAGCCCTGGGGGGTTACTCTGTAGTTCGATTCGAAAGACAGTTCTATTCGAATGCCAAATTTGATTCCAAAAGGCACAAAATTTAATCTGAACATCGAACAAATATTATTCAAAAATGTTTTCTAGAGTACCAATCGTTCGAATTCGAGTAAATTTTCTTTCAAATCGAACTACAGAGTAACCCCCCTGGGTTCTCCACGTTCCCAAGTCTCTCTGCCATGCCATTTTCTGTGAGCAGATTTATTAATTTCTTTATTTCATTTCTTATGTTGATACTTTTATGCATTGTCTATATCTATACTTCTATACTATTATTATAATTTGACAGGCCATTTTTTTTTTCCGCAAATCTCACGATCTATTGTTCCAATTTTCCCAATATATTCATTATAGTCATGACTGTTCGTGCATATATCGAAGACGATTAAATTCCCATAGAAGCTAGAGCAATGACGTCACGCAAAAACATCCAATAAATACGTATATGACACAAATTATAGAACGGATACTGACAACACGCATGTTTCCTTGGCAACATATAAACGTATGTCATTTCTTCTCTGAGTAATTTTTGACAAAATTGTTTTTCTCATTTTTTGTCAGCTTAACCTATTTACGTCTGCTGTATCCAAAAAGTTACAACAGGAAAGTGAATAATTCCTACCGACTAAAACCACCTACTTCTCTTCCACTCACCCCGCGGGACTACCTCTAGGTATTACTTTGCCGGAGAGGATTAGCGTTAAGCTACATCTTTCGTTATAGTAGTGCTCTACTGTCGCCTTCTGCATTTGCGGTGGTGCGTATTACGTGATCGGCTTTACGCGCGCGTTCTGCGTTCCTCAGTTTACTGATTATTATAGCAGCAATCCTGGCTGCTGTTCTCCACTTCTCTATAGTGTCGCACATATGTGTCGTTAGGTTAGTCACCGTTGGGGGTTCTCCAAATACTTTCTCCAGATTCTCTCTTTCACTTTTGAAACGTAGGCAGTGAAAGAGGATGTGCTTTGAGTTTTCGTGCTCGTCTGGGTAGCTTGGACAATACGGATCTACTTCAAGTTTAAAACGGTGTAGATACTGCTTGAAGCATCCATGTCCGCTGAGCAACTGCGTAATGTTAAAGCCCATTTATTCGTGATTTCGTTGGGACTACTTTGCTATGTCCGGGATTAGGTCAAAGGTACAGCGTTCCTTATCAGACAGCTCCCATCTTCTTTGCCACTCTATTATAGTGCGATGTCTCTCTTCCCTTTTTTGTGCATTCGCTTCCGGTGATCCTGTATTCCTTTTCACCATCGCCCGTATCATATAGGAGTATTCTGTTTGTGAAATAGTAGGCAATTATTTTCAGTAGGTACTCCGGTACTTCGAACAGCCGTAAAGCGCTCATTATCTAGGGAAAGTTCGCCTAGTTGAATTCATCTTTTACGTCTACGGTCACCATTGCGCAGTACTTTTCCCCCCATTTTTCCACCGTTGGTCACTGGTGGCTTCGCGTGCGATGCTTATTGTAGTATGTATAGCATCGACAGTGGACCGCGCTTTTCTGAATCCGAATTGTCGCTCTGAAAGTCCTTCCGGTCTTTCGAATGACTCCTGGAGTCTGTCGCAAATGACACGTTCCAGGATTTTTCCGAGTGTAACCAGCATACATAAAAGGCGGTATGATGACGGTTGGTCTGGCAGCTTTCCTGGTTTTAGTAGCAGTATCAGTATGTCGCTTCCAATAGTCTGGGAACACACCTTCTTTCATGCAGGTGTCGAAAAGTTTAGCAAACATTTCCGGTTTTGTTGTGATTGCTGTTTTTAGTGCTACGTTGGGAATGCCGTCTATTCCCGGTGCCTTATTGTCTGCGATCCTTCGCTGTATGGCAAGCACTTCACTTGTAGTTACCTCTGGTACGTATGCCCTCGACAAAGACCATGGTACCTGTTATCTCGAAGCGTCTAACAGACTTTCTGTTATCACTTAACAGAAAGAGTTGTAGGCAGCTGGTGGGATTATATACAGGTCATTTCTCTTGGGCCAAACATTTGCATATGATTGTCCTAGGAGCTAGTGCCTTCTGTGCTTCCTGTGGTTTGGAGGAAGAATGTGAAGAGACGGCGGACTACTTTCTTAGTGTCTGCTCCGGTTTCTGCCAGATCAGAGTAAGCATATTTGGTACTGGAGTGTTGGGAGACGAACACCTGAGCTCTCTAACACCGCAGGATCTGCTAAGATTTATTAATAAATTTGGTAGATTTAAAGAATAGCAAAAGGGAACACTGGATATAGTACAATGGACGTCTGAGTGCTGTATTCTTAAATACTTCTTTTGTCTGTTCCAACAAAAAAAAAAAACAAAAAAATGCCCTCGTCCTTCTGTTATGGTCTTCACCGAGTTCCTCTTGAGAGCGGAATAGGGTAGTGACCACTGTACGCATCAGCGTGGGGCAGGTGGGCTGAGGAGGTCTCGGTCCTTTGAGTTTTTTCATCACCGTTATATATGCTATTCCCCAAGGGTCGGAATCTGCGCTATCGCAAAGCGCTTTGAAACAGGCATTCTTACTGGCTCTTATTGTGTTTTTGAGCTCGGCCCTCTCGTCTTTGTAGACGGAGTGTAAGGTATCCCACGTTGGGATGGAGCGGGTCGCCTGCGCTTTTCTGCCTGCATTGAAGCAGTTTTTTCTTGCGTTTGCCACTTCATTATTCCACCAGTAAACTGGTTTCCAGTTGGGCTTCGCTGAACGTCTAGGCATCGTTACGTCGCATGCTTTTACGAGAAGTGTGGTGACGTCTGCTGCCATATCTGCAGATGTCACACTCATCATCGTCGCGTCGTTCAAAACTGAGGCAAAAATTTCCTCATCGAAGGCTTTTTTCGTTCAACCCTTTTGTTTTGCTTTCTGAATACGAAGTGTGTGTGGTGTAATACGCGTAGCGACATCAACGGTGATGGCCTTATGATCGCCGTGTGTATTTAAAGAGCTAATACTCCATTTAGCATGGCGGGCAATTGAGCTGGGGCAAAGGTAAGGTCTATTATGGATCTACCTCTATCCGTATCAAAAGTAAATTTCCCGTATTCGTTCAGTATTTCTCTCGAGAAGTATTCTACCACATTTTTTTGTACGGGTGCTACTCCATGTGGTGGACCATGCGTGCTTCCGTTACCAGTGTTAAGTATGTCGTTTCTTCTCTGAGTAATTTTTGACAAAATGTTTTTTCTCATTTTTTGTCAGCTTAATCTATTTACGTCTGCTGTATCCAAAAAGTTACAACAGGAAAGTGAATAATATAGTTGCATTAACAGTCTTAAATAAAGGCACCTCAATCTAGGATTTTTTTTTGCAGACACAGCAAGAACTCTAAATTCTTTTCACCTTTCTAAAAATTATTTGTTATAAAGCGCGGTTCACGCAAAATTGGCACGTAGGAAAGTTGCTGTATCTTTTTAACCAGAACACTCAGAATAACAAATAATGCATTAAATGATAAGTTTAATATTATGTTTTAATACTATAATATTAAAAGATTTAAATTTCTTTGTTGTGCAAAAAGTTCCGGGTATTCCTATTAATGGACCCCATCAAACTTTGAACATCCGCTCTGGATACTTTTGCGGCTATTTGGTTCCATTTTAGTAACATTGAATTCACATTTTTGACAATACCTGCATTTTTCTTCAACTTATATTTTGTAATAGCCCAGTATTTTTCGATCGGTCGAAGCTGGTGGCCATTGGGTGGATTCATATATTTGGGCACTACATCTACTTTATTTGTCTGATACCAATCCATGGTTTTCTTAGAGTAGTGGCAACTGGCTAAATCAGGCCAAAACTTCACTGGCGAATGGTGGTGACGAACAAATGGCAATAGTCGTTTCGAAAGGCACTCTTTGATGTGAATATCAGACGTCATAGAAGAGGATGTCACAAATGCCCTGGATTTGAGACCACAGCTGCAAATAGCCTGCCACACCATTGCTTTCTTTGCAAATTTATTCATTTTTATGTACTTGAATTTTGAGGGTACATTACCACGATTCGTTGCCATATAAAATTTTTGACCTGGAAGCTATTTAAGATCAAATTTTACGTATGATTCGTCATCCACAATAATGCATCCATTGAATTTGGTCAAAATATTATTATAAAGAAGACCAGCACATTTTTTGGCCAGCAAATTCAGTTTGTCTGTTCTATTTGGATATTTTATAGCACGATAGCACTTTAGCCCAGTTTTTATGCGTATTCGTCTAGCAGTACTTTTGCTGGTATTGAATTTTTTGGCACGATCGCTAACCGATAGTCCTGGATTGCTTTTGATGGACCTCAAGATCTTTGCTTTTAATTTTAGGTTGGTGGTTCCCGTTTTGTTCACAACTTTTTTAGCTCTTTCAACACTAAGAGTTTCTTTATATCGTTTTATAACTCTCTTTTGGAGATATTTAACACTTTCGCAATCTTTGAACCAGACCACGACGGATTTTCAATAAATTTGTTCACAATCAATTTTCTATTTGCAGCTTCCATTGTGCACACAATCACCAACTTGCGATCAATTAATATGAAAAATTTATCAACTAACGGTAACGGTATTGTAAACAAACCCCAGTAAAAAATTTGTTGTTCTTATGACTAGGGGCGACGTGGTGACTACAACAAAGCGTGCCAATTTGGCGTGAACCGCGCTTTAAATATATTTTTATTTTGTTTTCATTTTTATTTTCAAATTTTTTGTGCACAAAGGGCTGATTTCATTTTGAAAATGAAAAACAATTTTGTCAAAAATTACTCAGAGAAGAAATGACATACTTTTATATGATGCCAAGGAAACATACAGTCGGTGGAATAAAAATGAAAACAAAATTTTAGCAACAAATTTACATCATTATAAAAGCTACGTGAAATGTGGTTGAAATGGCAATAATGTTATGAAATTTAGTTTAGATTTTCTTTTAAAGTTAAATATTACTAAGTGACAGAACGATGGTACGAAAATAAGTTGACAAAAACTTCAAAATCCAAAATGGGAACCTTTTTCGGTAAAAGTTTTAGTGAATTGGTCTTCTATATTGAAAACAAGATTTTTACCACCTACTGTATGTGTTGTCAGAATCCGTTGAACTTTGTTATTAATCTATGGTAGGGAACAGAATGTGTATGCCCAGCAAATTGTTTTTGTATAACTGAAGTTCACCACGATGCACAGTGGTCTGGAATACAGAAAAGCTGGCCATAAGTAAAAAAAAACATTCTTTTGCAATGATTATTTGTGCTAGGGGATTTTCGGGGTTGATGATTACGAATCCGATCTCAAAAACAAAATGGTTGATGGTTGAGATGGTGTTTCTTATGTTATAGTTTTTGTTGATGGAATACGAAATGAGCACGATAAAGTAATTGAATGATCAGGAAACTGAAAAATTTCTTGTTGATGAGTGACGAAGACCACCAACCGGACAGATGAGATTCAAAATGAAAGTTTGGAACATGCAATTTTGTCAATGGAGGCATCCGATTTAGACTAAAACGATGTGCCTCTATGTGGAGGTATATCATTATTAAAGGTAAAGTCGAAAATAATTTCGTTAGTCACATCCATTATGCACAGAAAACAACCGTAAAATGTATGTACAAAAAGCAAAATCATGGGAAAAATATTGTGTATCAAGTTCGAGGACCGATTTGGCAATGCAAAAATATTACTGAATATTTTGGAATATTAAATATGACTTTTTTATGTCAATTACGCTCACAACATGTTTTAAATAAAACAAAAGCCCCCCAATCGCATTTGTTTTCTAAATGGGCTTACAAATACCAACTTCGACTACGTCGGTGCAAATAATATTAAAAATGTAATGCCGACTGATGATGAGAATACTGAACAAATAAATCCTGAAAAAAATAGAATGATTTGTGCCATTTGACCCTCTTCTAAGCGACGAATGACAAAATCGTCCTGTTCAAAATGTAATTAAAGCTTGTGCGAGAAGCACAAAATATAGCTTTGTGTCTCTTGCATGTAATGAAACTTGATTCTCATGAAAACTCGTTCCTTTTTAGTTCAGTATATTACTTTTAAGATGCAAACTCATTTGATGAATTATATGTGCCTTAAGTTACTTTTTTTGTACTTGAATATATAGCGTTTTGTAAAACATGCTAAATGAACTAAAGCTGTGAAAATTTAATTTTTAAATAAATATTATTAACAAAAAATGTCCGTTGTTGTTTTCCCATATGCTAAATTAACCAAATAATGGAAAACAATCAACTTTCAAAGTTGTTGATGTAAAGGTAATGTGTATGGCCACTTTGAATAATGCCGTCGTTAAAATCGGCGAAACCGTTTAAAAACTACGCACTTTTTAATAACACAGTTTTCCACTTCAAAATTCCACACGTTTCGACACTTATTTTTGCTTAGAATTGAAAAGCCAAAAAAAAAAAATGTTTGAAGAATAGCTGTACATAACCGATGTTCTTAAACGCTGCTAGGAATATTATTGCAACCAGGGCTTTGGAGCAGCCAAATTTTGAAGTTGCTCCGCTCCAGCTTCGCTCCACCCTTTTAAGTATAGCTCCGGCTTCGCTCCATGCTCATCATCATTTTGGCTCAAAACTCAACATATTTACCATACGAAAAAAATATGATACTAACTCGTACAATAACTATAACGTCTTAATGGCTGCTGTCATAGCAATAAGTTAAGATAGTGAATCACCCCATATTTCCAATGGCGCATTTTGAAAAAATTAAGAATTATTACCAGCCACAAATATGTAAAGCAGGACTTTGGAGCAGAGCTGGAGCAAGGAGCTGTGGAGCACACATGGAGAACCCAGGACTAGACGAGACTTGGCGGATGATTCTTCTTCTTCTTGTAGTCTCCTAGTATGTGATTTAGGAGGGCGGCAAGTGAGGACTATTCAGAATCCGACGCAGAAGTGAAAAGTCTATTGGCAAGTAAAGCAAGGGAAAAGCAGCATGGGCCGACGAATTCAATATTTCTACCAAATTTAAATTTTATGTTTTCCAACTTAAATTTACGTTTTCTCTTTGTTAAATTATAATTTAATATAACTATGTACGATTGATATATATGTGAATTTGTGAAACCATAATTTTATAATAATTTTATTTTAAAATTTGTTTGACATCGCTGGCAACGCTATATCTTTCTATGAGAGCAATTGGATTCCGTTCCTGTTTGAGATAATAATTAAGGAAAATCCCATATTAAAAATGGCCCTTTTAGTTTGAGAAAGTTTCAACGGTTAGTTTAGGTGCATTTGAGATTTGAGAAAAAGATTAGTTTTCAAACGCACCTCAAGTTAAGATTAAACAAAGTGTTTGTTGGGATGGTATAAGTATTTGGAGGTAGATGCATTTTTTCAAAAAGTAGCCATTTTGAATTTTTGACAAGTAAGAGGAATCTTTTAGAGATGCATTTTTTGATATAGGTACAAACGAGAGTTAGTAGTAGATTACACAGTGCAACAAAAATTCAACTTTTGTCTTATGCGCGAGATTTTTCAACGGTTTTATAATGATTTAGGTGATCTCGACTGCGTATTCAGTTTTTCTCCATCACATCCAGTTCTCACAATATGGGACTGAAGTCGGAAAAATGGGGTCTTCAGGGGCTATTAATTTGATGTCTGAAGCAAAGTTGTTAAGCACAAAGAGATAAACCATTTTTGTGTATACGCTTTTCCTCCATCTCCTGTCCTTCTTGGGGTCTAAACCCCCTTTTTCGATAAATAGCGGGTAAAACAAAAACCGTTGAGAAAAATCGGAATAACCTATGAGGTACACTTCCCAGAATAATGCGAAAACCGAATTTTTCGCATTAGGATCGAGCCACTCACACTACATAAGTAAATGAATCTACCTTAATTCTTCTGCCATGGTGTATATGACATTCAGTTGGCTTGACTGTTTACACATCAAATCTTTGGCGTACCTTGCACACATCCATTGTTTTTAATAGTTAAAAATAAAGTGTATTTTAACTAAATTATAAGCATTTACAACTTCGCATTACATATAACTTAAAATTATTGTTAAGTTCATGAAAAAACAAAAATGAGGCACACTAAATTTTAAATACATTTGCTGTGGATATGCTAAATTTATTATCAGAACATGTTTTGTCCCATCTCATTCTTGATATCTTACGGTGACATTCAATTTAAAATTAGAAAAAGTTCATTTTTGGTTTTAGGATGGACTCCGATCCTCCTAATAAAGATAAAGATATAAACCACAAAAGATTTTGTTCGCTAGGCATTTCTTTATAAAAGTGTAATTTTCCCCTTCCTCTTTTTTTAGAATCTTTTTTCTCTAAAAAACGAAAAAACACATTTTTACTTTGAATTTCTCTTATAGAATAAAAGGGTCAATTTGGAGGTTCCACTTATAGTCATGGTGATAACAAATCAAACGTATTTTGGTTTTTCAAAATCAGTTCAGTAGAACTCAAGATATCATTCCTACCAGTTCAAAAATTATCATTTTGAGAAAAACGCGCTTTAAGTTTTTTTAAATAAATTTGTATATTCAAAAATTTAAAAATATTTTTATGCAAATTGCTTTTAGTCAGCCATCCCTAGTGCATACTGAAGGTCTTCAGTTCTGTGAACTTCTTTAAGTGCTCTGATTGGGCCATTTTTCTCGCTGTACGTACTTTAGAATTTTCTCCTCTCCTTCTGTTGAATTAAGCTATGCGAGTTTTGCAGATTTTCAACGTCCAAAAACGTCTTTTTGGTGATTCTGAAAAAGAAAAGAGTATGCTGATTACGAATCGGATGCCAGTTTTTCAAAATTCAAAGTGGCGAAAGAATTTTTCGAATTGTTCGTATTCGCTTGAAACTATTACTATGGGATTTTTGAGGTCACTGATTACGAAATTAGTATCAGATATGTAATCAGCTACCCTGAGAACCCTCGAGAAACGAGTTTCAAGCGAATCCCTTGAACTGGAAAAATAGTCGGATTCATGTCAGCGTACCTAAAAACCCGCGGGTAATGAAATACTACCCACTGAAAAACGCAACTGAAACACATCGTTTACTCACTGAAGCTTATCCTGACTGTGCTATAGATTTCTAAACAATTAAAAGTATTGGGAATGATTCAAAAGCAAGGAAATTGTGTGCCGTACGAATTGAAGCTGAGAGACGTCGAACGACGATTTTTCACATGTGAACTGCTGATTGAACGACAGAAAAGAAAGGGGTTTCTGCATCGAATTGTGACTGGCGATGAAAAGTGGATACCTTACGACAACCCAAAGAGTAAAAAATCATGGGGGCATGTCCGGGCATGCATCAACATCAACGGCAAAGCCGAACATCCATGGATTCAAGCTCATGCTGTGTATTTGGTGGGATATGAAAGGTGTCGTGTATTATGAGCTGTTGAAACCAAATGAAACGATCACTGGCGACCGCTACCCACTACAATTGATGCGTTTAAGCCGAGCATTAAAGGATAAGAGGCCAGAATATGAGAATACTTGGAAACGCTGAAATGGGAAGTGCTACCCCCCCCCCCCCCCGTCGTATTCTCCAGACATTGCTCCTTCTGATTACCACTTGTTCCGATCGATGACACATGGCCTGGCTGAACAGCACTTCCGTTCTTTCGAAGAACTCAAAAAATGGGTCGATTCGTGGATAGCCTCAAAAGATGAGGAGTTCTTTCGACGCGGAATCCGTATGCTACCAGAAAGATGGGAAAAGGTTGTGGCTAACGATGGACAATACTTTAAAGAATAAATTTATAATCACTTTTTCACAATAAATGTCCAAATTACGAAAAAAAATACGAGTTTATACATTCATACTCCCAATACTAAGGAAATAAATTGAATATAAATAATATTGTAAACTCTTATTTTGCATATGAGTGCTTAAAATGCCGTGGGCACACAAACACTATCTCTTTCTCTTTACTGTTATTCCTCTTTTATATTCGCAGTTGCAAAACACAGAAGTTTCAATTCTATCGAGTGGACTAAGTTGCGGATAGGAGTTTTTTAATAAAAATTTATTTACAAAATTTTAGAAAAATGTAATTTGAATGTTTTTAAAACTAATCAAATTATAATACTGGCTGTATTCATGATATCGTATTTTTGTAGTAAACTTATGAAAACCATACAACCTTATACATCATATTGTGAACGCCTGTTGTAAATTTGTGAACTTACAGTGCATCCAGAATCTTCGTCCATGTTTTATTCAATTGTTTTTGTGATCAGCTGATCAAAATATACGCATGCAACGAATTTTCAGTGCTACCAAATTAAAATTTGACAGTTAAAAATCTTCAAGATCTATCAGAAACAAAATAATATGGTAGCTTCCCATTTTTTTGTCAGTTGATTGGCAAATACACAAATACAATACAAAATTTATAATAGGGGTTTCCCCGTTGTATTTTCGATATTTGTAGTATTTGAAAATTGTATGTATTTTGTTTTGGTAAACTTATCAAATTTAATACAAATATCAAATTTATCAAAAATACAAAATACAAGACTATTTACTACAGATCGTGAATACCCATACTGTTAAGGGATTGATTGGATTATGACACGAGGTACGTTTTTGGCTGTGCAACGCCACAAATATGAAAGTGTATTGCATATCTTAACTTAAGGCCCTGAAAACATTTTTAAAATTTTGCAGAAGCAAAAAACATTTCCAAATTTTAATACATTTTTTCAACATTTTTTGTATTAACTAAAAGAACAGAGACGTAAGTTTGGGTTGAATGCCCTAAAAACCACTTAACTACAGAAAAATTCATTAAGCCATTACATATTACCTAAATAAAAAACCTAGACCTGAACTGAAGTCATGATTTCGGAAAATGTGACACTTACATTTAATTTTCATAATTTCCTAAAAAAATGTTTGTTCATGATGCAGGTGGAAATGTTTAATCCTAATGCATTAGAAAGTCGATTTTAGAAAAGAGATTTTTGGTCTTTTGCTAAAGAAAGGTAGCAATATGCAGTTATATAAGCGTTCAAAAACAATAAACGCTTAAGTCGACTTAAGACAGAATTCCAATACACATGTGCGTGAAATCCCCGAAATTCTATGTTTTTTAAAACAAAAGTCATAAAAAAAAACAATGGATGTGTGCAAGGCACGCAAGATATTTGATGTGTAAACAGTTAAGCCAACTGAATGCCATATACATAAGCTTGCATATGTATAGCCATATATAGGGATTTGATATATAATCTATATTGCAGGTAAATAATTCAAACTAAAACAATTATTTTATAAACTTAAAAATTTATTAGATATCATTATCTTTTATATATAATATCCCAATTCACCCAATGCACCAAATCGTAGTTGCATTATTTTTCTTTTACTCGATGCATTTTGATCGGGGCACGATATGTTCGCATATACGCAGCTGTAATTGCATCTTTTTTCCTCTCTTTAAGTTTTTCTTCTTGTTGATTTGAAATTTTATTAGATGTGAAAATTTTACATAACGTCGGCTGAGAATTGATTTGGTATAGGTATATGAATTTGTACCCACATACGCCAAATTAATTCTCAGGCGACGATAAGTGCTTTCCGCATTTAATCTTAGAAAGGCAACAGGAGTGACCAGTCACCTCACTACTTTTTAAAAGCACCGCAAAGAGATTTGCCTTAACTGCATTTAATAAAAATAAGAAACAATGTATACATAGATAAAAAAGTGTTGCCTTTCTAAGGTTAATGCACAAAGCAAAATTTTTATAATGTCGTGGTTTGCTATCATTATCACTAAATTTTGTTTATACATTTATTGAAACCTAGATTCCTTATTACTTATCATTTTGTATTGTTTTTATATTTTAAAAAATATTTAATTTTAATCCAATCTAACTATCCGAATGCAAAATCTATCAAACGCCTGAATTTGCTACGGCGACTTCTATGCTTGTATGGTATAGTCGATCTCCATACGTTTAACACCAACAAATAATTCTGCCACGAATAAATGTACACACACATTTTGTTTTCGTATGTACACATATGTGTGAGTAAATTGATCGAAACATAAACAAACAAACTCCGCTCGTATTTTAATTTCTCCCTCTCTTCTCTTTGTTGTTTAGAGTAGCACAGTCATGCCGCGCAGTAGTGTGAGCGAGACGGGAACTGGACGTTACAGTTATCTTACATCTTACGATACAGTTATTCTTACATTTTACACATTTGAAATTTTGCCCATACCGTGAGCTCAAATGTTTACACATCAAAAAACAATGGATGTGTTGTAAGGACTCAAAATATTAGAGTTATTTTGACCCCACAATTTAAATGTAACATATGTATGAATATATAAAATGAAGTAAAGTATATACATACATATTACAGTACGATAAAACATGTAAAAACTAATATGAACAAAACGGTACAACAGAAGGAACATTAGTATAAAAGGACATGCATTAAACAGAACAAGACACTCAGACTTAGATCGTGGTCTAAGGTAGTAACTTGGTGGTTCTATTGTTCTCTATTCGCTAGATTATATGTAATAAACCAACCGATGCGTCCGCACGGTAGGCTAGTACAAAAGAGTCGTTAGATTATATCAGCAGAGCGTCCGCATGCTAGGTTCTTCATAAGACATTATTCATTCGTGAGGTATTAATTGGATCTTGGCGTAAGTCCTTACGTCAAGATCAAGTTTCCACTGAGGTATTAATCGGCATCAGGGGGTCGTATCCACGTACCCTGGTGTAGCGAACACACGTAATTGCCACGGACCATACAACAAACGACAATGACCTAACCATCGTATCACGAACACACACAAAGGAAACATACGAACGCAAACCGAGCGCCAAGGAAGGCAAACGAGCGCCAAGGAAGGCAAACGAGCACCAACGAAGGCAAACGAACCCCCGAGAAGGATGATTGAGGGGCTGCAAGGAACAAACAAAGACTGTACGAGGTACCAAGAATAAAAATAATCAAGTGTATTTAAAACCAACAGTGAAGAAAATAAATAAGCAAGTGAACAAAGAAAAACCGAAACGAACTATCGTGAGTTATCATTTACGCACCCTGGTTACTCGCTGAGTATACCCTGACAAAAAGAAAAGGAACCAGGAAGGTTCGTTACAAATGGCGCCCGAGCAGGGACTCGTAAAATAAAACAAAGCAAAGAAAGTGACTCGTAAAATAAAACAAACAGAGAAATTGACTCGTAGAATAAACAAAGAAAGTGGCTCGCAAAATAAACAGAGATAGTGACTCAAAACAAAGAAAATGGCTTGCAAAATAAACAGAGATAGTGACTCGTAAAACAAGCAAAGAGCTAACTAAATTTTAAAAGAGAGCAAAGAACTCCGCAGTGAATAAAGAGAGCAAAGAACTCCACATTGAGAAAAAAAAAGCATACGAAATAAAATGGTGCGACTTTCGTGGGTATACACATTACGAAAAGATGATCTACTCGTATACGCTAAGGAATTCAACTTCGATGAATCTGGCTCAGTCGAAGAGCTACGAAAGCGATTTGCGACTTTTGTGCAGAAACAAGATGGCAACCCGGCAATACAAGAGCGACTACAAAGACTTGAAGCTAAGCATTCGAAGCCAATCCCATTAGCACAATGCACTCCAGCAACACCAATAGACAACATACATACCGAACTACCGACATGTGTATCTGCAACGGAAGCTCCAACGACTTCATCCTCTGCAGCAATCGAACAGGTCCGTAAATGGTCGATCAACTATGATGGCGGACGTGATCCCATCGCTTTTATAGAGCGCATAGAAGAACTCAGCGAAGTTTATTCAGTTTCAATGGATGCACTACCTCGGACTATGCCCACACTGCTACGCGAAAGAGCATTAATGTGGTTTCGCAACAATAATCGACATTGGGCTGAGTGGAGCAGTTTTAAACATGACTTTCTAAGTTTCTTTCTACCAACGCGATATTTCGAACGCCTTGAAGACGAGATCCTGCAACGTCAACAAAAGGTTCGTGAAAAGTTTAAGGATTACGTGATATCCATACAAAATCTCATGCGACATGCCGGATACTCAGAACAGCAGAAATTAGAACGAATATTTAGAAACTGTGCCAGTGAGTATCAATTATACATTAAGCGAAGAGATTTCGGCAACCTAGATGAACTCATCACGATGGCCGAAGATTTTGAAGCCATCAGCGAAGGGCAAAGACGACACCACGAGCCACCTCGGCGTAACATTGAAACAGCGAGACACCTTTCCGAAGAGCCGAGGCACACCGAGACATCAACAAGGTTCACATACAACAGTCAAAGAAACCATAATCAACCACCAAGGCAAATACATGCTATACCAAGGCCTGAATATAACACAATACATGCATCAGCACACGTACAGCCTAGAAATAACGAAGTCGAGAGGGTAGTACAAGCTACGCAAGCAAGTGCACCTGAGGTTGCACAAGCGTATCCAAGAACCTTACATATAAACACCAGCACAGCATGCAGACGATGTGGTCAAGATGGTCACATGGCACGATCCTGTCGCAACCCTAAAATCCTCTTCTGCTGGCAATGTGGTAAACGCGACATAAGGACTATTGAGTGTTGTCGTCAACAAACGGGAAACGAGCCAGGCCTACATCCAGAGCGAGGAATGATGAGGTCATCAATGCAGCCACCTCGCACACAACATCACTAGGGCAAGACAATGGTCATATCTTCGCCATTGTTACCCTAGGCGAAGAAAACGTCCGAGCCACCATCGACACAGGGGCAACAAAAAGCTTCATAAGCACGGCGTTAGCCAAAAGATGGCGCAATAAAGGGCAGATAAAGACAAAACAAACAAGGGTTCGTCTGGCAGATGGTACAACGAGAGGAGTCAACGAAGTGCTAACCATAAAAGTTACATTGGGTGAGAGTCACTGCACATTATCCTTACTTTTACTTCCAGAAGTAATAGACGACTTGATACTGGGTATGGATTTTCTAACTAAGATGAATGCCAAAATTCAATGTGGAGGTTATAATATCACCTTACAACAACAGAATAACACTATGCCCATTATAAACACATGTACAGTAGCAAGAGAAAGTACCGAAGAAGAAAAAATTAAACAATTCCTACAAGAAGAACTCCAGGCCTTTGATACAATGGAGGGCCCATCTAATATTACCACGCATCGAATAACAATGCGTGACGAAGAGCCAGTGAAGCAAAGATATTATCCAAGAAATCCAGCAATGCAAGAAATCATCAGCCGAGAAATAGATGATCTACTCCAAAAAGGATGCATAGAACCCTCTAGCAGTCCTTATAGTGCGCCAATCGTACTAGTAAAAAAGAAAACAGGTGCATGGCGATTGTGCATAGACTATCGTCAACTGAATGCAAAGTCAATTCCCGACGCATACCCTCTACCAAGGATACAGCACATCCTAGAACGCTTACGTGATGCTACATACATTTCAAGTTTAGATCTTAAAAATGGCTATTGGCAAATACCAATGGAACCCAATAGTAAGCAATATACAGCCTTCACAGTACCAGGAAGAGGATTATTCCAATGGCGTGTTATGCCATTCGGACTTCATTCAGCACCAGCAACATTTCAAAGAGCATTAGATCAAGTCATAGGTCCAACCATGGAACCACACGCATTCGCTTACCTAGACGACATCGTTGTAACAGGGAAAACATTGGAAGAACACATGATTAATCTCAGAGAGGTACTACGGCGGCTCAAGACAGCAAATTTGCGCATCAACCCTGACAAATGCGAATTTTTCAAACGTGAAATCAAATATCTAGGGCATGTTGTAAGCAGCGAAGGAATACACACAGACCCCGACAAAGTAGCAGCTATACGTGAATTACAAGCACCCACAAATGTACGTGAACTACGACGCTGTCTTGGGATAGCATCATGGTACAGACGATTCGTACCCGACTTTTCAAAAGTGGTACAGCCACTAAGCTCACTCCTCAAAAAGGGTAAACATTGGAAATGGACCAAAGATCAGCATGTGGCATTCAATACATTGAAACAAAAACTAACAGAAGCACCCGTGTTGACCTGTCCAGATTTTACAAAGAAATTCATACTTCAAACAGATGCTAGCGACTATGGTCTAGGTGCAGTACTCACACAAGATGTAGAAGGAGTGGAGAAAGTAATTGCATATGCAATCCGACATTTAAATAAGGCAGAACGCAATTACTCACCAACGGAAAAAGAGTGTCTAGCAATCGTATGGGCTATACGAAAGATGAGGCCATATCTAGAAGGCTATAAATTCACGGTTATCACTGATCACTTATTACTCAAATGGCTAAATTCCATCGAAAGTCCAACTGGTAGAATAGCTAGATGGGCATTGGAACTACAGCAACATTCATTCGATATCCAGTACAGACGTGGAAAGTTAAACGTAATCGCAGACGCTTTATCTAGGCAACCACTAGAAACCTTAGCCAAAGCAACAACCGAAACCCATCCCGAGTGTCCATGGTGGAAGAAAAGAAGGAGAACTGTATCGGCATATTCCAAGCCAGACCGCAGACGAAGACAACGCCCCTTGGAAGTTATGTGTCCCCACACCACTACGAAGCAGAGTGATGTATGAAAATCACAATCAACCCAGTGCAGGTCATCTAGGAATACGTAAAACCATTGCACGAGTAGCAAATCGATACTACTGGCCAGGCATGTTTCGGGACGTAAGCCTGTATGTACGCAAATGTACCACATGTCAACAGTGAAAAACCAGTCAACAGAAACCAGTAGGGGCGATGCTAACACAAATAGCTGATGAACCATGGGCAATGGTTTGCGCTGATTTTGTGGGTCCTCTACCACGATCTACACATGGTAGCAACATGCTTCTCGTTTTCTTTGACCGATTTTCAAAATGGACCGAACTCATTCCTCTACGACGTGCTACATGTGAAACTCTAAAGAAGGCTTTCAGAGAACGAATTCTAGCCAGATTTGGAGTACCAAAGGTATTAATAACCGACAATGGCGTACAATTCGTTGGAAAAGAATTTCAAAAATACTTGAAAGAAATTGGAGTCCGCCAACAATTCACCGCGCCGTACACACCACAAGAAAATCCCACAGAACGAATGAATCGAACAGTAAAAACAATAATAGCACAATTCACAGGAAAGGACCAAAGAAAATGGAATGATTTACTTCCGGAAATTACCCTAGCAGTAAACTCAAGCATTCAAGATACAACAGGGTTTAGTCCAGCATTTCTAGTCCAAGGTAGAGAACCAGGATTACCGAATACTCTATTCGATGAAAGCACTCTAGGTACCGCTCAAGTACACAAAACACCTAAAGAGAAAAGCGAACAAATGAAAGAAATCTTTGTGATAGTACGACGAAATCTTGAACGAGCAGCGCAGAACCAAGCTAGATACTACAATTTACGTCGAAGGATACGGAAACCCACTGTTGGTCAACTTGTGTGGTTGAAACAACAGCATTTATCTAAAGCAGTCGACAATTTTGCAGCCAAACTTGCTCCTAAATATGATGGACCTCATCAAATCATAGATTTCATATCACCAGTAATAGTGCAAATTAGGAAAACAGGTGGTGGAAGTACAAGAACAGCCCACATAAATGAGTTGAAAGAATATAATGTGGAAAATCAAGCTGAAACAGCCCAAGCATGAAAACCATCAATATTTACAAACATCAAATCATCATCAAACTACAATCAAACCAGAAGATTGTATCCTAAATGTCAATAGAAACAACACGAATTATCAAAAATGCCGATAAAAACAAATATCATCGAAGTCATCAATAGTTTTATCATCACTCAAGATCAAACTGCCATCAATATTTACACAACTATCAATATCATCGTAAAGTTCAAATAGCAGTATCAAAATAATCACCATCCACTAAAATAAACAGCAAAATAAAACAAAATGAACAAAACTCGCAAAACATCAAAATATTGATCAATAATAATATAAATAATTAATAATAATAAAACTAATAAGAATCGCAGTCATAAAACAAAAATAATGCATAAAATAAAATCTTACATATTTCGTCAGAAATAATGCCTCACCCGGTATCAGTCAGAAGAACTAAAAATCAACAACGGGATACTGTGATAGTTAAAATGTATGTATATTCATTACAAAAGAGAAGTGCCGCAAATATTCAACAGCAGAAAGCAAAGAGAAGAACAGTTGCACATAGATATGGGAAAATATTATTATTTCAACTGAGTAACACAAAGAAGAGAAAATACATAAGATATGAGAGCAGAACAGTTGCACAAAATACCGTGTGTAACTAAAAGCGGCACTATACAAAATTAGTGCAAATTAAAATACACTGGAAAATATTTTGTATGTTTGTGTGTATGAATTATGAATTATGCTCAAACACCAAACAAACTAAAAACTACACTATACAAAATGTAACATACACTATGTTTTATGAATTATATACATAAAAAAAAAATAAAAAAAAAAAAAGGAAAAGATAAATAAATATAAATTTAAGAAAAGAGCTACGAACCCACATATAAGAAAAAATATATATATATACATAGCATAAGAGGTATATACCCATTTATATATATTTATAAAAAGAAATAAAAAGAGAAAAAAAATAGAGAATAAGAAAAAAAGGTTCAAAGATCACCTAGGGAAAAAACATATAAAAGGGCACACAAAACTAAAGGGTATCAAAACAAAACCCAAAGGAGATATGGACTCACACAGGCATTCGAAAAGACATTATACTGAGGAAACTAAAGGCGTAGACCCACACGCAAAAATTCCGAGGGTCGTACTAAGAAGACTGGAAGATGATGAAAATTATAGTGTCATCACCATCAACAGCACTACAAGCACCAGTAATAGCTGCGTATCTACGGAAATCTACGATCCATACCGAGATCGGTCCACTGACGAAGACACCGAAGAAGAAGAAGAATATATCGAAGAAAATGAAGAAGAATATTCCGAAGAAGATGCCATAGAAGAAGACGCCGTCATACCAGCTGAACCAGTCCCATCGTCCGATGACAACGAAAGCGAAGAAGACGACAGTGAGTACAACAACCGGAAAGGCTTCATGACGGTTACATCACATACACAAAAAGAAGAAGGAGTAGGGTGTACAATAATCACCACCACCGTAACCTATAGATGTACGATATACAACGATGGAACAAACCAACCAACAACAACCCAGAAACCGATGATAGAACACAGCAACAATAATGAAGAAATCCACAATAATTACACCAACAACAACAATAGCCAAGAAACCCATAACAACAATAGCGAAGAAACCCATATTACCTACGAAGAAACACCCAACAATAAGAGTAAACCAGATGATAACAATAATAACAGCAAAGATAACAACAACAGCAGTGAAGAAAATAACAACAACGATCTTATCCAGGACCTTCTACCGGAGTATTTGGAAAACGATGTACTAATCGTAGAAGAGTTGAGCGACATTTTGGGCCTAATCGAGGACGAAGATCATTTGTCAATCCCAATCACCAATCTCACAGGAGACCAATTGCCTGACCAGTTACAACACGAGTTGCGGGAAGCAGCGGGAAAGCAGCGACGGAAGAGATGCTCATTTAAAAGAGAATACGAGGGAAAGATATACAAAGTACGAGTAAAACCAAATGGGTGCATCATAGTCAGTCTTGGCTCTACTAAGTAAGGGGGGGAGGGGTGTAAGGACTCAAAATATTAGAGTTATTTTGACCCCACAATTTAAATGTAACATATGTATGAATATATAAAATGAAGTAAAGTATATACATACATATTACAGTACGATAAAACATGTAAAAACTAATATGAACAAAACGGTACAACAGAAGGAACATTAGTATAAAAGGACATGCATTAAACAGAACAAGACACTCAGACTTAGATCGTGGTCTAAGGTAGTAACTTGGTGGTTCTATTGTTCTCTATTCGCTAGATTATATGTAATAAACCAACCGATGCGTCCGCACGGTAGGCTAGTACAAAAGAGTCGTTAGATTATATCAGCAGAGCGTCCGCATGCTAGGTTCTTCATAAGACATTATTCATTCGTGAGGTATTAATTGGATCTTGGCGTAAGTCCTTACGTCAAGATCAAGTTTCCACTGAGGTATTAATCGGCATCAGGGGGTCGTATCCACGTACCCTGGTGTAGCGAACACACGTAATTGCCACGGACCATACAACAAACGACAATGACCTAACCATCGTATCACGAACACACACAAAGGAAACATACGAACGCAATCAAGTGTATTTAAAACCAACAGTGAAGAAAATAAATAAACAAGTGAACAAAGAAAAACCGAAACGAACTATCGTGAGTTATCATTTACGCACCCTGGTTACTCGCTGAGTATACCCTGACGAAAAGAAAAGGAACCAGGAAGGTTCGTTACAGTGTGCAAGGCACGCAAGATGTGTAAACAGTTAAGCTAACTGAATGTCATATACATAAGCTCACATATGTATAGCCATATATAGGGATTTAATGTATAATCTATATGCTTAGGTAATTAATTAAAATTAAAACAATTTTTTATAAACTTAAAAACTTATTGGATATCATTATCTTTTATATATAATAGCCCAATTCACCATAAATTGCAAATGGTCTTGCATCATTGCAAATTTTTATTCCATATCACATATATTTCTTGTTGTGATAGCATAAATATTTTGCAATTACACCAAATCGTGAATAGGGCTGATATGTTGTAGTTGCATTATTTTTCTTTTACTCAATGCATCGGGATCTATATGCTCGCATATACGCAGCTGCAATTGCATCCTTTTTTTTCGCGCTTTAAGTTTTTCTTCCTGTCCATTTGAAATTTTATTAGATGTGAAAATTTTACATAACGTCGCCTGAGAATTGATTTGGCGTATAGGTATATGAATTTGTACACACATACATCAAATCAATCCTCAGGCGACGATAAGTGCTTTCCGCATTTAAACTTAGAAAGGCAACAGGGATGACTAGTCACCCCACTACTTTTTAAAAGCACCGCAAAGAGAGTTGTCTTAACTGCATTTAATAAAAATAAAAATGAATGTATTTTTATTGAAGTAAATAAGTGATTTTATAATAAATAAGTTTGATTTTTTCTTTTTAACATTTTTGCTATTTACATAGATAAAAAAAAGTGTTGCCTTTCTAATGTTAATGTACAAAGCAAAATTTTTATAATGCCGTGATTTGCTATCATTATCACTACATTTTGTTTATACATTTATTGAAACCTAGATTCCTTATTACTTATCATTTTGTATTGTTTTTATATTTTAAAAAATATTTAATTTTAATGCAATCTAACTGACCCAATGCAAAACCTATCAAACGCCTGTGATTGCTACGGCGACTTCTCTGTTTGTATGGTATAGTCGATCTCCACACGTTTAACACCAACAAATAATTCTTCCTCGAATAAATGTACACACACATTTTGTTTTCGTATGTACATACATGTGTGAGTAAATTGATCGAAACACAAACAAACAAACTCCGCTCGTATTTTAATTTCTCCCTCTCTTCTCCTCTTCTCTCTTCTCTTTGTTGTTTAGAGTAGCACAGTCATGCCACGCAGTAGTGTGAGCGAGAGGGGAATTGGACGTTACAGTTATCTTACATCTTACGTTACAGTTATTCCTACATTTTACACATTTGAAATTTTGCCCATACCGAGAGCTAAAATGTTTACACATCAAAAGAAAAGTATACTCACATTAACTTCGAACCGTGTTTACTCGAAATGAGATTTTCAGACATAAGCGGTTAGTGCTTTTGACCACAGATATATATTGATACGTACAACAGAATTTTTGTGAGCTACATTTTTGTATTGAAAAGTACGTTTTGTCTCAAATTTTGGCACTTTTATAAATTTGTTAATCGCAACACTGGTTGATGTGGCTTCAAGGCTATGATGTTCCTACATCTTTTACTCCTGCGAGTGAGTGCCTCGCAGTGTATTAGAATATGTTCTGGTGTTTCCTTGTCATCGTGGAAAAACCTACAGGTGCTATCCTGACTTAAACCTAGGTTCTTCATGTGCTCTCCCAGTTTACAGCGTCCTAAGAGAAAACCCATTATTAATCTAAGTTGATTTTTGCTTAGTTTGAGACAAAGAGCTGCTATTTTGGGGTTGATATTCCCAATTAGTAACTTTGGTTGTCTAAGCTTAGGAAGGTGTGCCCAATAGGATGGCCTACTGTTCCATTCCTCAGGAAGGTGTGCCCAATAAGATGGCCTACTGTTCTATTCTTTCTCTTTTAAGGTGCATTTTATGGTTTGAATTCTTATGCCTATCAGAGGTTCTGGACCAATGTAGGTCTTGGTCGTTGCGTTCCTCGCTAGATAGTCGGCTATTTCATGACCAAGAATATCTGTGTGCTCGGGTAACCACGTAATTGTCTTACCTAATGTGTTCAAGAGCTCTAGGCATTCCCATACTGCACCCGCTCTTTGTGTGTTCTTTATGAGAGGTGTGAAACATCTAGATGTCCCGTTTTCTCTTATTGCTAAATCTAACTTTGAAGAATTTTTCGAAGGTATATTTTTTGTTCATATCATTTCTGGAAAGAGTGCTTAAGGGTAGGTCCGCAGAGAAATCTTCCAAATCTATACCCCTGCCAGCTCCCTCCCTTATTATACCCATAAGTGTGCCTTTGACGGCCGTCTCTATTACTAGATGTAGAGGCGTTAAATCTAACAATGTCTCCACTTTAAGATGTACGGGTAACGCCACCATGAGTGACTTAGTATCTTTGCTATTGTGTTATTCCTAGATATTCCTAGAAGTTTTCTGTTCCTTGTGAACGGTACTAGGGTTGTCATGGATGTATCTATGTTTACATCTACCAAGTTGCACCATCTTCGAGTTAGGTTAAGTCCCCTTTGAATTATGGAGCAAAGTGTATCTTCGTATTTTCCCCTTGGAATAATGACAATGTTGTCGGCATAGCATTAACAGGTTTTTCCATTATCCGTCAGCAATGTGAGGAGTTCATCAACTATAGATGATGATAATGTTGACATGGATGTACTAATCAGGGTTACTAATCACTAACCCAATTGTTTTGGAAATGAAAGAGATTAGACTGATGGGTCTCAAAGATACTATATGTGTAGTCGAAGAAAAATATTTATGAAAAACAGAATAAATATGACACATCCCAACAAGAAAAAAAAAAATCTCTAACCTTTGAGAAATTTATAATTCTCAAGTTGATATCAAACAATATCAATATCAAACAATGATATCTCCAAACAATATCAAATATTTTTCTCAACATTCGCTTTCAAGTTGAGAATGAGTTGAAATATATTTGAGAAAATATTTATATTTTTTATTATGGGACCACTGCTATTGGATTTACAAAAAATATGTATCTGGCAGTGATTGTGAATAACATGTTTTTCGACAAAAGTGAAGTGAAAAAAGGAAGAAAATTAAGTGAAAATAATTTTTGCGAAAAACTTTAATTTTAAAACTAAGAATAATGCATAAAAGTAAAAAATTAAAATGTGAAATAAGGCAGGAAGTGGACTAATTGTCGGAGCGCTCAAAGCTGTCGAAACTTTGATGTTAGAGCCTTCCACTTCAACTACCAACCAAAATTGTTTACTCCTAATTGATATTGACATGAGCGAGGAAGAAAATGACGATATGGAAGATAATTCAGAAAAGGAATTTATAGCGGAAAATTTGTAAGATGGAGTTGTTAAAATTTTAAGTTGCTTTTGAAGTTAAAAATCGAAGAAAAAAAAGTCTTTTAAAATTTCCTTTTATTTTTCGTGTTTCAATTAAATAGAAATAATTATTGTTTGTGGCAATACTGTATATTTCCTTTGAAACCAATTGGAGAATTACGTTAAAGCTCAAGTTGAGAACTACAATTTTCTCAAGTTGATAACTATAATTATTACCATATCAAAAATGTCCTTTTTGTTGAGAATGCTATAGTCTCCAATGGAGGTGCTATTGAGAATTAACGTTGGAGATTTGAAAAAGTATTTGATATCTACTTCAAACCCAAATGTTTGTAGGGGTGTCACGTCAACGAGGACACCCATACGTGCTTAGTAGCCCAACATTTTTTTTAAGTGTACTTTCGAAAGCTACCTAGCCTTTTAGAAAATTCAATATGGCGGCTAAACTCAGAGCTCAATGCTCATTTCTCAATTGACAGAATTAATTGCTTCCAAATTCTGATTAATAACCACCACCAATCCTTTTTTATCCTTTTTAAGTGTACAAAATCAAACCTGGCCTCAGAAATAAAATAGGCATCCTTTAAAACCACCAAGTATGAAATTTTATTTTTTTTAGTTGTAATAAATTAACCAAATAAACTTTAAAACTATATAATTCTCTATTTTGCTACGTAAAATATATTTTCGGTTAGAAAAACTCGTTTGGATAAATATTTTACGATCAAAATTTTTGAAATTGTGATTTTTTTATACTGAAATATATAGTTAACATGCTTCAGGCATGCATTTCTTTGTAACATTTTAACTCTTTTCTAAAAGAATAAAAATACTGATTCTTGTAAAACAAAATGCATACTTGACTTGTAAGGGGAGGGAGATTTTTCATAAAAATTTTCTGCAGACAATTTTACTATAAGTCGCTGATTACTCAAACTATTTTAGATGAAAAAACTAAAATAATAATTTTTCATCAGAATAAACATCTTTTATTGTTTAGTAGCAAATTATAGTCACCAATATCAATATCAAATCAATATCAAACAATGATATCTCCAAACAATATCAAATATTTTTCTCAACATTCGCTTTCAAGTTGAGAATGAGTTGAAATATATTTGAGAAAATATTTATATTTTTTATTATGGGACCACTGCTATTGGATTTACAAAAAATATGTATCTGGCAGTGATTGTGAATAACATGTTTTTCGACAAAAGTGAAGTGAAAAAAGGAAGAAAATTAAGTGAAAATAATTTTTGCGAAAAACTTTAATTTTAAAACTAAGAATAATGCATAAAAGTAAAAAATTAAAATGTGAAATAAGGCAGGAAGTGGACTAATTGTCGGAGCGCTCAAAGCTGTCGAAACTTTGATGTTAGAGCCTTCCACTTCAACTACCAACCAAAATTGTTTACTCCTAATTGATATTGACATGAGCGAGGAAGAAAATGACGATATGGAAGATAATTCAGAAAAGGAATTTATAGCGGAAAATTTGTAAGATGGAGTTGTTAAAATTTTAAGTTGCTTTTGAAGTTAAAAATCGAAGAAAAAAAAGTCTTTTAAAATTTCCTTTTATTTTTCGTGTTTCAATTAAATAGAAATAATTATTGTTTGTGGCAATACTGTATATTTCCTTTGAAACCAATTGGAGAATTACGTTAAAGCTCAAGTTGAGAACTACAATTTTCTCAAGTTGATAACTATAATTATTACCATATCAAAAATGTCCTTTTTGTTGAGAATGCTATAGTCTCCAATGGAGGTGCTATTGAGAATTAACGTTGGAGATTTGAAAAAGTATTTGATATCTACTTCAAACCCAAATGTTTGTAGGGGTGTCACGTCAACGAGGACACCCATACGTGCTTAGTAGCCCAACATTTTTTTTAAGTGTACTTTCGAAAGCTACCTAGCCTTTTAGAAAATTCAATATGGCGGCTAAACTCAGAGCTCAATGCTCATTTCTCAATTGACAGAATTAATTGCTTCCAAATTCTGATTAATAACCACCACCAATCCTTTTTTATCCTTTTTAAGTGTACAAAATCAAACCTGGCCTCAGAAATAAAATAGGCATCCTTTAAAACCACCAAGTATGAAATTTTATTTTTTTTAGTTGTAATAAATTAACCAAATAAACTTTAAAACTATATAATTCTCTATTTTGCTACGTAAAATATATTTTCGGTTAGAAAAACTCGTTTGGATAAATATTTTACGATCAAAATTTTTGAAATTGTGATTTTTTTATACTGAAATATATAGTTAACATGCTTCAGGCATGCATTTCTTTGTAACATTTTAACTCTTTTCTAAAAGAATAAAAATACTGATTCTTGTAAAACAAAATGCATACTTGACTTGTAAGGGGAGGGAGATTTTTCATAAAAATTTTCTGCAGACAATTTTACTATAAGTCGCTGATTACTCAAACTATTTTAGATGAAAAAACTAAAATAATAATTTTTCATCAGAATAAACATCTTTTATTGTTTAGTAGCAAATTATAGTCACCAATATCAATATCAAATCAATATCAAACAATGATATCTCCAAACAATATCAAATATTTTTCTCAACATTCGCTTTCAAGTTGAGAATGAGTTGAAATATATTTGAGAAAATATTTATATTTTTTATTATGGGACCACTGCTATTGGATTTACAAAAAATATGTATCTGGCAGTGATTGTGAATAACATGTTTTTCGACAAAAGTGAAGTGAAAAAAGGAAGAAAATTAAGTGAAAATAATTTTTGCGAAAAACTTTAATTTTAAAACTAAGAATAATGCATAAAAGTAAAAAATTAAAATGTGAAATAAGGCAGGAAGTGGACTAATTGTCGGAGCGCTCAAAGCTGTCGAAACTTTGATGTTAGAGCCTTCCACTTCAACTACCAACCAAAATTGTTTACTCCTAATTGATATTGACATGAGCGAGGAAGAAAATGACGATATGGAAGATAATTCAGAAAAGGAATTTATAGCGGAAAATTTGTAAGATGGAGTTGTTAAAATTTTAAGTTGCTTTTGAAGTTAAAAATCGAAGAAAAAAAAGTCTTTTAAAATTTCCTTTTATTTTTCGTGTTTCAATTAAATAGAAATAATTATTGTTTGTGGCAATACTGTATATTTCCTTTGAAACCAATTGGAGAATTACGTTAAAGCTCAAGTTGAGAACTACAATTTTCTCAAGTTGATAACTATAATTATTACCATATCAAAAATGTCCTTTTTGTTGAGAATGCTATAGTCTCCAATGGAGGTGCTATTGAGAATTAACGTTGGAGATTTGAAAAAGTATTTGATATCTACTTCTCCTCAAGTTGATCTCAAACCCAAATGTTTGTAGGGGTGTCACGTCAACGAGGACACCCATACGTGCTTAGTAGCCCAACATTTTTTTTAAGTGTACTTTCGAAAGCTACCTAGCCTTTTAGAAAATTCAATATGGCGGCTAAACTCAGAGCTCAATGCTCATTTCTCAATTGACAGAATTAATTGCTTCCAAATTCTGATTAATAACCACCACCAACCCTTTTTTATCCTTTTTAAGTGTACAAAATCAAACCTGGCCTCAGAAATAAAATAGGCATCCTTTAAAACCACCAAGTATGAAATTTTATTTTTTTTAGTTGTAATAAATTAACCAAATAAACTTTAAAACTATATAATTCTCTATTTTGCTACGTAAAATATATTTTCGGTTAGAAAAACTCGTTTGGATAAATATTTTACGATCAAAATTTTTGAAATTGTGATTTTTTTATACTGAAATATATAGTTAACATGCTTCAGGCATGCATTTCTTTGTAACATTTTAACTCTTTTCTAAAAGAATAAAAATACTGATTCTTGTAAAACAAAATGCATACTTGACTTGTAAGGGGAGGGAGATTTTTCATAAAAATTTTCTGCAGACAATTTTACTATAAGTCGCTGATTACTCAAACTATTTTAGATGAAAAAACTAAAATAATAATTTTTCATCAGAATAAACATCTTTTATTGTTTAGTAGCAAATTATAGTCACCAAATTTAATCGAAAAAAATGATCAAGTTATTAACAATTAAAGTTTTTCAAATGGTTTTCCTAACAAATTTATTTCTTGTAAACGGTTGATCATGAAACCGGCGAAAGAGACATCAAAATGTCCTATTTTGGAAGGTGGCTTTGAAAATCAACAAAAAATAGAAAAATTAATTATTTTGCATTGAAATAACCAATTCGCCTAGATAAAATAACAAACTTGATGTGAAAATTACAACTTCAGTGGTCCTTATATATTTCCAGAGGCTACAGCTGAAAAAAAATGTCTGGGAAAATAGCCGGAATTAAACAAAAATGCATTTTTTTTGTTTTTAACTTGTAATAACTTCTAAAATAATGTGTTAAATATATTTGATCCCAAGGAAAACTATTTGTTCATGGTGTAGCGTAGAAATATTCTTATTTGTTTTTTTACACCTGGTCACCTTATTTTCTTGGAGTAAGCCCAAAACTACTATAGCCTCTAAAATTCAGAAATTTTTTTTAAGTACTAAAATTTCTTATTGAAGACTTATGAAAATTGCATTTGAAAATTTTCCAAATTAGATCATGGTATCTAGTACCGGAACGATATGGGTTAAACACGTTCTTCTCAAAATGGGGTTATTGAAGTCGTTGACCACGCTTATTCAACAACTTCTAAATCAATTATCTTTTTTAATATGCTTTTTCAATACATAATAATCTGGAGATTAATCGAAGGAATTTTTTTTATGCAAAACCATTTCTTTACAACTGAAAAATCAGCATTTTTTAGTGAAAATCGAACTGTTGACAGTAGGCAATTTTATTAACTATGTATATTTTTTCAAATCCTTTGATCAATCACTAGATAATCTTGTAATAAAAGTAAATCCATTTCATTTTTGGATTTCAAATGATCTAGATTTGCAAAATATTGATCACCGCGAAACATGTTTTCCAGAAAGGCCAATTTCTATTCAAATGTTTCCGAAAGAAATTTGTTAAAGTTAAGTTCAGTACATGTACTTTTAGATAATAAATAGTTTTTATAAAAAACTTCTTGAAAAATTCCTATTTTTCGCGTCACAATTGGGGATTTCAATTTTATAATCTGTGACATACATAAATACTGCTAAGTAATGAAATACCAGCTCATATTGCAAGCATAAAAAAAAAACATGAAAAAACGAAAACACAAAACTTCTCCCTCTCATTAAACAAAGACTACAGCAAAAAGAAACAAATTTCAACTCATTGTACGTGATGCGCCTTCTATGTATTATATATTATTTGGTATAGGTTTCATTTATCTTATTTAATTCAATTAAAGCTCTGTAAATGGGCTCATTTAAGGATGTAGTCTGGTGTTCTGGCCTAATTTTCAAGGTTTTTTCGGGAATTTTTTATTATAACAAAATAAATACAATCATTTAATTAACTGTACAAAAAAAAAATGTTTGGAGTTTATTTTACGATATTTTATTAGTGTTTTTTACGCCCAAAATGGACACCTGAAAAAAGGTGTGTCGCTGGCTCGAGTGATTGCGGCACTTGAAGTCATGTGTTACAAAAAATTTAAATGGAATACTGTTTTGTATGCTTGTCATTCTGGTAGGTAGTAGATTTAAACATTTTTATAAAAAAATAAAAAAATGGCAGACTTGTAAAAAAAAAATTTAAAAAATCGAGCTTTTTTTTTGTTGAAAATCGGGATAAAAAATAAGAAATAATGATTAGAAATAAACAATTCTACTACCTGCGAGAGCCATTGGTGTGTAGAATAACCTGCTAAAATTTCAGCCCAATCAGCTTTTTAGAATTTCTTCAAACCCTCGGGCCGATCAAAAAACCTTGTTTCGAGAAAAACACTTTTAAAGTTTTTACAACACATACAGTTTACCCAACAGGCGCTCTCGTCTATGCGCTATAACTTCTTTAATATTTTGAATTTTGGTATGAATTCAATTTTTACAGTATACTTTCAATTTATTGTACTTTCGAAATACATAATAAAAAAAAATCGCGGTTTTGAAATTCGAACACCAAGCTACATCCTTAAGGCAAAATTAAAATTATGCAATTTTATGGCAATAAAATTTTTGTATCGAAGATTTTTGCTGGGACATTAAAAGCGATGAACACTAATAACACTGGGCAATCCACATTACCACATATAATATCATAAATAAACATAGCGGACTGAATCAATCTTCTATTATATAATAGTTGAAGATTAATCAATAAAGGCTTTTCAAAGCAAATTTGATTATAATGAATAGAGTAATAGGGACTTCAAATAAAGGCAGCATATTCCAACTTTGATCTAACAAACGAAGTAAATAAAACCATGTACGTATATGGGTCACTAAAGTCATTACAATTCAAAAGATGGAAAAAATATGTGTTGTTTTACATATTTGAAATTTTGTTTATAGGGGCTTTTCACATTGGTGATCACGAGTCTGTAACTAAAAACTTTAAAAACAAAATGGCGGATCCAATAAGGTTAATTTTTCTGAAAACTTACCCGATCATCACAAAATTCCGTATTCAGAATTTCTCATGTTGCTGACCATAAATCTGTGATAAAATTTTTCAAAAATACAATGACTGTTCCATTATGGTAGTTTTGCTATATTGTAAAATACGAAAGGGATGGCCATTTAATTGTTTGATTAGGCGTGGCATCCCCCATATAAAAAAAATGCTAAATGCCAAATAACTTGAAAACCATTTAACCCAAAAATGGTAATCATGTTTTTTGCGTACGTTGTATCGAAGTCATATTTAACTTCGATTTCTGAAAAGAATATATAACGTACATACTATAACCTAGTCTATTCACAATTAGTATGGTTTCTTTATAAAATAGTGTGTAGAAACATCGCCAAAGTTGAGAAAAGGAGAAAAAAGAAATATGTATCGAAGTCATATTTAACTTCGATTTCTGAAAAGAATATATAACGTACATACTATAACCTAGTCTATTCACAATTAGTATGGTTTCTTTATAAAATAGTGTGTAGAAACATCGCCAAAGTTGAGAAAAGGCGAAAAAAGTGAAAAAAATTGTGTTTGCTGGACAAATAAAAGTTTCTCAAGTTTTCTTAAATAAAATATACACTATTCGAAAGGTCTAAGTTTTTGTTTTCTAGTTGATAATCCACTAAGTTACAGGCTTATAAGTGCGCAAAGGTACGCAAAACCGGTTTTTAACGGTAAATCAAGATTTTGGGGGTGTTTGGAAAATTTCACATACAGGCTCTTGTTTTACTCGACAAGACCTACAAGAAAAATAGTATCACTTCCTAGGTATTTTGTAACACTGTGTTTTCCATTAAGACTTATAAAAAAAATGATTCCGTTAATTTACGCCGAATTTTTTTTATCCCTTTCATAAAACTCTGCACACCTTGTTCTGTAACGACGCTGCCTGCCTTAAGAAAGTTATTTTTCAATTCTTCGACGTCACCTACAACTTGACTACCCTTCTACAAGTTCCGCTTGACAATAGCCCAATACCTCTCTATTGTGCGAAATACTAGAGACTTTGGTGTGTTCTCCTTTTTTGAAACATAATTGACGTTGTTTGTTTCTAAAAAATCCAGCGTCGAGCGGGCAAAGTGTGCCGTAGCTAAACCGGGCCAAAATATTGTTGACACATTGTGTTTTTTGTGAAAAATTATATGACGACGCTTTATGCAGTCTTTCTTGAAAATTTCTGCATATATTAGTGACCTTTGTAAGAAACGGGATGGTCTGAAAACCGTAAGAGCAAATAGACTGCCAGACGAGAACTCTCTCGTCTAATTTTTCCACTCTAATTATCCACACTGACTTGTTGACTTTGTGTTTTGTGTACAATTGGAGCTCTGGTAATGTTCTTGAGTCCATAGAAGTACTGGCTATAGCTTTTTTTTTGCCAAGTCTCGCACTGACATTGATTTGGTTTTGTTTATTAAAGCCATTACTTTGCTTCAAATTTCGGATCTTTTGGACATTTTTTCGTTCACTTTTCGGCCAATCTTTAAGAGAACAGATATCTCCAAACTTGATTATAATATTTTTGACACCATTTGCACTGACCTTGTACCATTTAGCCTGCTATCTGTAAAAAACTCCTTTTTCAGTACAGTAAGTGTGCACAATTTGCTTCATCTTCAATTCGAGGCTTCGCCAAAACTAGAACAAGAATAGCAGATAAAGAAGTAGCAAAAAAGCAGTAATATAGTAACTAGTGCAGCAAACATTGCAAAAGTAAAAGAAACAAATGGCTCAGTTAGACAGTCACGATGCGTTTCAGCCACAGGTTCGAGCCCAGAAATATTTCATCAATAGGACAACTCAATATAATAAAGAAATAAATAATAAAACAAAAATAATGTACACCCCTTGCCAATAAAAACGCATCACTGCTTAAATTTGATCTTTTTGTAGTTTTTATCCTCCTATCAACAATTGATTTAATTTGAAAATTAAATTTTTTTACTTCAATTTGCTTTTTAAAATTAAAAAATGGTAAATTTCTTCTTTTTTTCAATAAAACTTAATAAAATAGGCCTAATATGAAAATTTGTTTTTTGTAAGTAGTATATTCTTCTACGAATTGAAACTTTGTCTTAGATTAATCAAAGACTTAGGGCCAGTTTTTCAGTGCGAGTTTAAACTCGGTTTAAACTAAGTTTGCTTAAACGTCGCTTAATTCTGATCTACGTTTAACTATAGAAGCAGTTTTTCAATGTGAGTTTAAATTTAACTTAGCAATTGCTTTTTGTTTATGGCAACACCGGAGATTCCTTTCCTACTAGAAGTTATAGAGAAGCACAAAATAGTAGACTGCAAGCAAACGGACAGCGCGGAAGAAAAATCGAAAGCATGGTACACTTTTTCGCACATGCAATGTCTCACCAATTTCTTGGATTGCCTATATGCGGGCCAATAAGCTCCAGGACGATATGCGCAAAAGACTTTGTAAGACGAAATCGTTCATAAAAACCTTTCTCTCCAAATATATGAAAATGGTTCAGCCGCGATCTTATTGTTCGAAGTCTTAAAACTGTAACGATAAAAATTTCGTACATTTTAGCATCACTCACGTCCTCTTCACCAGAAATATTTATTTTGCTTCTTTTTTTAGATTCACATACACTTTTATTTTAATTGATAGAAGCAGCTGCCAAAATCATATGGCAATTTAAACGAAGTTTAAACGTCCAATATTGGTCATTTAAACTGAGTTTAAACTTCAATCAAAATTGACTGAAAAACTAGATGATTTTAATTAAAAAAATTAAGCACGTAGACATTAAGTTTTAGAAGGAAGACGACTGTAGACGTGCTTTTTGTGTTTATATATTTTGTTCTTTTACTTTAAAAATTTATGAACAATTGGAAATGACAGATAACAGCGGACTTGTCACCTAGTTTTGCTATTTTTGTAAAAAACGAACGGCGAAGTGAAAAGCTTTTCATAGATTTTTTTTTACTCTCGGAGGTTAGCCATTGCCAGCCAAGAAGTGGTGCCGTGTAGAAAAATTTTTATTTTCTATTTTGATTTTTTGAGGGTGCCAAGATATGAACCCGGGCACCTCTGCGTAGCATTCCAACACATTAACCACTAGGCTACGGTGACACCGTATACATAATAGCATTTTATTAGGTAAAAGCACTAAAAGCGAGAAGAATAATCGAACAAAAATTAGTTCCCAGCTTACTTAGAAAGTGAAGATTTTAGGAAGTTACATACAAATCAAAAATTGCTTAAGTTTTCTGGACAATTAAGATTTCCGAACTTAAGAATTCCGAGAGTCCACTGTACTCCAATGGATGTGCTGTTCAGAATTAACGTTGGAGATTTGAGAAAGGTATTTGCTATTAACTTCATCTCCAGTCGATCTCAAACAAAAATGCTTGTGGGTATGTACAATTTTGAGAAAAAACGCTTTGACACATAGAATTCTGTTTATTTGTACTTTGTGTGTATCAGATTATAAAAACGTAAAGTAACTTAACGTAACATAGAAATCTATTTACTTCAATTTTGATAAACAATGCGAAAAAACTCAAATCCAATAGCAAATCTTCCTCCAATATTTTATAATCAGCAAAAAATTTTGTTATATGCTCTCATGTTACGTTAAGTTTCCATAATTAGATCATAAGGCAGCATGTGAATAAGGCAGCATGTGAATTTGTTTTTTAGTGGGCTTGAACATTTAATAGTATTGAAATTTGTTGTAACAATAAAAATATTGAATTTAATTGAAAAATATTTCGCAATATATTTTATACTTTTTCTTTCATTTCTTTCTCTCTTTTTCACTTTATAGATGATCATTACGATAAACATCCGAATGAGGTTGTTAAAAATGAAGAATTAACCTATAATAGTGCAGCATCATCAATACATGCAAATTGCAGATGGAACAAGCAATTATCAGCTAGTATACAGTCACTACTATTAACTGTAAAATCAATTATTACAAAAACAACATTTACAGTGACGGCAGATACGTATGATATTAATGGTGGTAGTATTAGTGACATTGAATGTAGGAGTAGTTATAGTAATAATAGCAGCAGCAGCAGCAACATTTGCAGCAGCAGAAGTATTAAAAATACAATATTTATTGGGAATTTAAAATTTTTTCATGAAAAATTTAAGCATTTGATTTTACAAATAAACCCTGTAATATTGCTAACATCTTTAGTAACATTAATTATTATAATGTATTATCTCTTTATATATACTTTAAGTTTTTCAATGTTGTATTTATTATTATTATCATTAAGAACTTTATTCACGGCAAAAACACTTCCACTGTCACCTATTTCATCAAAATCATTATTATCATTATCTTCAACCACGAATGATAGTGTTTTTGAGTCAATAAAGTCGTCCTATATGCCAGTAAGTAATAGAAAAACACTTAAAAAAGTTAGCAATATAAATAAAAACTTTCGGTGAACCCACTTAAATAATATAACAATTAAAGCAAACAACAATAATAATAAATAAAAACAAGTAAAATAGAAAACTAATCAAGATTTTACTAAAAGAGAAAAATTCAAATTAAATAAAATTTAAATTTTAAAATTTTTCACTTTCATAACCATACGTAAAAACACAAAGTAAAAACAAAATAGAACAAAAAAAATTGTAATAATAATAGCCTTATTAATAAATAAATTTAAGCAAAAGGTATTTCAAAAACTGTTTCCCCGATTTTAACATTTACTACGGAGCGAAGTCAATTTCTAATGAAATAATTTCTGACCGGCAAGATCATTAGAGCAATGATTTCATTTGACGCTAATGTTTAATCAATTTGTCTGCTCTTTTTATCATGTAAAACTTGGAAACTAGGACACAGATGGAAAATATGTTCTATATTCTTTAAAGCTTTTCTACAATTTGGACACAGTGGGGAATTGGCGTGCCTAAATTGATATAAGCCACTATACAAAACTATGTTAAATAAAATTTTAATTCATCGGAACCGCAGTTAGTATATGTTCTAAGATTGTGTCCATCGTCCAGTAGATTACATCTGCTTTGTCATTTAATAATACTTCGTACTTTGTATTTTTTTGGAAAATGCCAGTGTGCGTGCACATGCGAGGGCAGTATTTTAAAAGCCGTGAGCATGCCTGAGTGTGAGTCAAAAAGTACTCACGCACCCATCTCTATGTATACACGCATTTCACCCGACACTATATCCATTGATTATTTCCTTAACATCTGGAAAAGTGAAGAATGCACTGCCAAATGTTTAGAGGAAATACATATTGTAGCTAAAGGTGAAAATATCACTAAAAAGTGAGTTATCACATTAATGAGTTCCTCATTTTGGCGCATGTCATATCTTCAATTCAGAAACATTAGTTGCTGCTGTTTATTAGTAAGGTTGTTAATGTTTAAGATATTTACATTAAAAACAAAAGTAATATATAAATGTACTATATGGTACGTATAAGTATTACAAAACACACTATAAATTTAATTCAAACAGGTTACATCAACCAATACACCCATGGGACATTCTGACCAAAAGAAAGTCACTTTATAGAAATTTTTGTTCGATTTTCTCGGCATATAGTATAGTATTATACTGCAATTAATAGACGAAAAAATTGGGTAAAAGACTTATTTTAGCAGAAATGTTTCATATGTACTCGTAATGTTAAAAGTAATAAGAAAATACATCAAGAACATGGAATATAATTACGCATAAGTTTGTAAACTTGAAATTTAATATTTTATAAAATAAGAAGCTTAAATGTAAGTAAAAGTTAAAAAAAAAAACAAACAAAAATAATATGTATACATATATTTACATTTTAAACATAGAAACAAATATGAGAACTTAAACTAAATGTTGCAAAATTGTATTTAAAAAATAGTTCATAGACATAAAAAAGAAAATAAAATAATTTATGTTTTACAAAATATTAATATTAGTATAAATCTAACTGTAAAATGGTAATTAAATATAAGAAAAGGCATAAAATCTGCACATTTACATTAAAAGTATACACAAACTTTTTTTGAAGCTGTGTTATGGAAGCTGTATTCAAAAGATTATAATCTATTCCAATTGCGTATATCAGTTTTAATTCGATTGCTAATAAATTCAAAAGTCTTACTCATTTAATTTTTCGGTGTTATGTCTTCCCTATTTAGTAGTTGGCCAATCAACGGACAAATGTTTATAGCAACTTATACAAAACACTATGCTGCAATGGAAAAAAATTCAAATATTCAAGAGCACCGGCCTATATGGTTAGTTTGGCCAAATTTGTCGTTATTTCCAGGCCAAGTAGAATGCACCAATTTTCCAATTTTCTAACTTTGCATGATTCAAATGATTAAAACTTAGCGCTTTGATATCAGACATTTAAAATATTATTGTTTCTGAATCCATAGGGTTGTTGCATGCAAAAGCATTAAATTATGATAATCTGTAAAGAAATAATAGAGTTATAGGCGATAGTACGGACGAAAAGTATTTATTTTTTACGATTCTAATAACACGTATTTAGGGAACACATAAAGTTTATTTCTTTTAGGAATGGGAATTTGCTTGATAACACTAGTTTACAAATAATTATTTTTTTTCTGGGCAATGAACACCGCTACCCAATTCCTATGTAAAATTGCTCTATTTTTAATTCTATGGTGTGGTTTTGAAGAGTTCAACTGGTGATGAACTTTTTTTATCGGAGCAAAAAAGATTTGTCCATATAATTACAAATATCTTGAAAACTAGGTAGTCGATTTGAATAAATATATGAGTATTAAAGATATTAAAATTTCCTCATCTTACTTTTATACACTTTGATTCAATTGGATAAATGGTTTTGGTACCATTAAGAAATTTGGATTTTTTTTTTACAAATTTTGAGTTACAAATAAAATTAGGAAAACGCAGTGCACATAGGAACACACTGTGGCTTCGTCATTGAAAACAACGTTTTTACAATACTATAATGACAACCACTGGAACTTTAACGATTGCTTATTTTTCAAAAATAATGTCGATTTCAAAATAAAATTGATACATATTTGAAAAACGTTTAATTTAGATAAATGTTCCCTTCATTTCTTAAAGTAAAATTAGATCGAATTGAAGGTGGACATTGTATATTTGGTACCCGGGTACCTTATCAGCCCACAGAAGGTATTTTTATCAGCCACATAACGGTTAAATAGTTTTTAGGATTAGACATAACTTCTATAACGGTCTTTGATTTTCTTCTGCAAATTAAATACTTTTAAAAGTGCCAATTTTGATGCCTCATTTTTAAATCTAGCATTTTTGCTAAATTCAATGTACGTCCTTTAAGCTTGAATTGTTATTACCAATGTTCTATTTTACACACCAAGAAACTGCATTCATCTTCATTCAAATAAACTTCAATTTTCCCGCTTCTCCGTAGAAAGGACAGAACAACGTCTGCTGGGTCAGCTAGTCTTTATATATATATATATAATCTTAGAGTTTTGTGTGTATGTTTATAATCGTGTAACTTCTGAACGTCTTGGCCGATTGAAGTCATATTCCCAGAATATATTTGCTTTGACTAGAGGATGAAACATAGCTATTCATGAAGGCTTTTAGGAAAGTAGGCGCGGCATCTCCTATACAATTTTTTTGAGTATTTCTCAAGAATCATAGCACAGTACAGAACTTTGGTACAAAAACGTGAATTAACAATGCCATGCTACAGCGAAAGTGTGGGTGGAGTTGACAAAGGAGGTGTGGCACCTTCCATATAACCTGAATTCTTTTTACGAGATACGGTGCTAAGATTTAGATAGAATTATTTATCAATACGGGATTTAAAAAATTCTTTCAGTTTGTTGAATTAGTGGGTGTGGTACCATTCTCTTATATTTTACTACTTATATTTTTCTACTACTTTTTTTGCAACTTTTTTTAATACCATATCTACCACTTTTTTACAACAATTTCCAATATTATTTTCTATTCCTTTTACTTCTACCTTGTCCACTACTATTTCACAACGCATATATAAATATACGTTATGTTTTTTGCTATCAGTGTTCAGTTGATTTTCATTTATAATGATACTTTGTTTTTATTCTACAGTTCTTGAAGTTAAATACTTTTAAAAATGTCAATTTTAATGCCTCATTTTTAAATCCAGGATATTTCTTTCGAAATTCAATGTACGGACTTAAAGTTTAAATTGTCATTCCCAATTTTCAATTTTAACCATCAAGTGGCTCATTTTTCTTCATTCAAATTATCTGAAATTTCCGCGCTTCTTCGCGGAAAGGGCAGAACAACGTCTGCCGGACCAGATAGCACAATATAAATTAATATGTTTTTAAAAATGAATATAATATAAAAGTTCAATGTTATGTTATTACTTATATTGTTTATTTAGTTTTTGAGCCCTTTTTTGCAGTTTTAAAAACTTTTTTAAGTACTTACTTCCATCTTTGTAGCACTAAAAAATTCGGTCTCTAATAACACGGTCCGACAACGGTTTGAACCCATCAGGAATTCCAAAAAATTCTGAAAATAGACGTAAAAAAATTATACGTGTCTCGCCGTTTTTCTGTAGCACGTAAACATTTTTTAAATCGATTTGGAAGTTTTTACCTATCGTACATTTCAGCTAAATAACAAAAAAAAAAAAACACTATAAAATGGAAAAGAGTTGGCCAATTTTAATGAATAAGGGCTTGCTGGAAAGGTAATTAAATAACAAATTTAATAAAGAATCAGAATTTTTTCACCACCAGATGACGCTCCGATTTTTTTTTTAATTCAAATAAGTACTAAACGAATTAAGTGAACTAAACAACTCTAAGAGAATTATATGAAATTGGAAAGAGCCACAAAAAAATATCAAATAAAGATTGCCTTATCCTAGCAAGGTTTTGGGTAATACAGTAAAATTAAAATAAATTAAAATATGTTTTTAATATAATAATCACACAATCAAACGCAAATGGTCTTGCATCATTGCAAATGCAAATTTTTCCGCTATCACAACAACAAATATATCCGATATGTAACAAAAATTTGCATTTGCAATGGTGCAAGACCATTTGCAACAAATCGTGAATAGGGCTAATGATTCAGGTATAATTCACCTTGTGCAAAATCGTGGTGAACTTCAGTTATACAAAAACAATTTGCTGAATATACACATTCTGTTCCCCACCATAGATTAATAACAAAGTTGAACGGATACTGACAACACATACAGTAGGTGGTAAAAATATTGTTTTCAATATAGAAGACCAATTCACTAAAACTTTTAGCGAAATATGTTACCATTTTGGATGTTGAAGCTTTTAGCAACTTATTTTCGCACCATCATTGTCACTTAGTAATATTAAACTTTAAAAGTGGCTGCTCACACGGGCGCAAGCATGACAGCATGGGCAGAATGGTCGTGCTCACATGAGTGCAACCATGACGGACTTTTTCTAATCGAAAAGAAACGGTGAAATTTGAATTTTGTCACTTTTTCTTGTGGTCATGAAGATAGGTTCTTTTGTTCCCAAAAAATGCAAAACAAATATTAATTATGTGCCTTATATGAGTACTTAAAATAAAAAAAAAAATAAAAACAACAATCTCTAAAGAAAATAAAATAAGTTTATTTAAAAAAAATAGCAAGAAAATGAAGATTGTGTGTGCCCTAGAGGCACATTGTTTGTTTGCGTTCATGTTGCGTATTCTACTTTTAAAAAATTATGAGAGTAAGTGGCAAAATCGGAACAATATGAACATGGAACATTCATCAATGCGCTTTTTTTTTTTTTTTTTTTTTTTTGACTTTTTAGCGCATCTCTCCTATCTCTCTCTCTACCTATTTTTCTACCTCTCTGTTTCAGACAGGCAGCCATGCTTGCGCCTCAAAGAAAATCAAAGCTAAGTTTCTTTTTTCATAATATTATTGCCATTTCAATCACATTTCACGTAGCTATAATGATGTAAATTTATCTATTATTGAGAAGATATTTGGTGTTAAAATTTTGTTTTCATTTTTATTCCACCGACTGTATGTTTCCTTAGCAACATATAAACGTATGTCATTTCTTCTCTGAGTAATTTTTGACAAAATTGTTTTTCATTTTCAAAATGAAATTAGCCCTTTGTGCAAAAAAATTTAAAACTGAAAGTGAAAACAAAATAAAAATATATAAAATATTCAAAATAAATTTGTATAATAATTTAAAAAAAGGTGTAGAGAATGTAGAGTTCTTGCTGTGTCTGCGAAAAAAAATTCAAAGAATGGGACTGAGAATGGGAACAAGACTTAATGCAACTATATTATTATTATTCACTTTCCTGTTGTAACTTTTTGGATACAGCAGACGGTTAAACTGACAAAAAATGAGAAAAACTATTTTGTCAAAAATTTCTCAAAGAAGAAATGGCATTCTATGCCAAGGACACATACGTGTTGTCAGTATTCGTTCTATGTCTTGTTCGTATGTTCGTGTCTTGTACGAATTTTTTGGTTTTTTTGTTTGACGTCATTTCTATAGTTTCTATGGGAGTTGAATCGTCTTTGATCTTTAATTTGATTGATTTTTTTTCATACGAACTCGCTTAGAACTTATTTCTATCTGGATTCTTAGGTGATTTTATACAATGTAAGCAAAGAAAAAAACTCAATTTCAGCCAAAGGTGTTCTGCTCATCAAAAATAAAAACATCACACCAGAATTAAGTCGAAATATTAAAAATTTAGTTTTTAGCAGGGTTTTGAAAATAAATACAATTTCTAATTAAAAAAGAAACTATGACAAAAACCATATTGAGCTGGTTGGGGCTAAAACTATAAATGTACTGAAGATGTCACGAAAATTTGAGCTCAATCGGTTCATTTGTTTTGGAGATATCAAGGCAGTCATTTCAAGAAATAAAATTTTGAGAAAAACGTGTTTGAAAGTTCAAGTATGCATGATCACTTTTCTACCTCCTGCCAAGTTATACACCTATAATTTTCAATAAACTGTGAATTTTAAAAAATCGCTTACACACATATTCTAGAGGCATATGATAAAAACAAAATTTTCGATTTTTTTGACCCATCACTCTTAACAACGAAAAGAAGTGGAACGCCAGTGATGGAAAATATAGGCTCCTCTAAAAATAAGGTTGTAAATCTGTATACTACAAACGTAAAAATAGAACAAGCAAACGGAAAAAATTAAACACAAAAACTGCAATGTACATATATATTTTATATAACCATTTCAAATTTATTTATTTCTATGTATAAATAATTCTAAATAAGAGGTTTCCATTGCCAATCTGTAGTAAAAATTATTATTAAATTTGTTGTTGTTTCCCCATATAAAATTAGAAAACAAACAACATTTTTGTAGTTTATACGGGAAACAACAACAAATTTTAAATTTCATGCAATGAATTATTGCTCGTGGAGACGTGGAGTTACTACGACCGTAGTAGGTTAGGTTAGGTTGGAGTGGCTGTCGAGAGACACACTTAGGCTTTTCCGGCCCATTATGATACCACATAGTTGGACCTACAGTTTAACGCCGATTCCGAACGGCGGTGTGGCAATTTTTTATCGGCTTGGTGGTTTTGCCATTACCAACCAAGGTGTGCACTTATACACTATATTATAAATCTCATATACTTCATATTGATAGTAAATATAAGAAAGTTATGAAAATTAACCACCACACGAAGACGGGAATCGAACCCGAACCTCCCGGATGAAAGTCTAGTGCACTACCCACTAGACTATCGAGGTCGTCACGATCGTAGTAAATTTAGTACGTTTTTCGCAAAATTTTAAAATCCACTCCGTCACTCTGCTTCTAAGCAAATCCACTACAATTTTTTTTCAATGCAAACTATTTGAACAAAAAGGTCTGATACCACTGATTTTCAAAAATCCACACATATCAAAGCATGAATATGTTAACTCTTGCCAAAGAAAAGAGAGCACAGGTATATGCAAAAACTTTTGAAACAAAAAATAGCTAAATAGAAAAAAAAGCTGAGTGGTATCTACCGGGAGCGGTAAAAACCCCGCTCAGTTCACATGATTATAACAATTAAAAAAAAATATATTTGTTTTGTTAGGGAAATATCTAAATTTACTACGAAAATTTTGGTTTTGCTACGCTTTTTTCTATAATTTTCTACGATATAAGATTTCCAAGGTCCGAACCCTGTCCGAGAGCTTTAAAAGCCTGGACTATTAATCCCTCGCGTAAATTTCGGAAAGCATAAATTGGTACTGCGCAGTTTTATATAATTGAAAGAAGAATATTTAAAAGTAAGTGCAATGGTAGTTCACTATAAAAAATTATATAATGTTCACGGTCGTTCGTTTTATCGAATATGTAATTTTTTTAAATATAAGCAATATGTCGCTTAATTCATTTTATTTATTTAAAAATTTAACATAAAAACTCGATAAAAATAAAAAGAAACAGTAAGATGAGTTTTGTCCCAACGGGTCCGATTGTCAGCAGCTCGCCTGAGGTAAAAGGTCAGCCCTTGTTTTTTTTTTGTTAACGACCACGTAAACGTAGTAGTTAGTCGTGTGTTTTTTTTTTTAAGCGAAGCGAGCGTCAGTAAAAAAGGTACATAAAAATTAAATTGAAAAATATATTTAGAAATGGAAAAAAATTATATTTGCAAATGCTGTTAAAAGTGAAAGCTTCGAGTTCAACCAATTTAGAGCAACGCTGAAAGTAACTAACTGCGGACTACATTTTAAGGGTAGTTTTTAGCTACCATAGTTTTGATCAAGCTTTTGAGCTGGTATGTATTACCAAAGTGTTAAATTTTTTCCAATGCTACTAACTGTGAGCTACACTTTTACATTTTAACCAGGTTCTATATCAGCTAAATTAAGGCTATGTCAGAAATGACATATTCAATAAATTAGTTTAGATTTTATTATAAATACATACTCCATAAACAATTTCTCGGTCGAATAAATTAACTGTAGAATCTCGATATGTTTTCGATACTACATTTTTTCTACAAATTAACGATGATAGCTTCTCAAAAAGTTTAAAATGCACATTTTATATCTTCAAACCTTTTTCAAAATTTTTAATTCACATCATGGAAGAAATTTCCATATCGTTAATGATATCAGTTATAATGAAATTAAATAATTAAAAACATTCAATGAAAATAAAAAATTCAATAAAACTAAACAAATTCAGTTTGGTTAGATATTTATCTTTATTGTCTGGAATGGAATTCGCAATTGAATTTACAGCAGCTCATTGGATGGTAAATACCATAAAATAATATGAGGGATTCATCAGTAGGTTCACGTCTAGCCTAAATTACTAAGCTTAAAACATAAATAGCTATGAAAGGATATTTGTAAATTAAAACTTCTTTATAATACAGTAGTAACTCCATAATTCGAGCCATGATATACAAACTATTGTTCAAAGATTTTCTGCGCTCCCTTCGCAGGTTCTACTGTATATAAATTTTGCATGCTGGTTGAAAATTGGATAAAATGCAACAATATTGCTATTTAATCCTCTAGTAGTCAAGACAGTCATCAGATGGGTAACCGCTCGATATAATTTAAAAAACGTTTAAAAATGTTTTATGTGTATTCATGCCACTCAATCGATAGATGAATACCTAAACTACACGTTGTGCAGCTTCAGTACACTGTGCGTTGTTTCGTTTTGATTTTATAGTCAGTTGAAGATCAGATTTTCAGTAATTAACGAAAAAAAGTATTTCCAGTGATATTAAAATTATTTGCGATAATTTGAATAATTAATAAAAAATATTTATAGTTGTTTTTTTGTAGTTGAAAAAGTATTAAGAAGTACGGAATTAATTCTATTTTACATTTATACAATTCGAATACATAATAATTTTTTACTTTTCAATTTATCAGGACTACAAGCTTTTTAATGGACCTATTTTCACACCTTGAGCAAAAATAATGACTCCAATTCGATTTTCGACTCATATTTTTTATTGCTGAAAAAAATTGGCCTACTAGAGGGTTAATGAATTTAGTGCCTATATATAAAAAAAATTGTTTGAAGATATTACCTTTAATAACTTTAAAAAATGAATCATGGGTTTTGAATTTTTTGCTGTGAATGCCAATTGAATTGTACGCTAGAACCATTTCCTCTCTTAAAATTGTTGTGAAATTTTTCGCTATATCATCTCTTATAGTGTGTTCACATGGAAGTTGAAAATAGATTTTCGTTGCCCGAAATTCGATTTTCAGAAAAGTCGTTCAGACGGCATTTAATTTTTCATCTGTCAATTCTTATTTCCATTTTTTTGAGATCATTTACTTTTCACACACTTTTACAAATAACTAATGTCATCATGTTTGGCAGATACCAAAAAAAGTACTAAATATTAGCTCTGTTCCCGTACTCAAAAAACTTGCAAATGCTAATTTTTAACTACATTCTGCACAAGTTAATGACGCAATTGTCTGTTCAACTTCTGACGCTGTAGAAGCTTCTGCCATTTCTGAATAATACAAATGGTGATTGTGAACCCGAAGATTCTACAAAAGTAGAAAGATGAATAATTTATGTTTAATTTGTTCATTATTTATTTATTATCTTGTACGATTTAACAATTTTTATTTTATTAAATATCACAGAAACTTTGTTTTTTGAATTTAAATGTCGTTAAAATTTGACGTTTTGTTTCGTGCAAGAAAAGTGGTTTTGTGCGTTCCCGAACTTTTGTGCATTTTTGTGTATCAGAGAGAGTATTTTTCGTTTACTCTCAGTTTACCAGACTTTACCCAAAAAGTACGGGAACGGACCTATTGTAATATATGGAATATTGTAGTAGCATTCTCTCAAATCATAGCCAAAAAACGTTTTTCGTTGGAAATCGGCTGGAAATCAGATTTTCATTTAACAATTGTTCTATAACGAAAATTCACTTTTAAAGGGATTTTCAGCCAAAATCGATTTTGGGCACGAAAATCATATTTTAGCCGCCATGTGAACATACTATATAAGGTACCGAACAGCAGACACCTTTAAAATCATATTTTTGCACATACAAATGTTAGCTATTTTAAGTTAGGATAAATTTTGTTTACTTTCCAGTGCGTATATTTGCGTTATTTTTGATTCGCACTGGCACTCGGAAGCGTACCGAGCTAATTTTTTTATTTTGCTTGATGATGGTGGGGATTTATGTAACGGGATCCACGTGATGGGCGTGTTACTAGCTAAGGGCTACCATAAGTCGGACCCCATTGACCAGGACACTTATAATTCAAATCAAATACAATAGAACAATTAAACAAAACATTCTTTGTGACGGCTGTTGCTTTCGTTCTGGTGTTCGATTGTTTTGCAGCGATTTCTGAATCAGGATATAATACGGAACCCAATTTTGTGGTACAATCCAAAGAGCTGAATGATTAATGATGGCTTATAATTCTCTAGCCACTTGTGATTTCAGCTACCTTTATCAAATGCTCAAGTTGTGTGTTCGCTTTAACCATAAAGGAACTAATATCTTTTTAAAATGGTGCTTTTTCGCACCATTATCAATTAATGGGTTAAGTTAGCTTCAGCTTTTTATTCCGTTCCCCATCTACTTAATTGTCAAATTTCATACAAATTTTGACAAGTTATCTTGATATAATTATCGTTTTTCAAAAACAAAAAACAATAATTGTATTAAAACTTTCGCACATTTCCGCCGTGATGTTAATACCTTTTATATGTACATAAATATTTGTGCTAATAAATTCTCACTAAAAAAATACAGCACTGGTGCAAAAAGCAAAACAGTATGTTCAACGCAAAACATTTTGCTTAGTTGTTAAACATATTTTCAATTTTTCACAAATTAATTTTGCATAATTTTAATTAGCAATTATGTCAAGGAAAGCAATGCAAGATCTTTGTCGGCAACAATATTACGCCGCACAGTGGTTTGGCTGCGGAAAAAAATCATTTTTTTGAATCGTCGATATTAAAAGTTTTATTTCTTAATTTCTATTCATAAATATTTCATTAGCATATTAAAAAAAAATTGGAGGGATTAGTTCATTAAATAATTGTGGGTAAGCTGTCGAAGTTGATGAATGCTAAACACAAAGTGCTAGCATGCATTTTGAAGCGTTTTTCGGAAGCCTTTTTTGTTTAACTATAGTTATAGTCTTAAAACTTTTTTTTATGTGGGTGGGTTATATATGAAGAATGTATTTGATAAATAAAAAAAAAACAAGAACAATTTTTTTTTGGAAAAAAATTTGGTTTTTAGAAACTAAAATTTCAAGATAATTCCTTAAGTTTGGTGGACCAGGTTAATCTTGCGAAGGTGTGCAAAATATTCTAATATATAAAAATGTAAAATATAATTTCTTAGCTAAATAACAAAAAAAAAAAAATTGGCTGCGGATCCCATTTTCATTAACAAAATACTAAATGCATATCGGGTAAAAACTGTATGAAAATGTGAGTATTTGTGGTATCAGTGTACTTTTAAGAGATTTTTTTTGTCAGAAACAAAAAAATTTGAATTAAAATGAAATTTTGTAACAGTTAAAACCATTTTTATGATATTTATCTCAGTATCTTGACTGTAACGGATTTTAGAGCTATTTCAGTTTTACTGTTGTATGGGAAGTGGGAGTGGCAGTTGACCGATCACGCTCATTTTCATAATTTTTTTTTCCACGACCTAAGATTGACTCTTGCCAAAAATCGTTATGCTGAGATATATTTTTTCCGCTCTTTGTATGGAGTCAAATCATTGTGCGCCATCTCAATACTCTAATAAATGACGTTCGTCAAGCAAATAATACTCCTGTGGAAAATCAGCTTGTGCCACCGTCATTGGGGTCAGTTACCACTTCATAATTTTTTTTTCAATTAAAAACGTTTTTCTTTTTTTCACTTGAGATTCAGACAAACAACTGGATCAAAATATTTCAGTCGCCGATCAAGCAGTGCAAAATAATAATGGTGGTGACCATGTATAAGTAAATAGCCATAAATTAAATAATAATAATAAATGGATATGAAAATAATCAAATATTAATGTTTCAGATTATTGGGAGAAGTTGCAGATCATGGTGATGAGTTACTACCTGATCTATATATAAACAACAATGATGCTATTTTAGTTGATATAAATATGTTTAAAATACCAATCGCGGAAGATGATTATGACTCCTGTGACGACAACGATAATGAAAGATGTGAACTTGACGATATCATGGATATCATGACGCAGAAATAAAACAACGCGAAAGCATGCTGGCAATTTTATAAATTTATCTAAAGCACAATTTAACTAAGGCTTGTGTAGCTGATTTAATAGAACTTCATTGTCTTCGTCAAGATTTGGTAAAAAACGGTTTATATAAGTTCAATAAATTCTTGAACCTAAATGCAGACAGCGTCCAATATCATTTTTATTGCCCAACCTGTGCTGCTACACTGCTTAACGCAAATTTTTTATGCCCGAATTGCAAAAGAGAATCCAGCGACCTATTTATGATAGGATCTGTGATATATACGACTGCAAATTATACAAGCAGTATGTAGCCGATAGGAACAACATCTCATTCAGTTGGTATACAGATGGCATACCAGTATTTAAGTCGTTATGTATGAGCACTTGGCCAATATATCTAACAATTAATGAATTACCGGCTGAAGAAAGACCACTACCAAATCATATAGCTTTCAACGTGAGAGGTATATTGCTTATGAGCGTGTGTGATTTACCAGCCAAGTGTTAGTGCTTAAATTTAATTCAGTTTAACGGACGATATGGATGCCCAGTTTGTTTCTTTGAGGAACAAGTCTATCAAATAGGTAAGAAAAGTTACTTGAAGCTCTACCCGTACACTGAAAACTTGGAGATCAGGACAATCCAGAGGTGTAATGAACTGGCACAACAAGCGAGACCTGAATGCCTCCAATTGGGTATAAAAAGCTATACGGCATTGGCGAAATTAATGCCAGACTTTATGGCAGGCATGTGTCTGGATTGGATGCACGCAGTTGACGGCGGTGTCATAAAAAAAATGCTGACCTTATTCTTCGAGAGTGCATATAGTAATGCACGATTTTCCTTGCATAGAAGGACAGCCGATTGATGTGTATCAAGCCAGCAAAATTCATTCATCGTGTGCCTCGAACGACACTTGACTTGATCCACAAAAAAGCATTAGAACTTAAGCAATTTTTCTACTATTGTACCTTTGCAGTCTTTGAGGAAATAATGGAGAGAGAATATTTCAATCATTTTTTGAAATTAATTATAGCAATGGACATACTGAGTGCCGATGTTATTTTACATGAAATAATTGATGTAGCGGTTGATTTGTTGGACCGTTTCGTCCACGATTACGAACAATTCTATGGTGGACGGCACATGTCCATTAATGTCCACTTACTGTTATATATGGCTCATTGCGTGCGATTACAAGGAGCACTGTAGACTTGCACTTGTTATGAGTCGAAAGATTTAAATGGCTGCATGCTAATTCTAATTTATGGCACAAGTATATAGGGTCACAGGTGGCGAATGGACATGGTCATGTTATGAAAATGGTGCGAGATGTAGAAGACATTTCAAATGAAAATATTAAAAATTTTAGCTTGAAGACCAAACAGCAATCACGATTACATGAGCGTATTATTGATAATGTATATAGCATAGGCAAATACCAACATATATTAGAACTTCCCGATTGATTTCAGCTGCTATGCGTAATAGTGGTATCTCTGTCGCCGACAGTCACGTGTGGACATTTTTGAGATCAATGAAAAATTATCGATTATACGTTTCCGAGCAATTGAAACGATAACTTCTGTTGCGAAATATGCCGATGAAGTTGATACCTACTTAATAGTCAAAAAATACGATTTTTACTTCATTGGCTTGTGTTTTTTAATTTCATTTGTTTCTTATTTGCTTGTGTTTCGTTTACTTCACAAGAAGTTTCACTTCTGCCTTGTGTTCGTTAATACACAGACAATTTTTTTTTGGGATTAATGCTAGAACAAGAATTGCAACTCTGTACTGGTAACTTAGATGACCGGTGTGGCTAACTTTTGATTTTCAAAATCCGCTAAAATGAAGCATAAAACGCGTTTTTGCTTAAAAAAGCGTTAAATTTTTTTCCTTATAAAAGTGCCAGAAAACTCAATACATTTAAACTTTTTCATTAATACAGGCACCCATCTGATACTTCTAGTCAATAAAAATTTCTTCTATTTTTCGAAGATATTTTAAATTAAAAAATAAACGCTGAGCGCTAAATCACTTTTATCGCGTTTTAATTTTCAGAAAGTACTAAAATCAGCGGGAAAAGCACTGAGTTGGCCACACTGTCGATGACAATTGTAGACGAACTCTTTTTGTGTGCGACATCTTCATGTAATTCCTTGGACATTTGCGCCATCTGTATGTGAAATGTATAACTGTCATAAACTTTAAGATGGCGACGCTACACATTGTTCTTTCTGCCATAGGCGAGTGTGTGTGTGTGTAATTAAAATGTTATATTGAATTAAAACTATTTATAAATCGTTTATTATATAGTTTGCTCGTGAATCCAGTTACGGAATATTGATATTTAGCCCCTGATGCACATTGCTCGACAAAATTATTTCGCATTGCAAACTTATGCGCGACGTCACATCCGGTTGGTTTTACTCTAGGAGAAGAGTAAAGAAGTTTCACTTCAAAAACGTTCAGGGGACTTTAAAATACTCCGACTTACACAAAATGTGTCTCTATCGACAGAGGAAGGTTCTATCTATATAAAAAATTTGTTTTTTACAAATTTTTTTATTATTTAAATCAAAGTCAGGAAAAATGTTCAAATTCATGTACTCATGTGTACAAAAATCTTGGGACGGTTACGTGATAACAACGAAAATTTTTCTTTTTTACCAGGCTACAATTTTGCTGAACATAGTAACCCCGAAAAATTAACCTAAACTGCGCGACGTCACATCCGGTTGGTTTTACTCTAGGAGAAGAGTAAAGAAGTTTCACTTCAAAAACGTTCAGGGGACTTTAAAATACTCCGACTTACACAAAATGTGTCTCTATCGACAGAGGAAGGTTCTATCTATATAAAAAATTTGTTTTTTACAAATTTTTTTATTATTTAAATCAAAGTCAGGAAAAATGTTCAAATTCATGTACTCATGTGTACAAAAATCTTGGGACGGTTACGTGATAACAACGAAAATTTTTCTTTTTTACCAGGCTACAATTTTGCTGAACATAGTAACCCCGAAAAATTAACCTAAACTGGTAAATTTTGCCCCGAAACTGTAAAATTAAAAATATTGCGCATAACATAACTACAATGACTACATAACTACAATTGAGCATAACATAACTACAATGACAAAATTGATCACGAACCATGCAGGGCCTCTAGATACTATTTAATTTCAAAAATTGTTTTCTTTTGTGCTCGTCTAGAGTCACTGTAAGTAAAGGCGGATGCAAAGGGGGGATTTCAGTGTTAAAACTTCTCCTAACAGAAGGAAATTTTATACATTTTGACCTTAAATGAGTAACAAAAAACTATGAATGGCTAGCTTTTTTATAATTGTAACTTCTGTAAGTAGCGAATACTATTTTTTCATCATTATTCTTTTAATTTATTTATTTTGGGGCGATGTGAAATCAACGGTTTTTTCAACAGAAATAAATTAAAATCTAGAAAATGAATCCAAACTGCAATGGTTAAATAAACATTTTGTAAGGGGGGTTTGAATTTTTTTTGCCCCTTAAAATTTTTTTCGGTTAGGGGAAGTTTTAATTCTGAATCTCCCTTTTGCATCCGTCTGTACTTACAGCGACTCAAAAAATTGATCACATAAAGGAACATATTTGGAACAAATATGTAAATAGATAAGAATGGCATCAAATCGAAAAGTAACATCGCAGAGAAGTTTTTATTCATCTAGACGACCACAAAAGAAAACAATTTTTGAAATGGAATAATATCTAAAGGCCCCGCATGGTTCTTGATCAATTTTGTGAGTCATTGCATTTATGTTATGCTCAATATTTCATAATTTTAGTCTTTTGGGGCATATTTTTGAGGAATATTTTCACGGTTTAAAAGAAAGAATATTATTAACTTTTCGCTGCTACAACGCTCTGCAAAATTATAGCCCTATTTTAGACAAACAGCTTTGCCGAAAACTCCAACACGAAAATTAAACTATATGACCTCTATTGCAGACTTTGACCTTGAAAAAATCGCCTATTTGACCTAAAGTAGTAAAACGCTTTGCCAGTATTATTTAGTAGGCCTAGTGCTATTGAAAACTGTTGAGAGATTTGGATTCATAAAAATCAACCTTTATTTTGTCGCATGGTGTAATCAATCTTATGTAGCACAACCTTTAAATTCTGTCGAATTAGAATAATAAGATAAATTTACATAAGAGAATAGGATAATAATAAAATATATATGTAAAAAAATTGTATTTCACAAAAACGCATTTTTTCACGTTTACAGAATTTAGTACGAACAATTACACTAGTTTATAGCCAAAATTACCTGTGTAGAACGGCATCGCAAGATACTCACCAGAGCGCACATAGCGGCACCTCAGAAACAGCTATGCCAATAGATGAAGATGAGTAGTATAGTTGTTAGTTGAATTCTGTACCGATGCGCACCAGTAATCACTGTTTCAGACCACTCAATTGGAGGAAAAATCGAACAGAGCAAATTAAATTGTAGTTTGCACACAATACATTGTATTGCGTACTGACAATCCATTCGATTGGAATAATAAGAGCACATTAAATTGTGGAAATATGTTAAATTGTACCTTTGCATAACAATCCTCTCAAGAAAATTTAGCTATACATATGCAACCTGAGTGTTACCAGTTCCTCGTGCTCTTGTAAAAATTCGATGGGATATGACATCTCCACAGCAAAAATAATGAAATATTTATATAATGCATAAATATTTTTGAATGCATATTCAAATTCGAATAATTTTTATTTTATTTAAAAATCGTTTGAACATGAAATGTTTTTATGTTATTTATACGCTTTGTGTATTTGCATGTTGTATATTTAGTTTTGTATTTACTTTTGTCGATAAAAAAAAAATAATTTGTATAAAAAAAAAATTTATCTGGTTGGATTCGAACCCATGCCTCACAAAGCTCCTTCCTACATTCATATCTTTAACTACCCCTCTTACCAACTGATCCACACATGAACATGAAATAAGGTGATCAAATTATATTAATATGTAGTTACATTCATGCAAATGAAAAAAAAAAAATAAAACACAAAGCTCTCAAACTCTCACGCATTCTGTTCTTTTTTGTGTTTGTGCAAAAACAAATGCAAGGGAAATGAAATTTTTACTATAAAAATGCATTTTGCAGACAAAGTATTAATTTTAGAAATAAGCCGCCGCTGACTTTTATGTGGCAAACAATGAGATCTACAATCCTTTCATACATCATTTTAATGTATCTCTTATACTTCCTAAGTTATACCACTTCAAGCATTTATTTTGTATGGGAGGTGCCACACCCAATTGTTTTATTGAAATAAAATATAGCCTATGTTCAAACGGGGAACCCCACGATCACAATACTGCAAAAATTTTAAAATCGGGTCAGTAGTTCATGAGATTACCCCAATAATACATCCAAACTTTACTAAATTATTAATAGTATAGATGAAATTAAAGATATTAAAATGTCTCATCTTACGTTTTTACATTTTTATTCGATTGGATAAATAGTTTTGACACAATTAAGTAGATTGCCAAGAAATTTGGAGTTTTTTTTTTTTTTAATATTTTTAAACAATAATTTGCTCCGTTTTAAATCTAGTTATCTTTACTCAATTGCACGTAACTTTTACATTTATCCATAGATTTTTATCTTTTATAGCTTATTTTTTTGTTAAAGTACAGTTTTTAAGTAAATTTAAAGCAGAGCAAATTACTGCGTCTTCTTTATTTTATTTGTAATTCAAAAATTTTTTTCAAAAAATTTGTAAAAAAAAACTCCAAATTTCTTGGTAATTTACTTAATTATACCAAAACTATTTATCCAATCGAATCAAAATGTAAGATGAGATATTTTAATATCTGTAATTTCATATTTCATATGTTTTTTCAAATCGAGTCCCTAGTTTCCAAGATATTTGTAATTATGTGGACAAACCTTTTTTGCTACGATAAAAAAATTCAACTAGCGATATCTCGAAACCACACCATAGAATTAAAAATGTGGTTGATTTTCGGGCTCAGCGACCCAATTTACATAGGTACTGGATAGTGGTGTTCATTGCCCAGAAAAAAAATAATTATTTGCAAATTAGTGTTATGTATGTCCATAAAATTCTCTAAGTCTAGATGACGAATATAATAAATTTTCTAAGTCCAATGTTCAACCTAGTTTGAACAGCAGTCTGCTGAAATGCATAAAATTTTAATTTTGATTTGGGAGGTTTTGCTTGGATACTGGAAGTTCTTTTCTGAAAATATATTCACAGCAGTATATTTATTACGATACAAAGGTGAAATTTATTTTAATATGGGCCTGATTTGATGCTGGCCACACTGTTTTTTTATATTCAGACTGCTCAGTATGGAGTCAGGCTCAAAATAGGCCGTTCAAGCTGAAAATAGTTTCAACTTTTCGCCTCGGGTACTCTTCAAGCTGTTTATTATCTTTTTTGTAAATTTACAAAGTACCGAAATCGTGAAAAAACATTGTTGAAAAAGCATAAACACGGTTACAAAATACAAATTTGAAGATATAAATGCTTAATTTAATTAATTAATGTTTGTTTTCCAATATAGAATAAGTTTTTAGTTTAGAAAATACTTTTTAAGACACACTTGTTCATTGCGTATAAATCAAGGACCGAAAATAACTCTTATTCTGCATTTTTCATGTCAAAAATTTACACAGAAAAAATAGTCGTAGGAAATTTTCAGTAGTAATTTTTTTTTAATGTTTTGTGTTTGAAGTCCAGCAAAAAACTTAAGTGCAAAAACTTTTAGTAAAATCTTTTGCACTATTTTTTGAAAAATAATGTATTTAATTATTACTAACCGGAAATTTTCTTTATCAGATATGTTATCAAAAGACAAGACTATATGAAAATCAAAAAAGTTGGAGGAATCGGATTATCCGGTGGTTGTAGCTATGGAAGCTACTTTTTTCTAACCTTTAATAAAAGACAAACAAATCAATATAGAAGCATGAAATTTGGTGTCACGATTGTGGAAGATCTAAGGAACCATAATTTCACAACAAAAGGTTTCTCTCAAGCCCCATTATAATTCGGGCCTCAAAGAGTTAAATGCAAACTAGTGTCTCAGAACATGACAAAGCCTTAAAACTATCCAAACTCGAGAAAAAAACGATTTTCAACGTATTTTACCAAAAAACAATTTTTTTGTGTCAAAATCCAGTTAAGTTATAATTATAACATAAATTTGCTCATGTGTTTCAAAATTTCACAAAGCTGAAAAAATTTTATAAACCTGTAAATTAAAGTTCAAAATAAAATAATTCATAACACAATATATAGTATATGCCCTTGCACGGTAGCACGATAGCACAAATTGTAAAACTTTCCAATCCGTACAACGAAACAAAAACAAAATACACGTCAATCCATTCTGCCAAAAACTATAAAAGTCACTAATAAGAATTATATTTAGCTTATTACGATAAAAGTCACAAAATAACTCTTTATATCTGACTTTTACTATTAATTACATAACCGTTAGGGTCCCTGGTATAAATGGTGAATATTTGAAATATTTTTGGAATTTGGGTTTATTCTTCCTAAAACTTAGTTTACAGATTTTTGCTGTTCAGTGACCTATAAAAAAATTTAATGTGCAACATATTTCTTGAACATATTAACCCTCTCAAAAAGGTAACTTTTTAGAAAAGTTCATTTTATTTTTATGTGTTGTATTATTTCCAATTATTTGAGTGCAAGTAATGATATTAGTGATGCACGGCTGCGGCTTTTATGATTATCATTTTTAATAACCACCGGTTACGATTATTGTCTTTAAATTAATAAGCAATATTTTCAGATTGCATTTGCTATATTTTATTAAAAAATACTCTATTCAAAAATTTATTTGATTACATTTGTGTAACTGAAAAGAAAAAGTAGAAAAGAAAATTACATATTCATTTTTAGGGCGAATTACAATTTTTCTTGAGTTAAATTATAAGACGGAGTTTACACTATAAATCCTATATTCGACCTTTTTTACGTTCCTTATGAGAAGAAAAGAAAAATTAGTAGCAATTTTTTAACATTTAAATGTATATTGATCTTTAATGAAAAATTGGTTTAACTTAATTAAAAAAAAACACAAAAAGTGTACAAGAAGCATAGCCTATTTCTTATGCAAGTTTTTATAAGTTTTATGGTAGAAAATATCCTTTCTGAGTTGCTGGAGCTAATTAAAAATATTTGAAAGTGATCAAACCTACACAAAGAGTAGTAGTTACCACACCAAACGAAGTCAGTTAAAAGCTTTTTTTAAATTTTGGTCATACAACCCCTATCTCGAATCACCTAGTACATTTAGAAAATTTTGTTGAACGCGTTTTTGACAGACTTTTGTTTAATCTTTTGAAAAAAAAAAAAAATAAAATTAACAAAATCCAAAATTTGACCTTTTTTTAAATCGAAAATAGTTTTGAAAAAAGGAACGTTTTTTTGTGTCAAAAGAAGCCTATATCTTTGTAGCAATACAAACGAATGCGCTCAACAAAATAAAAATTTTCTCAATAACCGCATTGTACGATTACCGTAATAATCGCCGGTTACGATTAACAGCAAAACGGATATTAACCTGCGGTTACGATTAATGTTAATCGTAATCAGCGCATAATGTTTAGTATCATGAATATGAAAAGTGAAAAAAATAATCAAAAATATGTGTAATCATTGTGGGAAAGGATATTAATCTTTGTTTATGTCACTGACCAGACCGTAGTCCTTTTCTTCAGCATAAGTCAGTTTTTTTTATTTTTTATTGGCCTCATTTAGTTTCCTACAAAAAACGTGTACATCTAGGTTGAACATGTGTACTATAAAGCTGCCTGTAAAGTAAATTTTATAATAGCTCCATTTTGCACAGCACTTCTACAAAACCAATGTATTTTCAAAAATCTGATTTTGACTTACACCACTTTGTACGCAACGGCTCATATTTTAATAATTTGAAGAGATACTTTTTCTTTGAAATTATTTTTCCCTGTGGATAAAGGAGTGGTAAATTACAAATTCCAAAGATTCTTTGTTGAAGTTTTGCTTTTGAAACAATAAACAAAAAGAACAGAATTGTTGCCGTCCTATGTCGATCTCTTTATTTTTTATTTTTTTTAATTTATTTTTACAACATCCTAATACAGCAAGATTAAAAAATATCTTATAATTTATAGTATTAGTCAAAGTGTCTTAAAATGAATAGAACAATTATATAATTGACGAAACAGAGTATTTTAAAAAAAAAAAGTTAATTTAAAATTATTAAGAAAAGTGTTTTAAATTATTAAGAAAAATGTTTTAAAAGACCAATTTTGAATTGCGATGCGTTGCTTATTATTTGTAAATGACTAGGAAGGGAGTTCCAAAGACGCATAGTGTAAATAAAATATTGATGTTCAGATGTTAAGTTTGAGTGTTTAAATATAATTAAATTATTAGATCGCTGTGAGCGCGTAAAACAAAGTCTTTCATATAAATAATTTGGCTCCTTAGTGAAAATAATCTTATGCAAAAAAATTAGATTTTTGTACTTTAGAAAATTGTTAAGGCTAATAGAGAAAATCTGTTTAGCATAGCGGGAGACGTGATCTGTTCGTTTTAATCCATAGATGTACCTGGCAATGTTATTGTAAAGGACATTCAATTTTCTATTGCTCACAGCGTCAATATTAGCATATATTTCGCAACCGTACAACAAAGTTGGGACCAGATAAGTTTTCACAAGTAAAATTGGTATTTTCTTTGGAGTGAAATATTGTGTTATCCAAAGAGAACGAAGCATTCCATATACTTTTCCTATTGTACTACAAATGTGAATATTCCATGTAAGGGTTTTATTAAATATGATTCCAAGGTTTTTTGCTGAATCTACATAGTCAATTTCAGTGCTATTCAATTTAACTTTTGGGATGTTAATGGTGTTTATCGGTTTCCTAGCAATTACTAGACATTTAGTTTTATTTGGGTTAAGGCACAGACCATTTAATGACGCCCAATCCTGTATACGCTTCAAGTCTTCGTTTAGATGGTTAACGCAAGTATTAATTTCCTCCAGTTTGCAGGATGTGTATAATTGCACATCATCTGCATATATGTGAGCCTTACAATTTTTCAAGATGCGTGGTAGATCATTCACGTACGTAACAAATAACAAAGGACCCAGAATGGAACCCTGTGGCACTCCCTTAGTAACGGGAAGAAGACTAGATAGTTTGTTTTCAATGCATACTGCTTGGAATCTATCTGTGAGATAGGACTTGATTAATTTGGTAGCTGTAGAGGAAAAGTTGAATAAATGTGAAAGTTTTGAACATAAAATTGTGTGATCCACGATATCAAAAGCCTTAGAGTGGTCGAGAAGGGCAAGAAAAGTTACCATTTTATTATCAATCTCTATACGGATATCTTCACATACATTGATGAGTGCGGTAACGCAACTTCTTTTTGAGCGAAAGCCTGATTGCCTATCTGTGATTAAAAAATTATCTAAAAGATATTTGTTCATTTGCTTATGCATTATGGATTCAAGAACTTTAGACAAAAATGGCAGGATAGCAATCGGACGGTATTCATTTGAAGATTTTGGAATGGGGATAATTTTAGAACGTTTCCAAGTTTGTGGAAAAACAGATGTCATTAAAACAGTGTTAAGAAAGTGTGTTATATGTGGTAATAGTTGAGGAAGTAATGATTTTAAGAACACCGGGTGTATTTTATCAAGACCTATAGCATTAGATTTTATAGTCAAGAAGGATTCGAGAACCTCAAATTGGGTAACAAATGAAAAGCTAAATTCAGATTCCGTCATTGGTAAACTTTTTAAATCGTGACTAATATTTCCTTGCGACGTCGGTAGATTGAGAAACTTTTTGTTCATATCATTTACGTCAAGATTCAGGTTAGCAGGGGTCTTGTTACAACCGATACCAATATTACGTATTTGTTTCCATGTTTGCTTACTACCTACAGCTTCTGTAAACCTTGTGTCATAAAAATTTTTTTTAGAGGTTTTAATTTCTTTTGTAACCAATTTTCTGAGTTGCCTATACTTTTCATGCAAGCTTGAAGTTTTGTACCTCTTCCAGCGACTAAAAGCTTCATCTCGTTCGGATATTAAATTTTGTATTTTGATAGAAAACCAAGGCTGTTTGTTCCGTCTTACTATACCCTTCTTTTCTGGTACATATTTGTCAAATAAGTATTTTAAGGTGCTGTCTAAAAAAAGTATTTGTTCATTTACGGTAGTCATAATTCGTATATAGTTCCAATTTATAACCTGAATTTCATTATAAAGCATAGCATAGTCAATGTTTCTAAAATCTCTGTAATAAAATATGTTGTCTGTTAATGTAATCTGAAAGTCATAAATTAAAAATATTAAATCATGTTTTGAAAAAACGGGCAAAGAAAGTTGGTCATATAGCAAGGTTTTTGAATTGTCATCCACAAAAAATATATCTAAAAGAGTGTTCTTAGTATTTGTGTAATGAGTTGGGACAACACGATTTGTGGGATAAAGCCCTATAGCCTGCATACTATTTAACAAGTTATTTTCAGTCAAAATGTTACTGTTGTAGTCACCAGCTAAAACTAAGTTTGTATAAGTCAGACAAAGATTTTCAATTTCTTCTATAAGTGGCAAAATATCAATACCACGATTAGGTCTGTATATGCATCCAACTAACATTTTGTTACTTCCATTTAAAATTTCAATGAACAGGTATTCTATAGGACTATTTGCAACAGATTTACATTTAAACTTACACAAAATACCATCTCTAACAAATATAGCTACACCTCCTGCATGACTCTCTCTATCAGCCCGAAACATTTTAAAACCATCTATTTTCAATACATCATCTTTCATACAGGGCAAAAAAATTGTTAAAATTCTAATTAAGTTGAAAGAGCACTCTTTGGAACTACCACCTGTTTTATGTGGCAATATCATTGAAATTAAAAGTTAAAAAACAAGCTGATATTGATAACAAATGATAATGATATGTGTTTGAAATACTTAAGAATAACAAAAACTAGTAAAATATTAACATGACATAACATAATATAAACAAGTAGTAAAAAATAGTTAACATATGTAAAACATAAATACTACGATAGGGGTTAGGCCCTTCTTCGTGTTAAACTTTCTCACGATTCTCATTAGGTTGTTGATTGCTGCTGGTTTCATGATTATGGGTGGTGAATTCGTTATTGGTGTTGTAGGTGTTGTGGTGGTCGTTTTGCCGACTATCATGAAAAAAGCCATCGTTTCTAACAAGAATGGAACTCACCATTTGATCCAGGCGCACTGAATCCACGCATTCAGCTATGTCGGTTTGTGAGCGTTTAACAAAAACAAGACCACGCCGAGTGAACGCTGAATACAGTTGTTTATGTTTTTTATGTTGTATAGCTGCTCGCAAAATGTAGTGATTTATTTTTGTTAAGCTTTCATTCATGTAAATTGGAGCATCAGATTTGATTCAAACGTGGTGAAGTCGAAGCAAATCATTATTTGCGCGGTTAAAATTGCCTATAGACTTTAATACAATGTTTCGGTCGAAGGGTGTCATCAATTTAATGTATATCGCGGCGTCGGTTTTAGTGTTTTGTGGTTTAAAACGACCAAGGCGGTGAATGTTTTTTACTTATGGTGTACTGATATTAATTGTTTTACAGATGTTTTCAAACAATTCATATAGATTTTCGTCATTGTTAAATGGGACTCCATGCAGGCGGAGGTCACAAGCTCCCGTAGCATTTTCTTGCTTGGCCAGCTGCGATTTCAAAGTGGTAACTTCTGATTTTAATAAATGCAATTCGGTTGCAGTGGTAGTTTCTAATTTAGTGACTCGCATAGTGACAGCGGACAAATCACGCTGTATGTTGGCAATTTTTTGACCCAGCTCATCGATAATTTTCTTTTCGGACTCATGAATTTTTGCTGCAACCATTTCGCTTTGTTTAGCTAAGCGCTCATCCATGAGCTGCCACAATCGAGGTGACTCATACTGCATCAACTGTGGAGTTTGAGGTGGCACCTGAGAGAACCTGACTGATTTTGGTGTATTATAGGTACCCAGGGCCAAGTCGGCCTTGCGTTTAGCTGCTGCAGACATGATGGAAATGCGGAGAACAGAGCAAACAATAACAATTGCAGAATCAGCAACAGGTGGGTGATGAGTGACAGTGAAAGTGAGGTTATGCAAACAGCAAGTATATTGCGCACTGAGGGCAGATATTAAATGATAACAATATCAGACCCGATTTTCCAAGAAAAAATAATTTATTTTCCTTGGAGAAGCAAATTAATTATAATAAAATCAATAGACAATGTGAAAAATTATTGAAAAATTATAGAAAATTTAAAGAAAAAATGAAAACTGTTAACTGTTTGAGAGCTATGTTTAGTAAATAGCCTTTAACACATATGAAACTGTGTTCTACTTAAAAAGCAATGCGTACAGAACGAACATACATACCATCATATTACTCATAAGGGCATAATTTGAATTTGTATGTACAAATGTCACATAATAAACCAAATAACAACAACGAAATTAAAAAAACAAAAACAATTTTTTATTCAACAATCGAAATTTTGGCTAACAAAATGCAAATTCAATTTAGATTTTATAGTAGAAGAAAAAGAAAGAAACTCGACAACACGGAAAAATACATTACTCCAGTAATTTGAAATAAAATGAAAAATTGAAATTTTCAAACAAATAACAAAAAAAAAAATTCAGCAGCCGGGGTTTGAGAACAGGCGACCAGCAAAATTTCGGTTGAAAAAGCTACAACTCAACCACTGAGCCACAGACGATTGTATTATAAGGAAATTTTGAATATTCAAATACCTAATATATGTGGACGTTGGTTGAAATCATATTTTGTTTTTATTCTTACTGCTTGTTTGTTTGGTTTTTACGCTCAGGAAAATTCTATCAGTCTATATTCACATCACATTTTTGTATTTGTGTTTTTTTTAAATGTTTCGCAAGTTATTTTTGCTACGTTTATATTAACTCGCTTTCAATGGTGTCAGTCTGTTCGGTACAAATTTTGTAATCGATTTTAAACTAACTTCCCGATGAGCTAGAGACTTGAAATTTAAAATATAGTTCAGAACTGGAAGACAATGCAATATGAAATATCTAAAATATATATAAATATAATAATATTTAAAATATTAGCATCGGAAGTTTTTCCATTTTTTCATAGATCAAAGCATTGAATTCATCGTTGTTAAAATGATTGCTTTAGCGGGAGTAAAATATATGTATATGTGTATCATACACAAATTCAAAGACAAATGAGAGAGAGAACAAAAACAAATAATAACGAACTTTTCTATTCGTTTTGTTCCGCTTACAAAGAGTATAGATTGTAAAGAGATCGCAATTTGCTCTTGCTGGAATCGAAACAAAAAATCGTAGAAACCGATGGTGTGACAGCGACGGTTGTCAACACATCCAGCAGACAAAAATGTATGAATGGACGAGTTTGACGTGTTTGATGAAATAAATTTTTAACATTTCTTTTAGCAAATAACTTTCAACATTTACAGTATTTATATATTCTTTACATATATACAAATATATAAACGTTTTGTTTTGATTTTATGAATTTTATATAAGAACTTTTAAATCTTTTTCTACTGATTTCATGAAATCAAAATGCGATGACTTCCATTAAATTGAATGCATTCTTTTACAGCTCTGATCTTTACTTAAAATCGATTGCAAAATTTCACACAAATAATAATTTAAATAAAAAATATTTTTTTATTATACCACGTTTTTAAAATGGAATTTTAGTAGGACGAAAATACTTGTATGATTTAAAACGAAAAACGTGGGACGCATATGGATAGAGATAAAATTCCTAGCCATTTTGGTGAACTATTCATCCATCAATTTCCTATTGCATGCGAACCACGTTTGTTGTTTTAAATCATACAAGTATTTTCGTCCTACTAAAGTTTACAGTTACAAATTTTCAAGACAATCTGTATGGGATAAGGAATCTATATGTGAGAAATTATTTTATACTTTTTAGTCCATTTTAAAGACGTGGTATATTAAAAATATTTTTTATTTAAATTATTTTTTCTTCTAAGGCTGTCAAGTTGTCTTATGGTTTGTCATACATAATCTGTTAGAAATGGGCAAACTTTAGACCCGCGCACAAAAACAAAATATGAAACAACAACTACAGCAGGAGATATTGGAATGGAGAACGAAGACGATTCAGATGATGAATAATTTGTTTTCTTTGTTAACTTCTTTTAACAAAACTGTGTACACTTTCGCACTTGCGCTGATTTTTAATTTGCATTTCACATCGTTTATATTCGCCTCCGAACGAATTTCTTCCATCCTCTTTACAATTTCACGGAAAACTTTGAACTCTTTTGATTCTGTTTTTATACTCTGCATCCTTGAAGTCGTACAAATTCGTGTACTCTTTGTGCATCTTTATTAGCTTTTCAGTTAGAATTTTATTCCAATCCGAAATTTTCTTATTATTTGATGTTGTCGAATTATTTGATGTTTCAGCTTGAAAAAATTTGTGAGAAAAGCTGTCAAAATGTAATTTGGTCATGAAACATGCAAGCTTGCGCGGATTTTTAATTTTTTATGTGATTTTCTGCGCACAACTCTCTTTGTTACTGCTTATTTTTCTACCTCGCTCTTTCACTCTATTGAAAATCTTTGCGCTCGTCTAAACAGCCACAATAATAAATAAATTTCTTCTGGAAACTCTAGCGCAGATAACTTACATCCCAGTCCAACTTTGGATGATCGTAGGAGTAATCATTGTGCGCTCCAAAGCGAGCAATCGATTACTCCCTATTGCTCCAGAGCTCTTGCATTTTGTACTCCTTTTTAACATTGCATGTCCTATTGCATGGAGTACTCATTTTGGCCTCCAAGCAAATTTGTCATTGAATTTTGTTCCTTTTACTATTGCAATGATTCTAGTACTAGTTACTGATTTTTAACTCTATGATGCACACGATTTTAAAGAAAATAAAAACACCAGTTGCACAGAAATTTTTTTGGTTTATATCATTATCAGCAGAATGAGAAACTGTAAATAAAATATTAAACTGTGTGACTATAAGTAATTTAAATTTTTCGAGGTGGGTTAAAATATATCACCATATGCATAAAAAAATATGCGGGGCAGTTTTTACCCTACCTACCGTAAAAGGTTAACTGGGCAAGAGAGAGTAAGATATACAAATTTGAACTACTCAATCAGGCTGTCTTTGTTTATCATTATTTCTAAAAATAGACCAAATAAAATTATGAAATTGTGTTTGTGAAATTCGAAAATTTTATTACTGTATTGCTCGTTTATCCCTCCCGTTTCGTCATATTATCACCTGAAATCATGAATTTATTATCGATGTAGTCTGAATACTTATTTTAATACTTACTTTAATACTTAACTTAATACTTACCTTAATACTCACCTTAATACTTACCTGAATACTTACCCTGTATACTTAATTTCACTTTTCTTTAATATTTCTTCATACTTACCGTTTGCTTAATAATACTTTGAATTTCACCTAAAAATCCGTTTGCTGAACTGTAATCAAAATGTTAGTTCTAAGTTAAGGAATGAAAATAAAACCACTTGTATAGTAACATTCAATGAAAATAGACGTGTTTCCGTTTTAAAGTTAGTTTGGCAAAAAGTTAAAAGTGCACCTAAAGTACCTTAAATTGTAAAATAATTACAAAAACTCTTGTAATTTTTCATGGCGCCCGAGCAGGGACTAGTGCATTAAAGTTTCTCACAAATAAAAAAATAAAAAATAATTATAAGAAGTGCTAAGTGACACAAATATAGATTTTAAAATTCATAATTTTGAGTAAAAGCGCAAATGCATATGTATGTTAACTAAAATAATATATGCATGCCTAACAGTGCCGCAAATTGTATATAAGTACAGTAAAACATAATCATATGCACATAAAGCTTCTCGTTAACTATTAACCAACACACACATACATATATGCATAGTGCGAAATCTTTGTACAAAACAATTAAAGAATACTCAATAAATTATTAAAATATTAGCATATAACCAGACAATATCAAAAAAAAAAAAATACATTTAAATACATTTGTTGCCAAACTCGCGTATGAAAAACGTACAAGTCGCGGTATATACATACTAAATATAGTTTAATACATACATACTAAAACATAAAGCGAAAACATAAAGTACAAAGCAAAAAAAAAAAAAAAAATAAAAACCACACAAAGGTTAATAATAGCCAAACATATATACATACACTACATAGTGTAATTCGAAAAAGTGCAGTTGTATATACTACCGGTATTGAACAGTGGGACTAAAAGCGCAATATCAGCAAAATAATATAAGAAACTAAAATTATACTTTAAAGGATACCAAAAAAGAAATAAATATAAATAAAAAAGGTACAACTATCAAGTGTAGTGCTGAAAAAAGTTGCCGCCAATTTTATGTAACCGGTATTATATCCGTTACATTCCGTTGCTGTACTTACCGCTCCGTTGCTGTACTTACCAATCCGTTGCTGAACTTACCATTCCGTTGCTGTACTTACCGTTCCGTTGCTGTACTCACCTGTTCCCGTAGAAGTTGGCAAAAGTTATCAACATCCGTTGCTGTCCGTACATCTGTACCGCTACCGCTGCAGCTAATATTTTTCTCTGCTAACATCATTTTTTGGATAAATGAACATCGACAGCCAGAGGGAAGTTAATGCTGGCTCTGAACCAGAACAAACTACAACCGAGGTATAGAGTGCTGACAATTGAGAGTTCTTTGTATTCCAAAAATAATTGCTGTTAAATTGTACATCATTGGTACAACAACCATAACAACATTCTTACACTCAATTTTTGTCATCTCTTTGTAATCACATTCTTATATGCATGTCTATTTATATATACACATATTAAATATAAACATAGCAACTTTAGAAGTGAAACAAAGATAGGACAGTGGGTTAGGAATTGAAGTGCAGTTAATAAAATTGGTATATATCCAGTTTACACATACGTATATAAGAATTAATAAAAGTAAAAGTATATAACGCTTTTCGGTATAAAAAACTTAATTTATACATTTTTTAAATTTTAATTTCGATTTGTTTTGATAATTTTGTCGTAAAATTTTGGTCATTCGCTACTAAAATAATACACTTAGCTAATAATTAAATTAGCTTTTATTGGAGTATCACAAAATTTACACTCTATGATCCATATTTTCGGTTTCGTTGGACATATTAGAGTTTTCCTTTCCAAAGTGTACCCAACTAGAGATAGAACAGTGGATCAAAATTTGTTTCTCACATACAAAATTAATATCATTTTATCAGCAAATTAAAATTTTTTTAAGTCATGCCAAGAGCACAAATTACCCCAAGCAAAGCAGAAGAGCTTACTGCTTTGAAAAGGCAAAGAACGTTGTCAAGAAATAATATTCGTAGAATTCGAAAGGCAATAAAAGAAAAAACGGTCTCTTTGGCCCAACCGAGTTAGAGTGCCGTCTTGACATGGTAAATCAATACAGCGCCAAGCTGATGGATTGTCAGTCTCAGATAGAAGATATTGATGAGGAAGATAATGCCCGTGGAGAAATAGAGGATCTTATTGTAGAAACAAAATCTTCAATAAGATCCATTTTGAATATTCGACCACCACCACCTACTAGTATTCCTGAAGCTTCTTTCTGTTCATCACACAGCTCTCGACTTCCAAAAATGTCATTGCCGAAATTCAAAGGCAAATATTCAGAATTCAAGAATTTTATGAGCCTTTTTGAGAGTCTTGTGCACAATGACCATACAATTCCAAACATTGAGAAATTTAATCATTTAATTTCATGTCTGTCCGGAGAAGCGTTAGGCACAGTGAGAGCTTTTCAAATTTCGGAAGAAAATTACCCGAAGGCACAAGCAAGCCTTAAAAAAGTTTATGACAATAAATGTCTGATATTTTTCGATACAATATCGAAACTTTTCGAATTGCCTGAAATTTCAAAGCCTTCAGCCATTTCCCTGCGTAATATGATCGATACAGTTTCAGCAGTTTATGATTCTTTGCTGTCATTGGCTGATGAGGAAAATATTACAAATGCGATCATAATCCACATTGTAATGTCGAAAGTTGATTCCATTACACGGTCCAAGTGGGAAGAAAACTTGGATTATGATAAATTGCCATTATGGTATGAGTGTGAAGCCGCTCTTAACAAACGATATCAGCATATTTCCGCTGAAGAAGCTTCCACTTCCAAGCCTAGGATTGCCATCTCCCAAAATAGGGCTAAACAGGGCTTATTACAAGAGCTTTGGATTCAAAAACTAGATTGGGATGAGTCAATTCCATTGCGCCTTGAAACAAGCTGGCAAAACTTCAAAACAAATCTGAGTCAGTTATTGCTGATAACAATACCCCGATTTGTTTACACTTCTTCAGATGCCAGTTGTCAGATTCATTGGGTTTTCCGATGCCTCTATGAGAGCATATGGCTGTTGTATTTATGTGCGCAGTCAAAATGCTGACGGTATCAATTGCACATTATTGACTGCTAAGTCAAAAGTAGCTCCCTTGAAGACGAAATCTTTACCACGGTTAGAGCTCTGTGCAGCGCATCTTCTGGCCAAATTATGGTCACGAGTAGAGCCAATGATGAATTTTACAATAGACGCAATAAAGTTTTGGACAGACTCTGAAATTACGTTGCATTGGATACAAACACATCCATCAATGCTTTCTATTTTCGTCTCAAACAGAGTGTCCGAAATCCAAGAGTGGACACAGAAGGCTTCATGGCAACATGTGCCTACGAAGCAAAACCCTGCGGACATCGTGTCTCGAGGCTGCGATGTGGATGAAATCAACAAGTCCATATGGTTCACTGGCCCACGTTTCCTCTTAGAAGACCCCGCAGAGTGGCCAAAAAATTCTCACTTCGAACTCTCGCCAGAAAACGAAGCTCTTGAAAAAAAAAATTGCCATTATGGTATGAGTGTGAAGCCGCTCTTAACAAACGATATCAGCATATTTCCGCTGAAGAAGCTTCCACTTCCAAGCCTAGGATTGCCATCTCCCAAAATAGGGTTAAACAGGGCTTATTACAAGAGCTTTGGATTCAAAAACTAGATTGGGATGAGTCAATTCCATTGCGCCTTGAAACAAGCTGGCAAAACTTCAAAACAAATCTGAGTCAGTTATTGCTGATAACAATACCCCGATTTGTTTACACTTCTTCAGATGCCAGTTGTCAGATTCATTGGGTTTTCCGATGCCTCTATGAGAGCATATGGCTGTTGTATTTATGTGCGCAGTCAAAATGCTGACGGTATCAATTGCACATTATTGACTGCTAAGTCAAAAGTAGCTCCCTTGAAGACGAAATCTTTACCACGGTTAGAGCTCTGTGCAGCGCATCTTCTGGCCAAATTATGGTCACGATTAGAGCCAATGATGAATTTTACAATAGACGCAATAAAGTTTTGGACAGACTCTGAAATTACGTTGCATTGGATACAAACACATCCATCAATGCTTTCTATTTTCGTCTCAAACAGAGTGTCCGAAATCCAAGAGTGGACACAGAAGACTTCATGGCAACTTGTGCCTACGAAGCAAAACCCTGCGGATATCGTGTCTCGAGGCTGCGATGTGGATGAAATCAACAAGTCCATATGGTTCACCGGCCCACATTTCCTCTTAGAAGACCCCGCAGAGTGGCCAAAAAATTCTCACTTCGAACTCTCGCCAGAAAACGAAGCTCTTGAAAAAAAAAAAAATTGTTTCACTTTCGTCGCAGTTGAAACTCCGAAAAATAGTTTAATAGCACATACGGAAAAATTCTCCTCACATAATAAAATGCTAAGAGTATTTTCATATGTTTTAAGATTTATTAGAAAATCAAAAAACAAAATAGTTGAGTTTGACACCATACCAAGTGCTCAAGAAATGAACTTGAGTTTCTTGAAAATCGTTCAAATTATTCAACACACAGAATTCGAACATGAAATTAAGAAATTGTCTAAAAACACCGCACTTTTTCCAAATTTGCAAAAACTAAATCCGTTTTTGCATGAATTTTCGAAAGACAATTTATCGTTTAGACTTCTTCGAGTAGGTGATCGTCTTTTAAACGCACCAATTCCTTACGATGCCAAATTCCCACTCCTTTTAACAAAAGATTCGCACTTTATAAAAACATATTTACGTTATCTACATTTTCGAAATCATCATGCTGGACCAAAGGCATTGGTAGCGCTTCTTAGAGAAAAACTGTGGCTAGTAAACGCTCAAGAATCCTGTAGAAAAATCGTTCGAAACTGCATTCACTGTTTTCGGTATAAGCCCAAGCTAATGACTCAAATTATGGGTAATTTACCAGCCGACAGGCTTCGGGCTCTACGCCCATTTTTAATAAGTGGTGCAGATTTCTGTGGTCTTGTGTGGTATACCTCGTTAAAAATTCGCGGTCGACCACCTGTAAAAACTTATATAGCAGTGTTCGTTTGTTTCACTTCTAAAGCAGTCTATTTAGAATTAGTAAGTGACTTATCTTCTGATTGTTTCATTTTTGCTCTCAAAAGGTTCTTTGGACGCCGAGGGACGCCCGAGAAGCTATACTGCGATAACGCAACAAATTTCGTAGGACCACAGAGGAAGCTGCCGGATCTGGCAGCAGCGTTTCTCAACAGTCAGGACTCGGTTCAGAGGTTCACCGCTCAAGGGGGGGTCCTTTTCAAATTCATACCACCGAGAGCGCCCCACTTCGGAGGGCTATGGGAAGCGGCAGTGAAGTCGATGAAAAATCTGCTGATGCGCACGATCGGAAACGCACTGCTAACGATCGAAGAGCTAAATACAGTGCTCATAGAAGCATAGAAGCCAAGACCCAAACGACGGTCAGGCGTTAACCCCAGTACACCTCTTAATTGGGGGTCCTCTACGAACACTGCCACCAGAACAACTACCAAACACTCCAAAGACTTGCTTCGCCAGATGGCAACTTGTTTGCTTTCTCAAGCAACAGTTTTGGCGGGGGTGGTCGAGAGACTACCTAGTGAGCCTACAGCAACGCAACAAGTGGCTGCATCCACAGCACAGCGTCGTTGTCGGCGATCTCGTCGTCGTTCACGAAGACAACGTGCCGTCACAACAGTGGGTCCTAGGAAGAATAACTGCTAAAATAACAGGCCAAGATGGCAAGGTCAGAGTAGCAGACGTACGAACGACAAGAGGAACCATAAAACGGCCAATCCACAAGCTGGCTGTTCTACCAAATGAACATTGAAGCCATAGAGCCTGTCAACGTGGCCGGTGTTTCGTCATATTATCACCTGAAATCATGAATTTATTATCGATGTAGTCTGAATACTTATTTTAATACTTACTTTAATACTTAACTTAATACTTACCTTAATACTCACCTTAATACTTACCTGAATACTTACCCTGTATACTTAATTTCACTTTTCTTTAATATTTCTTCATACTTACCGTTTGCTTAATAATACTTTGAATTTCACCTTAAAATCCGTTTGCTGAATTGTAATCAAAATGTTAGTTCTAAGTTAAGGAATGAAAATAAAACCACTTGTATAGTAACATTCAATGAAAATAGACGTGTTTCCGTTTTAAAGTTAGTGTGGCGGATTCCGAAACGGCCGTCTGATTTGCCCGTCTATGTATACACTGTTGTTGTGATGACTACACATACACGTTCTTTAAGCCTGTTACACATTATTTAATGAAGAACATACATGGAACAGTAGTCCAGACTTTGAAAATTAACAACTAGATTTAATTTTCCATAGTCTATAAAAAACATAACAAAATATATTAAAAATCTTTAAAGGTTTTCAAGTTTAAACAGTAATATAATTTACACATTTCAGAAAAGAACAGTCAAATTAAAGTCGTTTTTTTAGTGGATTTATTACGGTCTACAATACACAGTATCTGTCCAACGAACATGCAATTTATGTTTCTTACAAAAACTTTTGCATACACTTAATATTTTGTTACCCCAGTCTTATTTTTCAACACAACCTGCTGCAAATATTGGGAGTATGAGTGTATAAACTCGTATTTTTTTTCGTAATTTGGACATTTATTGTGAAAAAGTGATTATAAATTTATTCTTTAAAGTATTGTCCATCGTTAGCCATAACCTTTTCCCATCTTTCTGGTAGCATACGGATTCCGCGTCGAAAGAACTCCTCATCTTTTGAGGCTATCCACGAATCGACCCATTTTTTGAGTTCTTCGAAAGAACGGAAGTGCTGTTCAGCCAGGCCATGTGTCATTCTCTATCATTGCTCGAAACTCTGTATCATTTTCTCACACGTCTTAAATGTTATCTTTTAGATATGCAGCTCTGATGTTTTTACGTTGATAGACCTTTCGTTTAAGGTAAGCCCAAAAATTTTCTATGGGGTTAAAGTGCGGAAAATTGCTGGGCCACGAAAGCACCTCTAAATTCAATGAATTTAAACAGTTCATACTGGCCTTGGATGTGTTGCATAAAGGTGTATTCCCCTGGCGGAAGCTACAGGTGGTCTGGATGCTGAACCAAAACATTTTCTGGAACAGTAATATACTGTTCAGAGCGCATAGCACCCTCAACGAACTGGAAATGAAGCACCAAACCATTACTGCAGGTGAATGTTTATTTCTAGGAAAGATACAGTGGCTAGAAAACCGTTCCCCCACCCTTCTTCGTACATAACTTGAGATCTCAGTCACGGCCTCTAGACAGCATTCGTCGCTAAAGATGATCTACAAAAAAATTAGAAAGCTAAAATTTAATGGTGTTCATTCTTTTAAATACAAAAATCTAGAAATATACATTTAAAAAACTGACCCCTGTTCCAATATGTTCCCCATGTAATTGCGTCCATAAAAAGTTTCGTCGCCGCATCAAATCCGTTAATTTCGGCTTTTTGGCTATTTTTGAAAGAATAAGAGCTCTAGTAGCGTTAATAAGAGTATTAGGATGCACAAGGCAATGTTTGGAAGAAAGATACTTAATTATATTAAGCCGCTGTGTTATATTATTTCTAACATAGTTGCAATGGGCTTTGAATGTATATTTACTATCTACTAATAAGCCTAGAATTTTCAAGACATTTACATTAGGAATACCATAATTGTTGAAGTTAAAAGAAATGTTACGGCAAGTTGTTTTTTTACAAATATGAAATATGTTACATTTAGGGAATGAAATCTTTGCTCCTGAGCGAAGAGTCCATTCATTAATTTCTCTTAAAACAGTAGAAAAGGTTTCTTTAGTTTTATCCAAGTTATTATTTTTATATTTACATTAGGAATACCATAATTGTTGAAGTTAAAAGAAATGTTACGGCAAGTTGTTTTTTTACAAATATGAAAAATGTTACATTTAGGGAATGAAATCTTTGCTCCTGAGCGAAGAGTCCATTCATTAATTTCTCTTAAAACAGTAGAAAAGGTTTCTTTAGTTTTATCCAAGTTATTATTTTTAGAAAATATAATAACACCATCAGCAAAAATGCAATGATCAACACACTTGTGCTTCGAAATTAATTTACTAATTTCGTCAAATGCTATAACAAAAAGAGCCACTGACAACGGTGAACCTTGAGGTAAACCATTCACAAATGATCTTGTTTTAGATAACAGACCGTTTAAATTTATTTTAAATTTACTCTGTATCATTTTCTCACACGTCTTAAATGTTATCTTTTAGATATGCAGCTCTGATGTTTTTACGTTGATAGACCTTTCGTTTAAGGTAAGCCCAAAAATTTTCTATGGGGTTAAAGTGCGGAAAATTGCTGGGCCACGAAAGCACCTCTAAATTCAATGAATTTAAACAGTTCATACTGGCCTTGGATGTGTTGCATAAAGGTGTATTCCCCTGGCGGAAGCTACAGGTGGTCTGGATGCTGAACCAAAACATTTTCTGGAACAGTAATATACTGTTCAGAGCGCATAGCACCCTCAACGAACTGGAAATGAAGCACCAAACCATTACTGCAGGTGAATGTTTATTTCTAGGAAAGATACAGTGGCTAGAAAACCGTTCCCCCACCCTTCTTCGTACATAACTTGAGATCTCAGTCACGGCCTCTAGACAGCATTCGTCGCTAAAGATGATCTACAAAAAAATTAGAAAGCTAAAATTTAATGGTTTTCATTCTTTTAAATACAAAAATCTAGAAATATACATTTAAAAAACTGACCCCTGTTCCAATATGTTCCCCATGTAATTGCGTCCATAAAAAGTTTCGTCGCCACATCAAATCCGTTAATTTCGGCTTTTTGGCTATTTTTGAAAGAATAAGAGCTCTAGTAGCGTTAATAAGAGTATTAGGATGCACAAGGCAATGTTTGGAAGAAAGATACTTAATTATATTAAGCCGCTGTGTTATATTATTTCTAACATAGTTGCAATGGGCTTTGAATGTATATTTACTATCTACTAATAAGCCTAGAATTTTCAAGACATTTACATTAGGAATACCATAATTGTTGAAGTTAAAAGAAATGTTACGGCAAGTTGTTTTTTTACAAATATGAAATATGTTACATTTAGGGAATGAAATCTTTGCTCCTGAGCGAAGAGTCCATTCATTAATTTCTCTTAAAACAGTAGAAAAGGTTTCTTTAGTTTTATCCAAGTTATTATTTTTATATTTACATTAGGAATACCATAATTGTTGAAGTTAAAAGAAATGTTACGGCAAGTTGGTTTTTTACAAATATGAAATATGTTACATTTAGGGAATGAAATCTTTGCTCCTGAGCGAAGAGTCCATTCATTAATTTCTCTTAAAACAGTAGAAAAGGTTTCTTTAGTTTTATCCAAGTTATTATTTTTAGAAAATATAATAACACCATCAGCAAAAATGCAATGATCAACACACTTGTGCTTCGAAATTAATTTACTAATTTCGTCAAATGCTATAACAAAAAGAGCCACTGACAACGGTGAACCTTGAGGTAAACCATTCACAAATGATCTTGTTTTAGATAACAGACCGTTTAAATTTATTTTAAATTTACGATTGGTTAAAAAACTTTTAACAAAATTAAAAATTTTTGAACCAACATTCCAATTTTTAGGTTGTGCTAGAACCACATGTGCTCCTATGCTGTCGTAAGCTTTCTCAAAATCTAAACTTAAGAATGTAATATGATTTTTACTTGCCAGAGCGTTAGAAATGTAGTTATCAATATGTAAAAGTACATCTGCAGTACCTTGCCCTTTTTTAAAGGCAACTTGGTTTGCAGAAATGAAATTGTTTTTAGTTACAAACCACATCAATCGGTTTGAAATTATTTTTTCAAGGATTTTCCTTAAGCAAGAGAGGAGAGAAATCGGGCGATAACCGCTTATTTCATGTTGTGGCTTCCCAGGTTTTGGAATGGGGATGATGCTGGCAAGTTTCCAATTTTGTGGATAAATACCTTTTCTTAAAATGTTATTATGTAGGTTAATTAAGCGTAGTTTGACTGTTGGATGTAACATTTTATGAGGGGGTAGGAAATTTTATCAAGCCCAGGAGTTTTACCTTTTACATTTGACACCACAAAATCGAATTCAGTTTCAGATATCGCGCTTTCAATTAGTCTTGCGGAAGGAGAAAGCTTCTTGGATGGGCGATATAAACAGTTCAAAACTTCTAATTTGTTTAAAAGAAAGGAAGAGGAAAAATTCTCGTCAGAAGCGTATAAAGACCACTTTTTAGAAAAAAGCTCAGCAATGTCAGCGGACCGGGAGACAGTATGGTTGTTGTGGGAAACATATTTAATAGAGTTATTCCGATAGGTGCCGATAAGCATTTTTCTTTCGTCTGTGGAACCGAGTGATGAGTTGAAGTGCATATTATTTTCCAAATTTGTGCCGCTTTCTTATTAATGTTTTTACTTATGTGATATTTCCCCGAAATTTCAGAACTAGTACTTTGATATTTTACCCAATTGGCATTATCAACTTTAAACTTAGGTGTATGTCTAACGCTTTCGTTTACTCTATTGGAAACGTATTTAATTAATATAGGATAATGATCACTACCATGTAAGTCGTTGAGGATTGACCAATCGCACTTCGGGGCAAACAAGGCAGAACAAAGAGACACATCGATATGTGAAAAAGTTCGGTGGGTAGAAAAGTGAGTTGGAGATCCATCATTTAGCACGATTAGGTCAGAGGAAAGAATTATATCTTCCAAAGTACTGCCTCTAGGGTTGATGTTAGGAGATCCCCATAATGTACTCCAAGCGTTAAAATCGCCTACTAAAATAACAGGGGTAGAAAACGATTGCAGGATCTGGGAAACATCACTGAGAAAAAGGTTGATTGGGAGGAAGATAAATAGAAATGACAGTAATTATTTCACCTATATTTAATTCGATCTCTATCACTGATATGGGTGAATTTACATGAATCCTGTGGTATGGAATATTTTTAATGATTAGTATTCCATTTCCTTGTTTGTTGCTGGAGTTAGTCGGAAGGTTGTAGAAATATCCACAAAACTGTTTTGCCGGGATTATCTTGGCATTACATGCCAGATGAGTTTCTTGTAAGGCTATAATGGAGGGACTGAACTTGTTCATTAATAGCTGAAGCTCATGCAAATTATTGAAATATCCCTTAATATTCCATTGTAAAATAGAAACCATAAATTAGAAAATCAATAATAAAAAAAAAAATTAATCAAAAAAAAAAAATAAATTGAATGATTGAGCATGAGCCTAAAAAAATTAATTGAGAAGATATATTATTAAAACTCTACGTCGGTAGCTAACCTTTTATTGTTGGGAGAGAAGTTGAAGAAACTTGGATCGGTACTTACATAGTAAGATACATAAAAGCTGATCTGCAGGGTAAGTAGGTTGCTACATTACCAATGAACACCGTTATCCAATTCCTACGTAAAATTGGTCGCTGAGTCCGAAAATCAACCACATTTTTAATTCTATGTTGTGATTTTTTAGATATCGCCAGTTGAAGCTTTTTTATCGGAGCAAAAAAGGTTTTTCCATATAATTACAAATATCTTGGAAACTAGGAACTCTTTTTGAACAAACATATAAAATATGAAATTAAAGATATTAAAATGTCTCATCTTACGTTTTTACATTTTTATTCGATTGGATAAATAGTTTTGACACAATTAAGTAGATTGCCAAGAAATTTGGAGTTTTTTTTAATATTTTTAAACAATAATTTGCTCCGTTTTAAATCTGGTTATCTTTACTCAATTGCACGTAACTTTTACATTTATCCATAGATTTTTATCTTTTATAGCTTATTTTTTTGTTAAAGTACAGTTTTTAAGTAAATTTAAAGCAGAGCAAATTACTGCGTCTTCTTAATTTTATTTGTAATTCAAAAATTTTTTTCAAAAAATTTGTAAAAAAAAAACTCCAAATTTCTTGGTAATTTACTTAATTATACCAAAACTATTTATCCAATCGAATCAAAATGTAAAATGAGATATTTTAATATCTGTAATTTCATATTTCATATGTTTTTTCAAATCGAGTCCCTAGTTTCCAAGATATTTGTAATTATGTGGACAAACCTTTTTTGCTACGATAAAAAAATTCAACTAGCGATATCTCGAAACCACACCATAGAATTAAAAATGTGGTTGATTTTCAGGCTCAGCGACCCAATTTACATAGGTACTGGATAGTGGTGTTCATTGCCCAGAAAAAAAATAATTATTTGCAAATTAGTGTTATGTATGTCCATAAAATTCTCTAAGTCTAGATGACGAATATAATAAATTTTCTAAGTCCAATGTTCAACCTAGTTTGAACAGCAGTCTGCTGAAATGCATAAAATTTTAATTTTGATTTGGGAGGTTTTGCTTGGATACTGGAAGTTCTTTTCTGAAAATATATTCACAGCAGTATATTTATTACGATACAAAGGTGAAATTTATTTTAATATGGGCCTGATTTGATGCTGGCCACACTGTTTTTTTATATTCAGACTGCTCAGTATGGAGTCAGGCTCAAAATAGGCCGTTCAAGCTGAAAATAGTTTCAACTTTTCGCCTCGGGTACTCTTCAAGCTGTTTATTATCTTTTTTGTAAATTTACAAAGTACCGAAATCGTGAAAAAACATGCTTAATTTAATTAATTAATGTTTGTTTTCCAATATAGAATAAGTTTTTAGTTTAGAAAATACTTTTTAAGACACACTTGTTCATTGCGTATAAATCAAGGACCGAAAATAACTCTTATTCTGCATTTTTCATGTCAAAAATTTACACAGAAAAAATAGTCGTAGGAAATTTTCAAGTGTATGGTTGTGATCCTGACTGCTAAACTTCACTTATATCGTATGCCTTTTGAATTCATGACTTTTATAGTAATAAGCTAAATATAACTCTTATTAGTGACTTTTATAGTTTTTGGCCATAAATAATAGTTATTTTTGACTTTTATTTTGTCGGGCAAAAATAAATAGTTATTATCGGACTTTCATTTTTCCGGCCAAAAAAAAAAGTCATTTTCTGACTTTTTCAGACAAAAATAAATGGCCAACTCTATTTATAATAAAACGGTTTAAGCCACTGAAAAAAAAAATTAGGTAAAATTGATTTTGGAGTCCCGAAAATCTTTATATCATTCGAAAGGTTTCGTCGAGTTTTTTACTTTTTTTTACTAGCGCTCATCCATGAGCTGCCACAATCGAGGTCATACTGCATCAACTGTGGAGTTTGAGGTGGCACCTGAGAGAACCTGACTGATTTTGGTGTATTATAGGTACCCAGGGCCAAGTCGGCCTTGCGTTTAGCTGCTGCAGACATGATGGAAATGCGGAGAACAGAGCAAACAATAACAATTGCAGAATCAGCAACAGGTGGGTGATGAGTGACAGTGAAAGTGAGGTTATGCAAACAGCAAGTATATTGCGCACTGAGGACAGATATTAAATGATAACAATATCAGACCCGATTTTCCAAGAAAAAATAATTTATTTTCCTTGGAGAAGCAAATTAATTATAATAAAATCAATAGACAATGTGAAAAATTATTGAAAAATTATAGAAAATTTAAAGAAAAAATGAAAACTGTTAACTGTTTGAGAGCTATGTTTAGTAAATAGCCTTTAACACATATGAAACTGTGTTCTACTTAAAAAGCAATGCGTACAGAACGATCATACCATCATATTACTCATAAGAGCATAATTTGAATTTGTATGTACAAATGTCACATAATAAACCAAATAACAACAACGAAATTAAAAAAACAAAAACAATTTTTTATTCAACAATCGAAATTTTGGCTAACAAAATGCAAATTCAATTTAAATTTTATAGTAGAAGAAAAAGAAAGAAGCTCGACAACACGGAAAAATACATTACTCCAGTAATTTGAAATAAAATGAAAAATTGAAATTTTCAAACAAATAACAAAAAAAAAAATTCAGCAGCCGGGGTTTGAGAACAGGCGACCAGCAAAATTTCGGTTGAAAAAGCTACAACTCAACCACTGAGCCACAGACGATTGTATTATGATAAGGAAATTTTGAATATTCAAATACCTAATATATGTGGACGTTGGTTGAAATCATATTTTGTTTTTATTCTTACTGCTTGTTTGTTTGGTTTTTACGCTCAGGAAAATTCTATCAGTCTATATTCACATCACATTTTTGTATTTGTGTTTTTTTTAAATGTTTCGCAAGTTATTTTTACTACGTTTATATTAACTCGCTTTCAATGGTGTCTGTCTGTCAGTCTGTTCGGTACAAATTTTGTAATCGATTTTAAACTAACTTTCCGATGAGCTAGAGACTTGAAATTTATATCTATCTATATATATTATTTGATGTTGTCGAATTATTTGATGTTTCAGCTTGAAAAAATTTGTGAGAAAAGCTGTCAAAATGTAATTTGGTCATGAAACATGCAAGCTTGCGCGGATTTTTAATTTTTTATGTGATTTTCTGCGCACAACTCTCTTTGTTACTGCTTATTTTTTTACCTCGCTCTTTCACTCTATTGAACATCTTTGCGCTCGTCTAAACAGCCACAATAATAAATAAATTTCTTCTGGAAACTCTAGCGCAGATAACTTACATCCCAGTCCAACTTTGGATGATCGTAGGAGTAATCATTGTGCGCTCCAAATACTCGAAATACGAATTTAACTCTTTCGAATACGAAAATAACTCTTATTCTGCATTTTTCATGTCAAAAATTTACACAGAAAAAATAGTCGTAGGAAATTTTCAAGTGTATGGTTGTGATCCTGACTGCTAAACTTCACTTATATCGTATGCCTTTTGAATTCATGACTTTTATAGTAATAAGCTAAATATAACTCTTATTAGTGACTTTTATAGTTTTTGGCCATAAATAATAGTTATTTTTGACTTTTATTTTGTCGGGCAAAAATAAATAGTTATTATCGGACTTTCATTTTTCCGGCCAAAAAAAAAAGTCATTTTCTGACTTTTTCAGACAAAAATAAATGGCCAACTCTATTTATAATAAAACGGTTTAAGCCACTGAAAAAAAAAATTAGGTAAAATTGATTTTGGAGTCCCGAAAATCTTTATATCATTCGAAAGGTTTCGTCGAGTTTTTTACTTTTTTTTACTAGCGCTCATCCATGAGCTGCCACAATCGAGGTCATACTGCATCAACTGTGGAGTTTGAGGTGGCACCTGAGAGAACCTGACTGATTTTGGTGTATTATAGGTACCCAGGGCCAAGTCGGCCTTGCGTTTAGCTGCTGCAGACATGATGGAAATGCGGAGAACAGAGCAAACAATAACAATTGCAGAATCAGCAACAGGTGGGTGATGAGTGACAGTGAAAGTGAGGTTATGCAAACAGCAAGTATATTGCGCACTGAGGACAGATATTAAATGATAACAATATCAGACCCGATTTTCCAAGAAAAAATAATTTATTTTCCTTGGAGAAGCAAATTAATTATAATAAAATCAATAGACAATGTGAAAAATTATTGAAAAATTATAGAAAATTTAAAGAAAAAATGAAAACTGTTAACTGTTTGAGAGCTATGTTTAGTAAATAGCCTTTAACACATATGAAACTGTGTTCTACTTAAAAAGCAATGCGTACAGAACGATCATACCATCATATTACTCATAAGAGCATAATTTGAATTTGTATGTACAAATGTCACATAATAAACCAAATAACAACAACGAAATTAAAAAAACAAAAACAATTTTTTATTCAACAATCGAAATTTTGGCTAACAAAATGCAAATTCAATTTAAATTTTATAGTAGAAGAAAAAGAAAGAAGCTCGACAACACGGAAAAATACATTACTCCAGTAATTTGAAATAAAATGAAAAATTGAAATTTTCAAACAAATAACAAAAAAAAAAATTCAGCAGCCGGGGTTTGAGAACAGGCGACCAGCAAAATTTCGGTTGAAAAAGCTACAACTCAACCACTGAGCCACAGACGATTGTATTATGATAAGGAAATTTTGAATATTCAAATACCTAATATATGTGGACGTTGGTTGAAATCATATTTTGTTTTTATTCTTACTGCTTGTTTGTTTGGTTTTTACGCTCAGGAAAATTCTATCAGTCTATATTCACATCACATTTTTGTATTTGTGTTTTTTTTAAATGTTTCGCAAGTTATTTTTACTACGTTTATATTAACTCGCTTTCAATGGTGTCTGTCTGTCAGTCTGTTCGGTACAAATTTTGTAATCGATTTTAAACTAACTTTCCGATGAGCTAGAGACTTGAAATTTATATCTATCTATATATATTATTTGATGTTGTCGAATTATTTGATGTTTCAGCTTGAAAAAATTTGTGAGAAAAGCTGTCAAAATGTAATTTGGTCATGAAACATGCAAGCTTGCGCGGATTTTTAATTTTTTATGTGATTTTCTGCGCACAACTCTCTTTGTTACTGCTTATTTTTTTACCTCGCTCTTTCACTCTATTGAACATCTTTGCGCTCGTCTAAACAGCCACAATAATAAATAAATTTCTTCTGGAAACTCTAGCGCAGATAACTTACATCCCAGTCCAACTTTGGATGATCGTAGGAGTAATCATTGTGCGCTCCAAAGCGAGCAATCGATTACTCCCTATTGCTCCAGAGCTCTTGCATTTTGTACTCCTTTTTAACATTGCATGTCCTATTGCATGGAGTACTCATTTTGGCCTCCAAGCAAATTTGTCATTGAATTTTGTTTCTTTTACTATTGCAATGATTCTAGTACTAGTTACTGATTTTTAACTCTATGATGCACACGATTTTAAAGAAAATAAAAACACCAGTTGCACAGAAATTTTTTGGTTTATATCATTATCAGCAGAATGAGAAACTGTAAATAAAATATTAAACTGTGTGACTATAAGTAATTTAAATTTTTCGAGGTGGATTAAAATATATCACCATATGCATAAAAAAATATGCGGGACAGTTTTTACCCTACCTACCGTAAAAGGTTAATTGGCAAGAGAGAGTAAGATATACAAATTTGAACTACTCAATCAGGCTGTCTTTGTTTATCATTATTTCTAAAAATAGACCAAATAAAATTATGAAATTGTGTTTGTGAAATTCGAAAATTTTATTACTGTATTGCTCGTTTATCCCTCCTGTTTCGTCATATTATCACCTGAAATCATGAATTTATTATCGATGTAGTCTGAATACTTATTTTAATACTTACTTTAATACTTAACTTAATACTTACCTTAATACTCACCTTAATACTTACCTGAATACTTACCCTGTATACTTAATTTCACTTTTCTTTAATATTTCTTCATACTTACCGTTTGCTTAATAATACTTTGAATTTCACCTAAAAATCCGTTTGCTGAACTGTAATCAAAATGTTAGTTCTAAGTTAAGGAATGAAAATAAAACCACTTGTATAGTAACATTCAATGAAAATAGACGTGTTTCCGTTTTAAAGTTAGTTTGGCAAAAAGTTAAAAGTGCACCTAAAGTACCTTAAATTGTAAAATAATTACAAAAACTCTTGTAATTTTTCATGGCGCCCGAGCAGGGACTAGTGCATTAAAGTTTCTCACAAATAAAAAAATAAAAAATAATTATAAGAAGTGCTAAGTGACACAAATATAGATTTTAAAATTCATAATTTTGAGTAAAAGTGCAAATGCATATGTATGTTAACTAAAATAATATATGCATGCCTAACAGTGCCGCAAATTGTATATAAGTACAGTAAAACATAATCATATGCACATAAAGCTTCTCGTTAACTATTAACCAACACACACATACATATATGCATAGTGCGAAATCTTTGTACAAAACAATTAAAGAATACTCAATAAATTATTAAAATATTAGCATATAACCAGACAATATCAAAAAAAAAAAAAATACATTTAAATACATTTTTTGCCAAACTAGCGTATGAAAAACGTACAAGTCGCGTTATATACATACTAAATATAGTTTAATACATACATACTAAAACATAAAGCGAAAACATAAAGTACAAAGCAAAAAAAAAAAAAAAAATAAAAACCACACAAAGATTAATAATAGCCAAACATATATACATACACTACATAGTGTAATTCGAAAAAGTGCAGTTGTATATACTACCGGTATTGAACTGTGGGACTAAAAGCGCAATATCAGCAAAATAATATAAGAAACTAAAATTATACTTTAAAGGATACCAAAAAAGAAATAAATATAAATAAAAAAGGTACAACTATCAAGTGTAGTGCTGAAAAAAGTTGCCGCCAATTTTATGTAACCGGTATCATATCCGTTACATTCCGTTGCTGTACTTACCGCTCCGTTGCTGTACTTACCATTCCGTTGCTGAACTTACCATTCCGTTGCTGTACTTACCGTTCCGTTGCTGTACTCACCTGTTCCCGTAGAAGTTTGCAAAAGTTATCAACATCCGTTGCTGTCCGTACATCTGTACCGCTACCGCTGCAGCTAATATTTTTCTCTGCTAACATCATTTTTTGGATAAATGAACATCGACAGCCAGAGGGAAGTTAATGCTGGCTCTGAACCAGAACAAACCACAACCGAGGTATAGAGTGCTAACAATTAAGAGTTCTTTGTATTCCAAAAATAATTGCTGTTAAATTGTACATCATTGGTACAACAACCATAACAACATTCTTACACTCAATTTTTGTCATCTCTTTGTAATCACATTCTTATATGCATGTCTATTTATATATACACATATTAAATATAAACATAGCAACTTTAGAAGTGAAACAAAGATAGGACAGTGGGTTATGAATTGAAGTGCAGTTAATAAAATTGGTATATATCCAGTTTACACATACGTATATAAGAATTAATAAAAGTAAAAGTATATAACGCTTTTCGGTATAAAAAACTTAATTTATACATTTTTTAAATTTTAATTTCGATTTGTTTTGATAATTTTGTCGTAAAATTTTGGTCATTCGCTACTAAAATAATACACTTAGCTAATAATTAAATTAGCTTTTATTGGAGTATCACAAAATTTACACTCTATGATCCATATTTTCGGTTTCGTTGGACATATTAGAGTTATTGCTTTCGTTTTATTTTGTGATTTCTTTTCCAAAGTGTACCCAACTAGAGATAGAACAGTGGATCAAAATTTGTTTCTCGCATACAAAATTAATATCATTTTATCAGCAAATTAAAATTTTTTTAAATCATGCCAAGAGCACAAATTACCCCAAGCAAAGCAGAAGAGCTTACTGCTTTGAAAAGGCAAAGAACGTTGTCAAGAAATAATATTCGTAGAATTCGAAAGGCAATAAAAGAAAAAACGGTCTCTTTGGCCCAACCGAGTTAGAGTGCCGTCTTGACATGGTAAATCAATACAGCGCCAAGCTGATGGATTGTCAGTCTCAGATAGAAGATATTGATGAGGAAGATAATGCCCGTGGAGAAATAGAGGATCTTATTGTAGAAACAAAATCTTCAATAAGATCCATTTTGAATATTCGACCACCACCACCTACTAGTATTCCTGAAGCTTCTTTCTGTTCATCACACAGCTCTCGACTTCCAAAAATGTCATTGCCGAAATTCAAAGGCAAATATTCAGAATTCAAGAATTTTATGAGCCTTCTTTTTTTTGGCCGTCAGCCGTTAGCCAATTCAGGGGGAACAACATGTAACGCCTTGGTGTACGTGCCGTAACTGTTTGGACTGATGGTAGTGCGGCTATGACCTCCTCGTGGTGGCGGCTGGTAACGGTGTATGATATGGTCATGTCTCTATCATGCACCGGCTAACATAGTTGGGCGGAGAGATGGTCCACTCTCTTAAATCAAAACCCCTAATCCAAGGTGGAACAGCATATGCCGAGGGATGCGTGGCTAAGAGGGCGCTTAGTCGTTAATTTGCGAACTCTGGATACCAGGCGACCTCCAGTTTCAATCAGCCTTCCCATGATACAGCGGGCTATGTCATGGGTGATTTTCCTTTCCCGCCCACTCGTGGGAATAAAAACATGTTACATAACCGAAAGGAAAAAAACAAGGATGTGGAGGATGCACCTAGTGCATCGACAGTCTGTAGTGCTGACGGGCATACAGCTGTCCCAATTTCCATGTCTACCGGCTTGGTAGACATGCCTTCGGGCGCTTTGGCTTCTGGGCCTCTGGCTCCCAACCCCACTAGCAGTGATGTTGGTCCGGCTACTGGGGTCTCGGATAGGCCACCAACACCTATCCCTGGTGTGCTTTCGTCCACTCTTATCGGCGCCAGGGAGGGGGTCGTATCCGAGGAAGACTCCTCGGATATCGACTCCCTCTGTGGCACGGTAGTGTCGGACAATTTTAGTGTGTGCTCGGAGCAATCTGGGCTCACAGCTATTGGCGCAGAAGTTAACCAGATGACGCTAAACGCGGAGTCTGGTTTTGTCAAACTTACTTCTGCAGAGAAAAGGAGGTTCCGTTGGGCTATGGACTGTGGTCTCTCCAGAGATAGGTCTCTGGAAATAGCCAAGAATCCCCTTCTCTCCCTTCCGGCTAAGCCGAAAAAATTAAGCGTGTGCGCTCGTTGGAGCAATCACAGAGTCTCCCCGACTCCAAAAAGCCCAAGAACTTCCACACGGAACCAGCGAAAGCCACTTACAGCCAAGTGGTGAGTAGCGTTAGACTGGGGTTTGTCTCGAGCGACATGAATAATCGTCCTCTTACAGCTGAGCAAGTGGCTCTTGTGCAGGAGGCGATTATTGACGTGTCAATCGAGCTAGCTGGCAAAGACGTGCTCAAGCCACAATATGAGAACTGTCTGCCCAGAACGGGGTGGTTAGTTCTCACGTGCGTCGACCAGCCCTCGGCTGACTGGGTGCGTAGGCACTTCAACAAAATCAAAGACCATTCGGCCCTTGACATAGACCTTGTGGAGGAGGGTAACTTTCCCAGGACTCATTTGATCCGGGGTTACTTTCCTCACAGCCTGTCGCTGACAAGTGAGAAGGTAGTCAGCACACTTGGTGCACTTAACCCCTTCTCAACTGAGCAGTGGAAGGTTGTTGAACGACGCACGCAAGGTCCGCTTCTCCATCTAATTATGGTTATTGATGATGCGTCAATGACTAAATTGCTGGAGCTCAAGGGCAGGGTCTGCTACAGATTTGGGTTCATCAAATTGATGCTCAAACCTGAGGAGCAGGTCCCCTCTAACACTACCTCTACCAGTACGGTAGACAGCGGGGAAAAAGCGATGTTGTTGGACATGCTCCCGGCTTCTGCCGATTTGGTCGGTAGCAGGACCGGCAACATGTCAACAGTGCCTCTAGACGCTGTAGAGCCTTCCACAAGTCGCGCCGCTGGGCAGACTAATTTAAGGACTCTTCGGCGGCTGAGGTCCACTGGTGATATTGCGACCGGTCCTGTTACTTGGGCCAGTATCGTCGGGGCGTCGGGTGCGCCAGGTAGCGGTTTTGTGGCGGAGAGTGATGTTGAGAGGCCCTCTACTAGTCGTGCCGCCGGGCTGACAACCAGAGGGCCCTCGCAGCATCAGTCATCTGCCTCAGAGACCGCTTCCAGGTCGAAAAATAAACCCGCTGCCTCCGTTTCAGTGAGGGCTATGAGCACCGTGGGGTCTTCTGCTGGTCGGGCTGTTGAGCCTACCAGTGGAAGGGCAGCACGGCTCTCATTGCCATACGTAGAGGCAGTTACTGTGTCTTATGACACAACAATCACCGAAGCGAACGTAGAGGCAATGGCTGCTGCAGGCCCTTCTACCAGTCGTGCTGCAGGGTCGACTAGTAGTGGGGCCTCTCAGCAAACACTGTCTTCTGCGACTTCAGCAGTACTGCCAGGTGGAACTCCGCTGGCGGTTCTGCCCCGCAATTCGCATTCTTCCGCTCGGGGAGGAATGCCACCCAACTCCCTTGGCAGGGCTGCAGCCCATGGCAGAGGTGCTAGAGGCAGAGGGCCTCGACGAGCTTTGGCTGGGAAGCTCGTCCAACGGTCTCTAGAACAACAGAGACGATGAGTGCCATCAAGGTACTCCAGGCGAACCTGCACCATGCCATAGGGGCATCGGCCACAGTATGCAGGCTTTTCGCTGAAAACAAATTCACCCTTGCGCTAATACAGGAGCCCTGGGTAAGCTGTGGCCAGGTCCGCGGACTCAATACGAATCATAGTAAGTTGCTTTACTTTCGTGGAGATGTTGTGCCAAGAGCGGCCATACTAATTGAAAAAAAGTTTCAATTATCTCCCTCTTACTAATTTCATTTCCAGAGATCTCGTAGCCATACTGGTGGAGGTCCCCACTGCGAACGGAGTACAGGAGGTCGTGCTGGCGTCTGCATACTTTGCTGGGGACTTGCAACAAATCCCACCAATCGAGGCCCAGGATTTAATTAGTGACTGTCGGCAGTCCAATCGTCAATTTGTTGTTGGCTGTGATGCTAATGCCCATCATACCATCTGGGGTAGTAGCAATATCAACGAACGAGGTGAGTGTCTTCTAAATTACTTAGTATCTAATAGTGCAGATATTGTAAATAGGGGATGTAAGCCTACTTTCATTACTGCAGCCAGGGAAGAGGTGCTGGACCTCACCCTAGCCAGCAGGATATTGTCCGATTCTATTGTGAATTGGAGAGTCTCAGATGAAGCGTCCCTGTCTGATCATCAACACATAGTTTTTGACATTCCAGGACGTACTGAGCTCCTTGCTAATGTAATTAATCCTAGAAGGACTAATTGGAGTCTGTTCCAAGCCATTGTGGGCACAAAGATAGATTCCATTGCTACCTCCATCAGCTCAGTCGATGAACTGGAAGAGGTAGCAACTCAGCTCAATAATGTGCTAATTTCTTCCTATCAAGACAGCAATTTCGTTCCTACAACTAAAATGGTGCGCAAGGTACCCTGGTGGAACAATCAGCTGTCAGATATGCGCAAGCATGTCAGGAAGTTATTCAATAAATCAAAACGTACAAAGCAGTGGAATGCATATAGGGTTGCACTGACGGAGTACAATACAGAAATTAGGAAGTCAAAACGCGATTGCTGGAGAAGACACTGTGAGAGTATCTCCTCGCTGCCTGAGGCAGCACGTCTTCAAAGGGTTTTCGCCAAAGGCTCTTCTAATGGGGTTGGTCTCCTCAAAAAGCATGATGGCACTTTTACTGCCAATCACCGCGAGACTCTGGAAACTTTACTTCATGTTCATTTTCCGGGGTCTTCTACGGAAGTTACTCAGTCCTCTCCTGAAGTACATGATCATAGGATCTGCTTCTCCAATAGGACGAATAGCCTTTCAGGGGTCATTTTTGACCGGAATAAGGTTAAATGGGCAGTGGCCTCTTTTAAACCTTATAAATCCCCAGGGAGTGACAGGATCTTTCCAGCAATGTTGCAGAACTGTCTGGAAACCATCCTTGACCACCTAGTTAAACTGTTTAGGGCAAGTTTCAATTGGGGATACATTCCAAGTTCTTGGAGGAAGGTGGTTGTCGTCTTCATTCCCAAACAAGGCAATAGGCCTCTGGAACTCCCTAAATCTTACAGGCCTATAAGCCTCACGTCTTTCCTGCTTAAAACCATGGAAAAACTGCTTGATTTACACTTTAGAAGCAAACTTACAAGCTCGATACCTCTTCATCGAACGCAGTTTGCTTACATTAAGGGTAAATCGACCGAAGTCGCATTACATTGCCTTGTCAGTAAAATTGAAAAACCCTTTCGATCCAAAGAGATTGCGCTCTGTGCTTTCCTTGATATTGAGGGTGCCTTCGACAATACTGGATTCGGTTCTATTTCCAAAGCTCTGGAATGTAAGGGTATTGATTCCCAATCCATTGCCTGGGTGGATGCCATGCTGAGGAAGCGTGAAATCTCATCCACGCTAGGCAAAGCCACTGTGTGCATTAAGGCTGTAAAAGGCTGCCCACAAGGCGGTGTTCTATCACCTCTGTTGTGGTCCTTAGTAATTGATGACCTTTTGACTAAACTAGATGAGTCTGGTTTTGAGGCCATCGGTTATGCGGATGATTTGGTAATCATCGTCTCTGGAAAGTATGATTCAACCATCACGGAGGTGATGAAATCAGCTCTCCTATTGGTTTCAAATTGGTGCGCCGTAGAAGGCCTATCAATCAATCCCAACAAAGCAGTTCTTGTTCCCTTTACTAAGAGATACAAACTGGACCTCGGTCCCATTTCCATACAAGACACTGTTATTGTGTACTCTGATGAGGTCAAATATTTAGGCATCACGCTTGACAAACGACTAAACTGGAACACTCACTTACACACTGTCCTCTTAAAAGCCACTAGGGCTTTCTGGGCCTGCAAAAGACTCTTTGGTAAAACATGGGGTCTTACTCCTAAGATGATCTTTTGGCTCTACACCATGATAGTTAGACCTGTCATAGCCTATGCGGCTCTAGTGTGGTGGCCCAAAGTCATGCAGGGCTCGGCCATCACCAAACTTAACAAGCTCCAAAGGCTTGCTTGCGTCTCCATAACTGGAGCTATGCGCACCTGTCCAACTCCTGCCATTGAAGCGTTGATTGGCCTGGTGCCATTACACATTTTCATCAAGAAAACAGCTGCAAATACTGCTTTGCGGCTGCGTATATCGTCAAGCTTACTGGAAGGCAACTATGGTCACCTGAGCATTCTTGGCGAAATCCCTAACACTCCCATATGTACTGTATCGGACTATATGGTTAGGGATCTATGTTTCGGTAGGATATTCAACATCATTCTTCCTTCCAGGTCCGAATGGGATGGCCAATGTCCCGATTTCGGTCCCTTTGCTCTCAATTGGTATACAGACGGCTCGAAAATGGACTGTGGTTCTGGTGCCGGAGTTGCTGGACCCAAAACTGGAATCTCAATCCCTCTGGGTATTTGGCCCAGTGTCTTTCAAGCCGAAATATACGCAATTGAGACCTGCGCTAATATAAACCTGTATAAAGGTCTTAAAGGCGCTAATATAAACCTGTATAAAGGTCTTAAAGGCGCAAATATTGTAATTTTCTCAGATAGCCAGGCGGCTCTCTTAGCACTCTCTTCATGGAGTTTTTCATCTAAACTGGTGAAAGAGTGTTTTGATAGTCTCCAGCGCTTGTCTACCCGTAAGAAAGTTACGCTTTGTTGGGTACCCGGCCACCGTGACATTGCTGGTAATGAAGCCGCCGATGAACTGGCTAGGCAAGGTTCATCTACCAAGCACTTCGGCCCCGATCCGTTTTGCGGAATCGGCTGGGCCTCAACGAAATCTATCGTTGAGGAGTGGTCTAAGGCAAAATGGCTAGAGTATTGGAACTCCATCCCGGGTTTAAGACAGGCAAAAGATCTTACCATTCCGCTTGCCCAAAATCAGCCCATTTCTTATTCCAAACCTGATCTTAGGCTATTGGTGGGCTACATGTCTGGACACCATGGGCTCAGATATCACCTAAGCAGGATGGGTCTGTCCAATGAGACAGAGTGTCGTCTATGTATGGAAGATGACGAGACGACACTTCACATTCTGTGTGAGTGTCCGGCCTTGGCTCGGCTCAGAGGAAGAATCTTTGATTATTCGTTTTTGACGGCTGATCACATGAAATCTTCTTCAACGAAAGATGTCTTGACTTTTATTAGGTCAGCCGAACGTCTTTTGTCATAAAATGGGGAATGGCACAAAAGATCTTTTAGGTCGCAGTGCCTGCCTGGTTGGGCTCCTCTAATACTAATAATAATAATAATAATGAGCCTTTTTGAGAGTCTTGTGCACAATGACCATACAATTCCAAACATTGAGAAATTTAATCATTTAATTTCATGTCTGTCCGGAGAAGCGTTAGGCACAGTGAGAGCTTTTCAAATTTCGGAAGAAAATTACCCGAAGGTACAAGCAAGCCTTAAAAAAGTTTATGACAATAAATGTCTGATATTTTTCGATACAATATCGAAACTTTTCGAATTGCCTGAAATTTCAAAGCCTTCAGCCATTTCCCTGCGTAATATGATCGATACAGTTTCAGCAGTTTATGATTCTTTGCTGTCATTGGGTGATGAGGAAAATATTACAAATGCGATCATAATCCACATTGTAATGTCGAAAGTTGATTCCATTACACGGTCCAAGTGGGAAGAAAACTTGGATTATGATAAATTGCCATTATGGTATGAGTGTGAAGCCGCTCTTAACAAACGATATCAGCATATTTCCGCTGAAGAAGCTTCCACTTCCAAGCCTAGGATTGCCATCTCCCAAAATAGGGCTAAACAGGGCTTATTACAAGAGCTTTGGATTCAAAAACTAGATTGGGATGAGTCAATTCCATTGCGCCTTGAAACAAGCTGGCAAAACTTCAAAACAAATCTGAGTCAGTTATTGCTGATAACAATACCCCGATTTGTTTACACTTCTTCAGATGCCAGTTGTCAGATTCATTGGGTTTTCCGATGCCTCTATGAGAGCATATGGCTGTTGTATTTATGTGCGCAGTCAAAATGCTGACGGTATCAATTGCACATTATTGACTGCTAAGTCAAAAGTAGCTCCCTTGAAGACGAAATCTTTACCACGGTTAGAGCTCTGTGCAGCGCATCTTCTGGCCAAATTATGGTCACGAATAGAGCCAATGATGAATTTTACAATAGACGCAATAAAGTTTTGGACAGACTCTGAAATTACGTTGCATTGGATACAAACACATCCATCAATGCTTTCTATTTTCGTCTCAAACAGAGTGTCCGAAATCCAAGAGTGGACACAGAAGGCTTCATGGCAACATGTGCCTACGAAGCAAAACCCTGCGGATATCGTGTCTCGAGGCTGCGATGTGGATGAAATCAACAAGTCCATATGGTTCACCGGCCCACATTTCCTCTTAGAAGACCCCGCAGAGTGGCCAAAAAATTCTCACTTCGAACTCTCGCCAGAAAACGAAGCTCTTGAAAAAAAAAAAAATTGTTTCACTTTCGTCGCAGTTGAAACTCCGAAAAATAGTTTAATAGCACATACGGAAAAATTCTCCTCACATAATAAAATGCTAAGAGTATTTTCATATGTTTTAAGATTTATTAGAAAATCAAAAAACAAAATAGTTGAGTTTGACACCATACCAAGTGCTCAAGAAATGAACTTGAGTTTCTTGAAAATCGTTCAAATTATTCAACACACAGAATTCGAACATGAAATTAAGAAATTGTCTAAAAACACCGCACTTTTTCCAAATTTGCAAAAACTAAATCCGTTTTTGCATGAATTTTCGAAAGACAATTTATCGTTTAGACTTCTTCGAGTAGGTGATCGTCTTTTAAACGCACCAATTCCTTACGATGCCAAATTCCCACTCCTTTTAACAAAAGATTCGCACTTTATAAAAACATATTTACGTTATCTACATTTTCGAAATCATCATGCTGGACCAAAGGCATTGGTAGCGCTTCTTAGAGAAAAACTGTGGCTAGTAAACGCTCAAGAATCCTGTAGAAAAATCGTTCGAAACTGCATTCACTGTTTTCGGTATAAGCCCAAGCTAATGACTCAAATTATGGGTAATTTACCAGCCGACAGGCTTCGGGCTCTACGCCCATTTTTAATAAGTGGTGTAGATTTCTGTGGTCTTGTGTGGTATACCTCGTTAAAAATTCGCGGTCGACCACCTGTAAAAACTTATATAGCAGTGTTCGTTTGTTTCACTTCTAAAGCAGTCTATTTAGAATTAGTAAGTGACTTATCTTCTGATTGTTTCATTTTTGCTCTCAAAAGGTTCTTTGGACGCCGAGGGATGCCCGAGAAGCTATACTGCGATAACGCAACAAATTTCGTAGGACCACAGAGGAAGCTGCCGGATCTGGCAGCAGCGTTTCTCAACAGTCAGGACTCGGTTCAGAGGTTCACCGCTCAAGGGGGGGGGGGCGTCCTTTTCAAATTCATACCACCGAGAGCGCCCCACTTCGGAGGGCTATGGGAAGCGGCAGTGAAGTCGATGAAAAATCTGCTGATGCGCACGATCGGAAACGCACTGCTAACGATCGAAGAGCTAAATACAGTGCTCATAGAAGTGGAAGCCGTACTCAATTCAAGGCCAATCGCTCCACTAAGCCAAGACCCAAACGACGGTCAGGCGTTAACCCCAGCACACCTCTTAATTGGGGGTCCTCTACGAACGCTGCCACCAGAACAACTACCAAACACTCCAAAGACTTGCTTCGCCAGATGGCAACTTGTTTGCTTTCTCAAGCAACAGTTTTGGCGGGGGTGGTCGAGAGACTACCTAGTGAGCCTACAGCAACGCAACAAGTGGCTGCATCCACAGCACAGCGTCGTTGTCGGCGATCTCGTCGTCGTTCACGAAGACAACGTGCCGTCACAACAGTGGGTCCTAGGAAGAATAACTGCTAAAATAACAGGCCAAGATGGCAAGGTCAGAGTAGCAGACGTACGAACGACAAGAGGAACCATAAAACGGCCAATCCACAAGCTGGCTGTTCTACCAAATGAACATTGAAGCCATAGAGCCTGTCAACGTGGCCGGTGTTTCGTCATATTATCACCTGAAATCATGAATTTATTATCGATGTAGTCTGAATACTTATTTTAATACTTACTTTAATACTTAACTTAATACTTACCTTAATACTCACCTTAATACTTACCTGAATACTTACCCTGTATACTTAATTTCACTTTTCTTTAATATTTCTTCATACTTACCGTTTGCTTAATAATACTTTGAATTTCACCTAAAAATCCGTTTGCTGAATTGTAATCAAAATGTTAGTTCTAAGTTAAGGAATGAAAATAAAACCACTTGTATAGTAACATTCAATGAAAATAGACGTGTTTCCGTTTTAAAGTTAGTTTGGCAAAAAGTTAAAAGTGCACCTAAAGTACCTTAAATTGTAAAATAATTACAAAAACTCTTGTAATTTTTCACCTCCTTTTGGAGTAATGAAATTATTAATCGTTTGAGGAGTACTCACTGTATGCAACTGGGAATATCTCTATTCAGTGAAGTTATTTGGAATCATATCTGTAATTCTTGGTTATGATTTCAAATATTAGTAGCTTATATAGGATATTGAAAGATTAAGAACTATCACTAAGATCACTGATGAGGAATCGTGGCGGATTCCGAAACGGCCGTCTGATTTGCCCGTCTATGTATACACTGTTGTTGTGATGACTACACATACACGTTCTTTAAGCCTTTTACACATTATTTAATGAAGAACATACATGGAACAGTAGTCCAGACTTTGAAAATTAACAACTAGGTTTAATTTTCCATAGTCTATAAAAAACATAACAAAATATATTAAAAATCTTTAAAGGTTTTCAAGTTTAAACAGTAATATAATTTACACATTTCAGAAAAGAACAGTCAAATTAAAGTCGTTTTTTTAGTGGATTTATTACGGTCTACAATACACAGTATCTGTCCAACGAACATGCAATTTATGTTTCTTACAAAAACTTTTGCATACACTTAATATTTTGTTACCCCAGTCTTATTTTTCAACACAACCTGCTGCAAATATTGGGAGTATGAGTGTATAAACTCGTATTTTTTTTCGTAATTTGGACATTTATTGTGAAAAAGTGATTATAAATTTATTCTTTAAAGTATTGTCCATCGTTAGCCATAACCTTTTCCCATCTTTCTGGTAGCATACGGATTCCGCGTCGAAAGAACTCCTCATCTTTTGAGGCTATCCACGAATCGACCCATTTTTTGAGTTCTTCGAAAAAACGGAAGTGCTGTTCAGCCAGGCCATGTGTCATTCTCTATCATTGCTCGAAACTCTGTATCATTTTCTCACACGTCTTAAATGTTATCTTTTAGATATGCAGCTCTGATGTTTTTACGTTGATAGACCTTTCGTTTAAGGTAAGCCCAAAAATTTTCTATGGGGTTAAAGTGCGGAAAATTGCTGGGCCACGAAAGCACCTCTAAATTCAATGAATTTAAACAGTTCATACTGGCCCTGGATGTGTTGCATAAAGGTGTATTCCCCTGGCGGAAGCTACAGGTGGTCTGGATGCTGAACCAAAACATTTTCTAGAACAGTAATATACTGTTCAGAGCGCATAGCACCCTCAACGAACTGGAAATGAAGCACCAAACCATTACTGCAGGTGAATGTTTATTTCTAGGAAAGATACAGTGGCTAGAAAACCGTTCCCCCACCCTTCTTCGTACATAACTTGAGATCTCAGTCACGGCCTCTAGACAGCATTCGTCGCTAAAGATGATCTACAAAAAAATTAGAAAGCTAAAATTTAATGGTGTTCATTCTTTTAAATACAAAAATCTAGAAATATACATTTAAAAAACTGACCCCTGTTCCAATATGTTCCCCATGTAATTGCGTCCATAAAAAGTTTCGTCGCCGCATCAAATCCGTTAATTTCGGCTTTTTGGCTATTTTTGAAAGAATAAGAGCTCTAGTAGCGTTAATAAGAGTATTAGGATGCACAAGGCAATGTTTGGAAGAAAGATACTTAATTATATTTAGCCGCTGTGTTATATTATTTCTAACATAGTTGCAATGGGCTTTGAATGTATATTTACTATCTACTAATAAGCCTAGAATTTTCAAGACATTTACATTAGGAATACCATAATTGTTGAAGTTAAAAGAAATGTTACGGCAAGTTGTTTTTTTACAAATATGAAATATGTTACATTTAGGGAATGAAATCTTTGCTCCTGAGCGAAGAGTCCATTCATTAATTTCTCTTAAAACAGTAGAAAAGGTTTCTTTAGTTTTATCCAAGTTATTATTTTTAGAAAATATAATAACACCATCAGCAAAAATGCAATGATCAACACACTTGTGCTTCGAAATTAATTTACTAATTTCGTCAAATGCTATAACAAAAAGAGCCACTGACAACGGTGAACCTTGAGGTAAACCATTCACAAATGATCTTGTTTTAGATAACAGACCGTTTAAATTTATTTTAAATTTACGATTGGTTAAAAAACTTTTAACAAAATTACAAATTTTTGAACCAACATTCCAATTTTTAGGTTGTGCTAGAACCACATGTGCTCCTATGCCGTAAGCTTTCTCAAAATCTAAACTTAAGAATGTAATATGATTTTTGCTTGCCAGAGCGTTAGAAATGTAGTTATCAATATGTAAAAGTACATCTGCAGTACCTTGCCCTTTTTTAAAGGCAACTTGGTTTGCAGAAATGAAATTGTTTTTAGTTACAAACCACATCAATCGGTTTGAAATTATTTTTTCAAGGATTTTCCTTAAGCAAGAGAGGAGAGAAATCGGGCGATAACCGCTTATTTCATGTTGTGGCTTCCCAGGTTTTGGAATGGGGATGATGCTGGCAAGTTTCCAATTTTGTGGATAAATACCTTTTCTTAAAATGTTATTATGTAGGTTAATTAAGCGTAGTTTGACTGTTGGATGTAACGTTTTATGAGGGGGTAGGAAATTTTATCAAGCCCAGGAGTTTTACCTTTTACATTTGACACCACAAAATCGAATTCAGTTTCAGATATCGCGCTTTTAATTAGTCTTGCGGAAGGAGAAAGCTTCTTGGATGGGCGATATAAACAGTTCAAAACTTCTAATTTGTTTAAAAGAAAGGAAGAGGAAAAATTCTCGTCAGAAGCGTATAAAGACCACTTTTTAGAAAAAAGCTCAGCAATGTCAGCGGACCGGGAGACAGTATGGTTGTTGTGGGAAACATATTTAATAGAGTTATTCCGATAGGTGCCGATAAGCATTTTTCTTTCGTCTGTGGAACCGAGAGATGAGTTGAAGTGCATATTATTTTCCGAATTTGTGCCGCTTTCTTATTAATGTTTTTACTTATGTGATATTTCCCCGAAATTTCAGAACTAGTACTTTGATATTTTACCCAATTGGCATTATCAACTTTAAACTTAGGTGTATGTCTAACGCTTTCGTTTACTCTATTGGAAACGTATTTAATTAATATAGGATAATGATCACTACCATGTAAGTCGTTGAGGATTGACCAATCGCACTTCGGGGCAAACAAGGCAGAACAAAGAGACACATCGATATGTGAAAAAGTTCGGTGGGTAGAAAAGTGAGTTGGAGATCCATCATTTAGCACGATTAGGTCAGAGGAAAGAATTATATCTTCCAAAGTACTGCCTCTAGGGTTGATGTTAGGAGATCCCCATAATGTACTCCAAGCGTTAAAATCGCCTACTAAAATAACAGGGGTAGAAAACGATTGCAGGATCTGGGAAACATCACTGAGAAAAAGGTTGATTGGGAGGAAGATAAATAGAAATGACAGTAATTATTTCACCTATATTTAATTCGATCTCTATCACTGATATGGGTGAATTTACATGAATCCTGTGGTATGGAATATTTTTAATGATTAGTATTCCATTTCCCTAGTCCCTAGTTTCCAAGATATTTGTAATTATGTGGACAAACCTTTTTTGCTACGATAAAAAAATTCAACTAGCGATATCTCGAAACCACACCATAGAATTAAAAATGTGGTTGATTTTCGGGCTCAGCGACCCAATTTACATAGGTACTGGATAGTGGTGTTCATTGCCCAGAAAAAAAATAATTATTTGCAAATTAGTGTTATGTATGTCCATAAAATTCTCTAAGTCTAGATGACGAATATAATAAATTTTCTAAGTCCAATGTTCAACCTAGTTTGAACAGCAGTCTGCTGAAATGCATAAAATTTTAATTTTGATTTGGGAGGTTCAGAATGATAGCAGGCTGAATTATTCCTTAAAAAGTGAGCCTGCTTGGATACTGGAAGTTCTTTTCTGAAAATATATTCACAGCAGTATATTTATTACGATACAAAGGTGAAATTTATTTTAATATGGGCCTGATTTGATGCTGGCCACACTGTTTTTTTATATTCAGACTGCTCAGTATGGAGTCAGGCTCAAAATAGGCCGTTCAAGCTGAAAATAGTTTCAACTTTTCGCCTCGGGTACTCTTCAAGCTGTTTATTATCTTTTTTGTAAATTTACAAAGTACCGAAATCGTGAAAAAACATGCTTAATTTAATTAATTAATGTTTGTTTTCCAATATAGAATAAGTTTTTAGTTTAGAAAATACTTTTTAAGACACACTTGTTCATTGCGTATAAATCAAGGACCGAAAATAACTCTTATTCTGCATTTTTCATGTCAAAAATTTACACAGAAAAAATAGTCGTAGGAAATTTTCAAGTGTATGGTTGTGATCCTGACTGCTAAACTTCACTTATATCGTATGCCTTTTGAATTCATGACTTTTATAGTAATAAGCTAAATATAACTCTTATTAGTGACTTTTATAGTTTTTGGCCATAAATAATAGTTATTTTTGACTTTTATTTTGTCGGGCAAAAATAAATAGTTATTATCGGACTTTCATTTTTCCGGCCAAAAAAAAAAGTCATTTTCTGACTTTTTCAGACAAAAATAAATGGCCAACTCTATTTATAATAAAACGGTTTAAGCCACTGAAAAAGAAAATTAGGTAAAATTGATTTTGGAGTCCCGAAAATCTTTATATCATTCGAAAGGTCTCGTCGAGTTTTTTACTTTTTTTTACTATTAACGCTATTTGTATTCTGTTCTGTTCTTTGCTGATTGCCGATTAATTGAAATTTCTTGCTTAAGTAATTTTTTTTTAATGTTTTGTGTTTGAAGTCCAGCAAAAAACTTAAGTGCAAAAACTTTTAGTAAAATCTTTTGCACCATTTTTTGAAAAATAATGTATTTAATTATTACTAACCGGAAATTTTCTTTATCAGATATGTTATCAAAAGACAAGACTATATGAAAATCAAAAAAGTTGGAGGAATCGGATTATCCGGTGGTTGTAACTATGGAAGCTACTTCTTTTTAACCTTTAATAAAAGACAAACAAATCAATATAGAAGCATGAAATTTGGTGTCACGATTGTGGAAGATCTAAGGAACCATAATTTCACAACAAAAGGTTTCTCTCAAGCCCCATTATAATTCGGGCGTCAAAGAGTTAAATGCAAACTAGTGTCTCAGAACATGACAAAGCCTTAAAACTATCCAAACTCGAGGAAAAAACGATTTTCAACGTATTTTACCAAAAAACAATTTTTTTGTGTCAAAATCCAGTTAAGTTATAATTATAACATAAATTTGCTCATGTGTTTCAAAATTTCACAAAGCTGAAAAAATTTTATAAACCTGTAAATTAAAGTTCAAAATAAAATAATTCATAACACAATGTATAGTATATGCCCTTGCACGGTAGCACGATAGCACAAATTGTAAAACTTTCCAATCCGTACAACGAAACAAAAACAAAATACACGTCAATCCATTCTGCAACACTTAATAACTTTTCCTACGGCGATACCCATGTATATGTTCAATGCAATGAAGTGTAGTATATTAAATGCAACTCTGTTCTGTTCTCTGCTATACTTATTTTCAGACTTTTAGTCGCCATTGTAGCCCTATATTCGGGACTCCAAAATTATTTTTTTTTCTATTTTATTTATTTATTTATTTATTTTTGTCCGACAAAACAAAAGTCAAAAATAACTATTATTTATGGCCAAAAACTATAAAAGTCACTAATAAGAATTATATTTAGCTTATTACGATAAAAGTCACAAAATAACTCTTAATATCTGACTTTTACTATAAATTACATAACCGTTAGGGTCCCTGGTATAAATGGTGAATATTTGAAATATTTTTGGAATTTGGGTTTATTCTTCCTAAAACTTAGTTTACAGATTTTTGCTGTTCAGTGACCTATAACAAAATTTAATGTGCAACATATTTCTTGAACATATTAACCCTCTCAAAAAGGTAACTTTTTAGAAAAGTTCATTTTATTTTTATGTGTTGTATTATTTCCAATTATTTGAGTGCAAGTAATGATATTAGTGATGCACGGCTGCGGCTTTTATGATTATCATTTTTAATAACCACCGGTTACGATTATTGTCTTTAAATTAATAAGCAATATTTTCAGATTGCATTTGCTATATTTTATTAAAAAATACTCTATTCAAAAATTTATTTGATTACATTTGTGTAACTGAAAAGAAAAAGTAGAAAAGAAAATTACATATTCATTTTTAGGGCGAATTACAATTTTTCTTGAGTTAAATTATAAGACGGAGTTTACACTATAAATCCTATATTCGACCTTTTTTACGTTCCTTATGAGAAGAAAAGAAAAATTAGTAGCAATTTTTTAACATTTAAATGTATATTGATCTTTAATGAAAAATTGGTTTAACTTAATTAAAAAAAAACACAAAAAGTGTACAAGAAGCATAGCCTATTTCTTATGCAAGTTTTTATAAGTTTTATGGTAGAAAATATCCTTTCTGAGTTGCTGGAGCTAATTAAAAATATTTGAAAGTGATCAAACCTACACAAAGAGTAGTAGTTACCACACCAAACGAAGTCAGTTAAAAGCTTTTTTAAATTTTGGTCATACAACCCCTATCTCGAATCACCTAGTATATTTAGAAAATTTTGTTGAACGCGTTTTTGACAGACTTTTGTTTAATCTTTTGAAAAAAAAAAAAATAAAATTAACAAAATCCAAAATTTGACCTTTTTTTAAATCGAAAATAGTTTTGAAAAAATTAACGTTTTTTTGTGTCAAAAGAAGCCTATATCTTTGTAGCAATACAAACGAATGCGCTCAACAAAATAAAAATTTTCTCAATAACCGCATTGTACGATTACCGTAATAGTCGCCGGTTACGATTAACAGCAAAACGGATATTAACCTGCGGTTACGATTAATGTTAATCGTAATCAGCGCATAATGTTTAGTATCATGAATATGAAAAGTGAAAAAAATAATCAAAAATATGTGTAATCATTGTGGGAAAGGATATTAATCTTTGTTTATGTCACTGACCAGACCGTAGTCCTTTTCTTCAGCATAAGTCAGTTTTTTTTATTTTTTATTGGCCTCATTTAGTTTCCTACAAAAAACGTGTACATCTAGGTTGAACATGTGTACTATAAAGCTGCCTGTAAAGTAAATTTTATAATAGCTCCATTTTGCACAGCACTTCTACAAAACCAATGTATTTTCAAAAATCTGATTTTGACTTACACCACTTTGTACGCAACGGCTCATATTTTAATAATTTGAAGAGATACTTTTTCTTTGAAATTATTTTTCCCTGTGGATAAAGGAGTGGTAAATTACACAATTCCAAAGATTCTTTGTTGAAGTTTTGCTTTTGAAACAATAAACAAAAAGAACAGAATTGTTGCCGTCCTATGTCGATCTCTTTATTTATTTTTTTTTTTTAATTTATTTTTACAACATCCTAATACAGCAAGATTAAAAAATATCTTATAATTTATAGTATTAGTCAAAGTGTCTTAAAATGAATAGAACAATTATATAATTGACAAAACAGAGTATTTTAAAAAAAAAAGTTAATTTAAAATTATTAAGAAAAGTGTTTTAAATTATTAAGAAAAATGTTTTAAAAGACCAATTTTGAATTGCGATGCGTTGCTTATTATTTGTAAATGACTAGGAAGGGAGTTCCAAAGACGCATAGTGTAAATAAAATATTGATGTTCAGATGTTAAGTTTGAGTGTTTAAATATAATTAAATTATTAGATCGCTGTGAGCGCGTAAAACAAAGTCTTTCATATAAATAATTTGGCTCCTTAGTGAAAATAATCTTATGCAAAAAAATGAGATTTTTGTACTTTAGAAAATTGTTAAGGCTAATAGAGAAAATCTGTTTAGCATAGCGGGAGACGTGATCTGTTCGTTTTAATCCATAGATGTACCTGGCAATGTTATTGTAAAGGACATTCAATTTTCTATTGCTCACAGCGTCAATATTAGCATATATTTCGCAACCGTACAACAAAGTTGGGACCAGATAAGTTTTCACAAGTAAAATTGGTATTTTCTTTGGAGTGAAATATTGTGTTATCCAAAGAGAACGAAGCATTCCATATACTTTTCCTATTGTACTACAAATGTGAATATTCCATGTAAGGGTTTTATTAAATATGATTCCAAGGTTTTTTGCTGAATCTACATAGTCAATTTCAGTGCTATTCAATTTAACTTTTGGGATGTTAATGGTGTTTATCGGTTTCCTAGCAATTACTAGACATTTAGTTTTATTTGGGTTAAGGCACAGACCATTTAATGACGCCCAATCCTGTATACGCTTCAAGTCTTCGTTTAGATGGTTAACGCAAGTATTAATTTCCTCCAGTTTGCAGGATGTGTATAATTGCACATCATCTGCATATATGTGAGCCTTACAATTTTTCAAGATGCGTGGTAGATCATTCACGTACGTAACAAATAACAAAGGACCCAGAATGGAACCCTGTGGCACTCCCTTAGTAACGGGAAGAAGACTAGATAGTTTGTTTTCAATGCATACTGCTTGGAATCTATCTGTGAGATAGGACTTGATTAATTTGGTAGCTGTAGAGGAAAAGTTGAATAAATGTGAAAGTTTTGAACATAAAATTGTGTGATCCACGATATCAAAAGCCTTAGAGTGGTCGAGAAGGGCAAGAAAAGTTACCATTTTATTATCAATCTCTATACGGATATCTTCACATACATTGATGAGTGCGGTAACGCAACTTCTTTTTGAGCGAAAGCCTGATTGCCTATCTGTGATTAAAAAATTATCTAAAAGATATTTGTTCATTTGCTTATGCATTATGGATTCAAGAACTTTAGACAAAAATGGCAGGATAGCAATCGGACGGTATTCATTTGAAGATTTTGGAATGGGGATAATTTTAGAACGTTTCCAAGTTTGTGGAAAAACAGATGTCATTAAAACAGTGTTAAGAAAGTGTGTTATATGTGGTAATAGTTGAGGAAGTAATGATTTTAAGAACACCGGGTGTATTTTATCAAGACCTATAGCATTAGATTTTATAGTCAAGAAGGATTCGAGAACCTCAAATTGGGTAACAAATGAAAAGCTAAATTCAGATTCCGTCATTGGTAAACTTTTTAAATCGTGACTAATATTTCCTTGCGACGTCGGTAGATTGAGAAACTTTTTGTTCATATCATTTACGTCAAGATTCAGGTTAGCAGGGGTCTTGTTACAACCGATACCAATATTACGTATTTGTTTCCATGTTTGCTTACTACCTACAGCTTCTGTAAACCTTGTGTCATAAAAATTTTTTTTAGAGGTTTTAATTTCTTTTGTAACCAATTTTCTGAGTTGCCTATACTTTTCATGCAAGCTTGAAGTTTTGTACCTCTTCCAGCGACTAAAAGCTTCATCTCGTTCGGATATTAAATTTTGTATTTTGATAGAAAACCAAGGCTGTTTGTTCCGTCTTACTATACCCTTCTTTTCTGGTACATATTTGTCAAATAAGTATTTTAAGGTGCTGTCTAAAAAAAGTATTTGTTCATTTACGGTAGTCATAATTCGTATATAGTTCCAATTTATAACCTGAATCTCATTATAAAGCATAGCATAGTCAATGTTTCTAAAATCTCTGTAATAAAATATGTTGTCTGTTAATGTAATCTGAAAGTCATAAATTAAAAATATTAAATCATGTTTTGAAAAAACGGGCAAAGAAAGTTGGTCATATAGCAAGGTTTTTGAATTGTCATCCACAAAAAATATATCTAAAAGAGTGTTCTTAGTATTTGTGTAATGAGTTGGGACAACACGATTTGTGGGATAAAGCCCTATAGCCTGCATACTATTTAACAAGTTATTTTCAGTCAAAATGTTACTGTTGTAGTCACCAGCTAAAACTAAGTTTGTATAAGTCAGACAAAGATTTTCAATTTCTTCTATAAGTGGCAAAATATCAATACCACGATTAGGTCTGTATATGCATCCAACTAACATTTTGTTACTTCCATTTAAAATTTCAATGAACAGGTATTCTATAGGACTATTTGCAACAGATTTACATTTAAACTTACACAAAATACCATCTCTAACAAATATAGCTACACCTCCTGCATGACTCTCTCTATCAGCCCGAAACATTTTAAAACCATCTACTTTCAATACATCATCTTTCATACAGGGCAAAAAAATTATTAAAATTCTAATTAAGTTGAAAGAGCACTCTTTGGAACTACCACCTGTTTTATGTGGCAATATCATTGAAATTAAAAGTTAAAAAACAAGCCCTAGCAACGCATGCAGTAAAAAATTTAAATTCTAATGATATGTGTTTGAAATACTTAAGAATAACAAAAACTAGTAAAATATTAACATGACATAACATAATATAAACAAGTAGTAAAAAATAGTTAACATATGTAAAACATAAATACTACGATAGGGGTTAGGCCCTTCTTCGTGTTAAACTTTCTCACGATTCTCATTAGGTTGTTGATTGCTGCTGGTTTCATGATTATGGGTGGTGAATTCGTTATTGGTGTTGTAGGTGTTGTGGTGGTCGTTTTGCCGACTATCATGAAAAAAGCCATCGTTTCTAACAAGAATGGAACTCACCATTTGATCCAGGCGCACTGAATCCACGCATTCAGCTATGTCGGTTTGTGAGCGTTTAACAAAAACAAGACCACGCCGAGTGAAGGCTGAATACAGTTGTTTATGTTTTTTATGTTGTATAGCTGCTCGCAAAATGTAGTGATTTATTTTTGTTAAGCTTTCATTCATGTAAATTGGAGCATCAGATTTGATTCAAACGTGGTGAAGTCGAAGCAAATCATTATTTGCGCGGTTAAAATTGCCTATAGACTTTAATACAATGTTTCGGTCGAAGGGAGTCATCAATTTAATGTATATCGCGGCGTCGGTTTTAGTGTTTTGTGGTTTAAAACGACCAAGGCGGTGAATGTTTTTTACTTGTGGTGTACTGATATTAATTGTTTTACAGATGTTTTCAAACAATTCATATAGATTTTCGTCATTGTTAAATGGGACTCCATGCAGGCGGAGGTCACAAGCTACCGTAGCATTTTCTTGCTTGGCCAGCTGCGATTTCAAAGTGGTAACTTCTGATTTTAATAAATGCAATTCGGTTGCAGTGGTAGTTTCTAATTTAGTGACTCGCATAGTGACAGCGGACAAATCACGCTGTATGTTGGCAATTTTTTGACCCAGCTCATCGATAATTTTCTTTTCGGACTCATGAATTTTTGCTGCAACCATTTCGCTTTGTTTAGCTAAGCGCTCATCCATGAGCTGCCACAATCGAGGTCATACTGCATCAACTGTGGAGTTTGAGGTGGCACCTGAGAGAACCTGACTGATTTTGGTGTATTATAGGTACCCAGGGCCAAGTCGGCCTTGCGTTTAGCTGCTGCAGACATGATGGAAATGCGGAGAACAGAGCAAACAATAACAATTGCAGAATCAGCAACAGGTGGGTGATGAGTGACAGTGAAAGTGAGGTTATGCAAACAGCAAGTATATTGCGCACTGAGGACAGATATTAAATGATAACAATATCAGACCCGATTTTCCAAGAAAAAATAATTTATTTTCCTTGGAGAAGCAAATTAATTATAATAAAATCAATAGACAATGTGAAAAATTATTGAAAAATTATAGAAAATTTAAAGAAAAAATGAAAACTGTTAACTGTTTGAGAGCTATGTTTAGTAAATAGCCTTTAACACATATGAAACTGTGTTCTACTTAAAAAGCAATGCGTACAGAACGATCATACCATCATATTACTCATAAGAGCATAATTTGAATTTGTATGTACAAATGTCACATAATAAACCAAATAACAACAACGAAATTAAAAAAACAAAAACAATTTTTTATTCAACAATCGAAATTTTGGCTAACAAAATGCAAATTCAATTTAAATTTTATAGTAGAAGAAAAAGAAAGAAACTCGACAACACGGAAAAATACATTACTCCAGTAATTTGAAATAAAATGAAAAATTGAAATTTTCAAACAAATAACAAAAAAAAAAATTCAGCAGCCGGGGTTTGAGAACAGGCGACCAGCAAAATTTCGGTTGAAAAAGCTACAACTCAACCACTGAGCCACAGACTATTGTATTATGATAAGGAAATTTTGAATATTCAAATACCTAATATATGTGGACGTTGGTTGAAATCATATTTTGTTTTTATTCTTACTGCTTGTTTGTTTGGTTTTTACGCTCAGGAAAATTCTATCAGTCTATATTCACATCACATTTTTGTATTTGTGTTTTTTTTAAATGTTTCGCAAGTTATTTTTACTACGTTTATATTAACTCGCTTTCAATGGTGTCAGTCTGTTCGGTACAAATTTTGTAATCGATTTTAAACTAACTTCCCAATGAGCTAGTGACTTGAAATTTATATCTATCTATATATATTATTTGATGTTGTCGAATTATTTGATGTTTCAGCTTGAAAAAATTTGTGAGAAAAGCTGTCAAAATGTAATTTGGTCATGAAACATGCAAGCTTGCGCGGATTTTTAATTTTTTATGTGATTTTCTGCGCACAACTCTCTTTGTTACTGCTTATTTTTTTACCTCGCTCTTTCACTCTATTGAACATCTTTGCGCTCGTCTAAACAGCCACAATAATAAATAAATTTCTTCTGGAAACTCTAGCGCAGATAACTTACATCCCAGTCCAACTTTGGATGATCGTAGGAGTAATCATTGTGCGCTCCAAAGCGAGCAATCGATTACTCCCTATTGCTCCAGAGCTCTTGCATTTTGTACTCCTTTTTAACATTGCATGTCCTATTGCAAGGAGTACTCATTTTGGCCTCCAAGCAAATTTGTCATTGAATTTTGTTTCTTTTACTATTGCAATGATTCTAGTACTAGTTACTGATTTTTAACTCTATGATGCACACGATTTTAAAGAAAATAAAAACACCAGTTGCACAGAAATTTTTTTGGTTTATATCATTATCAGCAGAATGAGAAACTGTAAATAAAATATTAAACTGTGTGACTATAAGTAATTTAAATTTTTCGAGGTGGGTTAAAATATATCACCATATGCATAAAAAAATATGCGGGGCAGTTTTTACCCTACCTACCGTAAAAGGTTAACTGGGCAAAAGAGAGTAAGATATACAAATTGAACTAGTCAATCAGGCTGTCTTTGTTTATCATTATTTCTAAAAATAGACCAAATAAAATTATGAAATTGTGTTTGTGAAATTCGAAAATTTTATTACTGTATTGCTCGTTTATCCCTCCTGTTTCGTCATATTATCACCTGAAATCATGAATTTATTATCGATGTAGTCTGAATACTTATTTTAATACTTACTTTAATACTTACCTTAATACTTACCTTAATACTCACCTTAATACTTACCTGAATACTTACCCTGTATAGTTAATTTCACTTTTCTTTAATATTTCTTCATACTTACCGTTTGCTTAATAATACTTTGAATTTCACCTAAAAATCCGTTTGCTGAACTGTAATCAAAATGTTAGTTCTAAGTTAAGGAATGAAAATAAAACCACTTGTATAGTAACATTCAATGAAAATATACGTGTTTCCGTTTTAAAGTTAGTTTGGCAAAAAGTTAAAAGTGCACCTAAAGTACCTTAAATTGTAAAATAATTACAAAAACTCTTGTAATTTTTCATGGCGCCCGAGCAGGGACTAGTGCATTAAAGTTTCTCACAAATAAAAAAATAAAAAATAATTATAAGAAGTGCTAAGTGACACAAATATAGATTTTAAAATTCATAATTTTGAGTAAAAGTGCAAATGCATATGTATGTTAACTAAAATAATATATGCATGCCTAACAGTGCCGCAAATTGTATATAAGTACAGTAAAACATAATCATATGCACATAAAGCTTCTCGTTAACTATTAACCAACACACACATACATATATGCATAGTGCGAAATCTTTGTACAAAACAATTAAAGAATACTCAATAAATTATTAAAATATTAGCATATAACCAGACAATATCAAAAAAAAAAAAAATACATTTAAATACATTTTTTGCCAAACTAGCGTATGAAAAACGTACAAGTCGCGTTATATACATACTAAATATAGTTTAATACATACATACTAAAACATAAAGCGAAAACATAAAGTACAAAGCAAAAAAAAAAAAAAAAATAAAAACCACACAAAGATTAATAATAGCCAAACATATATACATACACTACATAGTGTAATTCGAAAAAGTGCAGTTGTATATACTACCGGTATTGAACTGTGGGACTAAAAGCGCAATATCAGCAAAATAATATAAGAAACTAAAATTATACTTTAAAGGATACCAAAAAAGAAATAAATATAAATAAAAAAGGTACAACTATCAAGTGTAGTGCTGAAAAAAGTTGCCGCCAATTTTATGTAACCGGTATCATATCCGTTACATTCCGTTGCTGTACTTACCGCTCCGTTGCTGTACTTACCATTCCGTTGCTGAACTTACCATTCCGTTGCTGTACTTACCGTTCCGTTGCTGTACTCACCTGTTCCCGTAGAAGTTTGCAAAAGTTATCAACATCCGTTGCTGTCCGTACATCTGTACCGCTACCGCTGCAGCTAATATTTTTCTCTGCTAACATCATTTTTTGGATAAATGAACATCGACAGCCAGAGGGAAGTTAATGCTGGCTCTGAACCAGAACAAACCACAACCGAGGTATAGAGTGCTAACAATTAAGAGTTCTTTGTATTCCAAAAATAATTGCTGTTAAATTGTACATCATTGGTACAACAACCATAACAACATTCTTACACTCAATTTTTGTCATCTCTTTGTAATCACATTCTTATATGCATGTCTATTTATATATACACATATTAAATATAAACATAGCAACTTTAGAAGTGAAACAAAGATAGGACAGTGGGTTAGGAATTGAAGTGCAGTTAATAAAATTGGTATATATCCAGTTTACACATACGTATATAAGAATTAATAAAAGTAAAAGTATATAACGCTTTTCGGTATAAAAAACTTAATTTATACATTTTTTAAATTTTAATTTCGATTTGTTTTGATAATTTTGTCGTAAAATTTTGGTCATTCGCTACTAAAATAATACACTTAGCTAATAATTAAATTAGCTTTTATTGGAGTATCACAAAATTTACACTCTATGATCCATATTTTCGGTTTCGTTGGACATATTAGAGTTATTGCTTTCGTTTTATTTTGTGATTTCTTTTCCAAAGTGTACCCAACTAGAGATAGAACAGTGGATCAAAATTTGTTTCTCGCATACAAAATTAATATCATTTTATCAGCAAATTAAAATTTTTTTAAATCATGCCAAGAGCACAAATTACCCCAAGCAAAGCAGAAGAGCTTACTGCTTTGAAAAGGCAAAGAACGTTGTCAAGAAATAATATTCGTAGAATTCGAAAGGCAATAAAAGAAAAAACGGTCTCTTTGGCCCAACCGAGTTAGAGTGCCGTCTTGACATGGTAAATCAATACAGCGCCAAGCTGATGGATTTTCAGTCTCAGATAGAAGATATTGATGAGGAAGATAATGCCCGTGGAGAAATAGAGGATCTTATTGTAGAAACAAAATCTTCAATAAGATCCATTTTGAATATTCGACCACCACCACCTACTAGTATTCCTGAAGCTTCTTTCTGTTCATCACACAGCTCTCGACTTCCAAAAATGTCATTGCCGAAATTCAAAGGCAAATATTCAGAATTCAAGAATTTTATGAGCCTTTTTGAGAGTCTTGTGCACAATGACCATACAATTCCAAACATTGAGAAATTTAATCATTTAATTTCATGTCTGTCCGGAGAAGCGTTAGGCACAGTGAGAGCTTTTCAAATTTCGGAAGAAAATTACCCGAAGGTACAAGCAAGCCTTAAAAAAGTTTATGACAATAAATGTCTGATATTTTTCGATACAATATCGAAACTTTTCGAATTGCCTGAAATTTCAAAGCCTTCAGCCATTTCCCTGCGTAATATGATCGATACAGTTTCAGCAGTTTATGATTCTTTGCTGTCATTGGGTGATGAGGAAAATATTACAAATGCGATCATAATCCACATTGTAATGTCGAAAGTTGATTCCATTACACGGTCCAAGTGGGAAGAAAACTTGGATTATGATAAATTGCCATTATGGTATGAGTGTGAAGCCGCTCTTAACAAACGATATCAGCATATTTCCGCTGAAGAAGCTTCCACTTCCAAGCCTAGGATTGCCATCTCCCAAAATAGGGCTAAACAGGGCTTATTACAAGAGCTTTGGATTCAAAAACTAGATTGGGATGAGTCAATTCCATTGCGCCTTGAAACAAGCTGGCAAAACTTCAAAGCAAATCTGAGTCAGTTATTGCTGATAACAATACCCCGATTTGTTTACACTTCTTCAGATGCCAGTTGTCAGATTCATTGGGTTTTCCGATGCCTCTATGAGAGCATATGGCTGTTGTATTTATGTGCGCAGTCAAAATGCTGACGGTATCAATTGCACATTATTGACTGCTAAGTCAAAAGTAGCTCCCTTGAAGACGAAATCTTTACCACGGTTAGAGCTCTGTGCAGCGCATCTTCTGGCCAAATTATGGTCACGAATAGAGCCAATGATGAATTTTACAATAGACGCAATAAAGTTTTGGACAGACTCTGAAATTACGTTGCATTGGATACAAACACATCCATCAATGCTTTCTATTTTCGTCTCAAACAGAGTGTCCGAAATCCAAGAGTGGACACAGAAGGCTTCATGGCAACATGTGCCTACGAAGCAAAACCCTGCGGATATCGTGTCTCGAGGCTGCGATGTGGATGAAATCAACAAGTCCATATGGTTCACCGGCCCACGTTTCCTCTTAGAAGACCCCGCAGAGTGGCCAAAAAATTCTCACTTCGAACTCTCGCCAGAAAACGAAGCTCTTGAAAAAAAAAAAAATTGTTTCACTTTCGTCGCAGTTGAAACTCCGAAAAATAGTTTAATAGCACATACGGAAAAATTCTCCTCACATAATAAAATGCTAAGAGTATTTTCATATGTTTTAAGATTTATTAGAAAATCAAAAAACAAAATAGTTGAGTTTGACACCATACCAAGTGCTCAAGAAATGAACTTGAGTTTCTTGAAAATCGTTCAAATTATTCAACACACAGAATTCGAACATGAAATTAAGAAATTGTCTAAAAACACCGCACTTTTTCCAAATTTGCAAAAACTAAATCCGTTTTTGCATGAATTTTCGAAAGACAATTTATCGTTTAGACTTCTTCGAGTAGGTGATCGTCTTTTAAACGCACCAATTCCTTACGATGCCAAATTCCCACTCCTTTTAACAAAAGATTCGCACTTTATAAAAACATATTTACGTTATCTACATTTTCGAAATCATCATGCTGGACCAAAGGCATTGGTAGCGCTTCTTAGAGAAAAACTGTGGCTAGTAAACGCTCAAGAATCCTGTAGAAAAATCGTTCGAAACTGCATTCACTGTTTTCGGTATAAGCCCAAGCTAATGACTCAAATTATGGGTAATTTACCAGCCGACAGGCTTCGGGCTCTACGCCCATTTTTAATAAGTGGTGTAGATTTCTGTGGTCTTGTGTGGTATACCTCGTTAAAAATTCGCGGTCGACCACCTGTAAAAACTTATATAGCAGTGTTCGTTTGTTTCACTTCTAAAGCAGTCTATTTAGAATTAGTAAGTGACTTATCTTCTGATTGTTTCATTTTTGCTCTCAAAAGGTTCTTTGGACGCCGAGGGATGCCCGAGAAGCTATACTGCGATAACGCAACAAATTTCGTAGGACCACAGAGGAAGCTGCCGGATCTGGCAGCAGCGTTTCTCAACAGTCAGGACTCGGTTCAGAGGTTCACCGCTCAAGGGGGGGGGGGCGTCCTTTTCAAATTCATACCACCGAGAGCGCCCCACTTCGGAGGGCTATGGGAAGCGGCAGTGAAGTCGATGAAAAATCTGCTGATGCGCACGATCGGAAACGCACTGCTAACGATCGAAGAGCTAAATACAGTGCTCATAGAAGTGGAAGCCGTACTCAATTCAAGGCCAATCGCTCCACTAAGCCAAGACCCAAACGACGGTCAGGCGTTAACCCCAGCACACCTCTTAATTGGGGGTCCTCTACGAACGCTGCCACCAGAACAACTACCAAACACTCCAAAGACTTGCTTCGCCAGATGGCAACTTGTTTGCTTTCTCAAGCAACAGTTTTGGCGGGGGTGGTCGAGAGACTACCTAGTGAGCCTACAGCAACGCAACAAGTGGCTGCATCCACAGCACAGCGTCGTTGTCGGCGATCTCGTCGTCGTTCACGAAGACAACGTGCCGCCACAACAGTGGGTCCTAGGAAGAATAACTGCTAAAATAACAGGCCAAGATGGCAAGGTCAGAGTAGCAGACGTACGAACGACAAGAGGAACCATAAAACGGCCAATCCACAAGCTGGCTGTTCTACCAAATGAACATTGAAGCCATAGAGCCTGTCAACGTGGCCGGTGTTTCGTCATATTATCACCTGAAATCATGAATTTATTATCGATGTAGTCTGAATACTTATTTTAATACTTACTTTAATACTTAACTTAATACTTACCTTAATACTCACCTTAATACTTACCTGAATACTTACCCTGTATACTTAATTTCACTTTTCTTTAATATTTCTTCATACTTACCGTTTGCTTAATAAGACTTTGAATTTCACCTAAAAATCCGTTTGCTGAATTGTAATCAAAATGTTAGTTCTAAGTTAAGGAATGAAAATAAAACCACTTGTATAGTAACATTCAATGAAAATAGACGTGTTTCCGTTTTAAAGTTAGTTTGGCAAAAAGTTAAAAGTGCACCTAAAGTACCTTAAATTGTAAAATAATTACAAAAACTCTTGTAATTTTTCACCTCCTTTTGGAGTAATGAAATTATTAATCGTTTGAGGAGTACTCACTGTGTGCAACTGGGAATATCTCTATTCAGTGAAGTTATTTGGAATCATATCTGTAATTCTTGGTTATGATTTCAAATATTAGTAGCTTATATAGGATATTGAAAGATTAAGAACTATCACTAAGATCACTGATGAGGAATCGTGGCGGATTCCGAAACGGCCGTCTGATTTGCCCGTCTATGTATACACTGTTGTTGTGATGACTACACATACACGTTCTTTAAGCCTGTTACACATTATTTAATGAAGAACATACATGGAACAGTAGTCCAGACTTTGAAAATTAACAACTAGATTTAATTTTCCATAGTCTATAAAAAACATAACAAAATATATTAAAAATCTTTAAAGGTTTTCAAGTTTAAACAGTAATATAATTTATACATTTCAGAAAAGAACAGTCAAATTAAAGTCGTTTTTTTAGTGGATTTATTACGGTCTACAATACACAGTATCTGTCCAACGAACATGCAATTTATGTTTCTTACAAAAACTTTTGCATACACTTAATATTTTGTTACCCCAGTCTTATTTTTCAACACAACCTGCTGCAAATATTGGGAGTATGAGTGTATAAACTCGTATTTTTTTTCGTAATTTGGACATTTATTGTGAAAAAGTGATTATAAATTTATTCTTTAAAGTATTGTCCATCGTTAGCCATAACCTTTTCCCATCTTTCTGGTAGCATACGGATTCCGCGTCGAAAGAACTCCTCATCTTTTGAGGCTATCCACGAATCGACCCATTTTTTGAGTTCTTCGAAAAAACGGAAGTGCTGTTCAGCCAGGCCATGTGTCATTCTCTATCATTGCTCGAAACTCTGTATCATTTTCTCACACGTCTTAAATGTTATCTTTTAGATATGCAGCTCTGATGTTTTTACGTTGATAGACCTTTCGTTTAAGGTAAGCCCAAAAATTTTCTATGGGGTTAAAGTGCGGAAAATTGCTGGGCCACGAAAGCACCTCTAAATTCAATGAATTTAAACAGTTCATACTGGCCCTGGATGTGTTGCATAAAGGTGTATTCCCCTGGCGGAAGCTACAGGTGGACTGGATGCTGAACTAAAACATTTTCTAGAACAGTAATATACTGTTCAGAGCGCATAGCACCCTCAACGAACTGGAAATGAAGCACCAAACCATTACTGCAGGTGAATGTTTATTTCTAGGAAAGATACAGTGGCTAGAAAACCGTTCCCCCACCCTTCTTCGTACATAACTTGAGATCTCAGTCACGGCCTCTAGACAGCATTCGTCGCTAAAGATGATCTACAAAAAAATTAGAAAGCTAAAATTTAATGGTGTTCATTCTTTTAAATACAAAAATCTAGAAATATACATTTAAAAAACTGACCCCTGTTCCAATATGTTCCCCATGTAATTGCGTCCATAAAAAGTTTCGTCGCCGCATCAAATCCGTTAATTTCGGCTTTTTGGCTATTTTTGAAAGAATAAGAGCTCTAGTAGCGTTAATAAGAGTATTAGGATGCACAAGGCAATGTTTGGAAGAAAGATACTTAATTATATTAAGCCGCTGTGTTATATTATTTCTAACATAGTTGCAATGGGCTTTGAATGTATATTTACTATCTACTAATAAGCCTAGAATTTTCAAGACATTTACATTAGGAATACCATAATTGTTGAAGTTAAAAGAAATGTTACGGCAAGTTGTTTTTTTACAAATATGAAATATGTTACATTTAGGGAATGAAATCTTTGCTCCTGAGCGAAGAGTCCATTCATTAATTTCTCTTAAAATAGTAGAAAAGGTTTCTTTAGTTTTATCCAAGTTATTATTTTTAGAAAATATAATAACACCATCAGCAAAAATGCAATGATCAACACACTTGTGCTTCGAAATTAATTTACTAATTTCGTCAAATGCTATAACAAAAAGAGCCACTGACAACGGTGAACCTTGAGGTAAACCATTCACAAATGATCTTGTTTTAGATAACAGACCGTTTAAATTTATTTTAAATTTACGATTGGTTAAAAAACTTTTAACAAAATTACAAATTTTTGAACCAACATTCCAATTTTTAGGTTGTGCTAGAACCACATGTGCTCCTATGCTGTCGTAAGCTTTCTCAAAATCTAAACTTAAGAATGTAATATGATTTTTGCTTGCCAGAGCGTTAGAAATGTAGTTATCAATATGTAAAAGTACATCTGCAGTACCTTGCCCTTTTTTAAAGGCAACTTGGTTTGCAGAAATGAAATTGTTTTTAGTTACAAACCACATCAATCGGTTTGAAATTATTTTTTCAAGGATTTTCCTTAAGCAAGAGAGGAGAGAAATCGGGCGATAACCGCTTATTTCATGTTGTGGCTTCCCAGGTTTTGGAATGGGGATGATGCTGGCAAGTTTCCAATTTTGTGGATAAATACCTTTTCTTAAAATGTTATTATGTAGGTTAATTAAGCGTAGTTTGACTGTTGGATGTAACATTTTATGAGGGGGTAGGAAATTTTATCAAGCCCAGGAGTTTTACCTTTTACATTTGACACAACAAAATCGAATTCAGTTTCAGATATCGCGCTTTCAATTAGTCTTGCGGAAGGAGAAAGCTTCTTGGATAGGCGATATAAACAGTTCAAAACTTCTAATTTGTTTAAAAGAAAGGAAGAGGAAAAATTCTCGTCAGAAGCGTATAAAGACCACTTTTTAGAAAAAAGCTCAGCAATATCAGCGGACCGGGAGACAGTATGGTTGTTGTGGGAAACATATTTAATAGAGTTATTCCGATAGGTGCCGATAAGCATTTTTCTTTCGTCTGTGGAACCGAGAGATGAGTTGAAGTGCATATTATTTTCCGAATTTGTGCCGCTTTCTTATTAATGTTTTTACTTATGTGATATTTCCCCGAAATTTCAGAACTAGTACTTTGATATTTTACCCAATTGGCATTATCAACTTTAAACTTAGGTGTATGTCTAACGCTTTCGTTTACTCTATTGGAAACGTATTTAATTAATATAGGATAATGATCACTACCATGTAAGTCGTTGAGGATTGACCAATCGCACTTCGGGGCAAACAAGGCAGAACAAAGAGACACATCGATATGTGAAAAAGTTCGGTGGGTAGAAAAGTGAGTTGGAGATCCATCATTTAGCACGATTAGGTCAGAGGAAAGAATTATATCTTCCAAAGTACTGCCTCTAGGGTTGATGTTAGGAGATCCCCATAATGTACTCCAAGCGTTAAAATCGCCTACTAAAATAACAGGGGTAGAAAACGATTGCAGGATCTGAGAAACATCACTGAGAAAAAGGTTGATTGGGAGGAAGATAAATAGAAATGACAGTAATTATTTCACCTATATTTAATTCGATCTCTATCACTGATATGGGTGAATTTACATGAATCCTGTGGTATGGAATATTTTTAATGATTAGTATTCCATTTCCTTGTTTGTTGCTGGAGTTAGTCGGAAGGTTGTAGAAATATCCACAAAACTGTTTTGCCGGGATTATCTTGGCATTACATGCCAGATGAGTTTCTTGTAAGGCTATAATGGAGGGACTGAACTTGTTCATTAATAGCTGAAGCTCATGCAAATTATTGAAATATCCCTTAATATTCCATTGTAAAATAGAAACCATAAATTAGAAAATCAATAATAAAAAAAAAAAATTAATCAAAAAAAAAATAAATTGAATGATTGAGCATGAGCCTAAAAAAATTAATTGAGAAGATATATTATTAAAACTCTACGTCGGTAGCTAACCTTATATTGTTGGGAGAGAAGTTGAAGAAACTTGGATCGGTACTTACATAGTAAGATACAGGGTTACAATCGTAAAGTGACGCACACATTTCAGCAGTTATTTTCAAAAGGACGTACTTCCATTAAGTACAATTAAGTGTTAACATTGCTGAATATATAAGCATTCATTTGAACCTTGCTGGAAAGTCCAGTTTTCATTTCCAAATGTATCTTGGGCCCAGGGAAGTACATGTTCATTTAAAATGCTCCGATAAACAACCTGGTCAATTTTAACACCCTCTTCAACGAATATTAGAGGGGTTCCGGCATTAGCGGAAACTCTAGCCCATGAAAATTTTTTCATCTGTAAACAAGATATTTTCAACATTTTTTAACACGGAGGAGCGTAGCAACGCCTTGCATCTTTGCAGTCGCAAATCTTTCTTTTTTTGCGTCAGATCTTGAGCTTTTCGGAGCTTGTACGGCTTAAGATTAAGCTTTGATTTTGCAATGATTCGCACTGTTTCACGGTTTACTCCCACGTCCTTAGCGATTTTTCTCATTGAGCGCCTTGGATTTCGCTTGATTCGTTTACGAATTTTTTCTGTTAAACCAATAGTGGCAACTGTTGAAAATTTTCCCCTGTCTCTATCTCCAAAACCCCCAGTTTCATTATATCGCATAATAGCTCGGTCTACCGTACGACTTGACAAATTTAAAGCCTTTGCAATTTGACGGTTACTATAATTTGCCAAATGAAATTTCATAATTTCACGACGAATATTTTCCTTGTTCATTTTTATGGAAATTTCAAAATGTAATAACAAAAATTCAAATGAAATTAAAAGCAAAGCCAATGATGAATGAATTTGCTTTTTAAATTAAAGTAACGGTAAATGGCAAAGCTTGCTGCAGAGTATTAAACTTGCGTCACTTTACAATTGTCACCCTGTATATCAAATGAGTTTTCGTTATTTGTTTCAGGTAGATCGTTTATTTCCCAAATGCCGCTGGGGCTTGAAGTTTATGAATAAGATTGTGGTATATGAGAATCAGCTTGAAGTGAATGACTAGAAGAGTCATATTTTAGGTCTTCGGAGTTTTTTAGGACAACTGTATTATCAATTATTGAAGAGTTTTTATTTGTGATATTTGTGTAATTAACGGTTTTTGTTTTTTATAACGGAGGAGAACTGGGGGATTCCTCGGTAAACGAGGGAGTTTGATTTTTAAGAATTTGCATAGCTTCGTGAATGGAGCATTTATTAATTGTTTTAATTTTAAGTATTTCTTTTGCTTGTAGGAATTTTGAGCATGTTTTATGGGATGAAGGGTGTTCGGCTGAATAATTTGTACAGAGGGAGCGGGTACATTTTTCGGAATGAGGAGGGAGTGCGCAATTATCACATAAAGGAGGGCTCTTACAAAACTTTGCAGTATGAACTAACTTTTGACAATTTTTACACCGCATCGGGTTGGGTATATATTGGCGGACTTTAACCGAATCCCACGAAACGTTCACTTTTTCGAGGAGGTTGTACAGGTTAAAAGTTAACAACACTACACCACTAGGTGTAGCTTACCTTCGTTTTCTTTTTGAAACTTGTACACTGCTACAACTTCTTGTGAGCCCATTTCAGATACTATTTCTTCCTCTGGTATATCATTCAGACATGGAGCATAAACCGTGCCTTTGGTATAGTTCAGGATTGCATGGTAAGAGGCTTTAATATCACAAATTCCGTGTTTATTTATTTATTTATTTATTAACAATTAACTATAAATTTAAATTTAAAGCTAATGTGGATTGAGCTATGGCTGCTGAGGCCTTAAGCTTAACTTAGAACTAGGTTAGTGGCACTTATATTTCATTTACTTGTGTTTATATATAGTGAGTATGTATATGATTATAGTTATTATGAAATTTATTTTTATATATGGTTGTATAAGTCGGATATTTTTAAAAATTTTATAAAGTTTTGGATGTTGTTGAAGTTTGGTGTGGAAATTAGTGTTAGCGGTTCATTGTTGCATATTTGCATTCTTGCGTTGTCGAGGTGGTGGCAGGATGAGAGGAAGTGAAGGATGTTGGTAGGTGAGGTCGTGTTGCAAAATGGGCAAGGGGTTGGTTGGCTGTTGCTCATGAGGTGTTGGTGGGTTAATTTTGTATGTCCCAGGTGTAGTCGTAAAAATTTTACGATGTCCTTCCTAGTAACGTCCAAGTGGGTGGTGGAGAGATAGTCTTTTGTTGATATTTTGTTTGTGTTGATCCTTCTGTACCAGTCTGAGGTGGATTGCCATAATTGGTCCTTTTTTCTTTCAAAGTTAGCTTTAATGAAGTGTATGATATCATTGGTGTTAAAATTATTTGTTGTTACTAAAGGGGCGTAGATAGCGTACTTTGCAGATTGATCAGCGAATTCATTGCCTTCTATTGACATGTGTCCTGGAATCCACATGAGCTTTATTTTTGGAGAATTGAACTTAAGTTTGACCCGGATGAGGGAGGCATAGTATTCTTTATTGTTGGGGTTTTTTATGGCGTTTAACGATGCTAACGAGTCTGTGCAAATGACACAGTCTTGTTTTACTTTTATCGCATGATTTATTGCTAGATTGATAGCGATAATTTCGGCGGAAAAGACTGAACTGTATTCCGGGAGGGTCGAGACTTTAATAATTTTGTTATTATAAGTTACGCTGAAACCGACGTTATTCCCAAATTTTGAACCATCGGTGAAAATGAATGAGGAGTTGTGCAGGGTTTCCTTAATGTTTTTGAATAAGGATTGGAATACTATAGGAGGTGTGTTGGGTTTCGAGAGTTTGCACAGAGAAGTATCGATTGACGCAGAGTTGAGACTTGCTGTTGGATGCAGGTTGTCTTTAACAGAAATGAATTTATCTGCAATTCACGAAGCTCTGAAATAGACAAAATGTCTTTGCAAATAAGGTAGATTGAACGTTGTACCGCAAAATAGGAATAGCTTGTAAAGGGCTTTTTTTCGTTCAAGGAAGATAAAATCACAAATTTTGGATTATCACTTTGAATATGGGGTAGTTCTGGGAAGTCAGAAAATTGTTTTGGAGATGATTTTTTTCTTTTTTTTTTGGGACTATCGCTTAGCAATGCGAAGCGATTAGCCCCGAGATCGGGGGGCCCTGGGGCCATATTAAACACAAAAAAGAAAACTCACTAAAATTTCTTATCAAGGAGAAAAGAGACAAAAATTATAGAAAAAAAAAAGAAAAATCAGAAGCAAAAGTACCCCAAAAAACGCAAAAAAAACACTCCGAAAATGTACACACGAAACCAAAAATAACGGTAAGAAAACGATATAGGACTGCTCGAGTCGAGTACTAGCCGAAGACTGCTGTAGTTTTAATCTTTGGCTTATCTTGAAGAAGAGTGCAAAATTTTAGCAAGATCGGTTCATTATTTCTTGAGAAATCATGTCATGCGATTAAAATTTTTAATTGAAAAATAACATCTGGCGTAATGAGCGAAACTTTCCAAAAAATCGATTATTTGAAATTTTCAAACCAATGTTACCCCTTAAATAAAATAAATTCTCAATGAAAAAAAAATTGTAGATTTCAATGCCACAAAAGATATTTCTATAGGAACTGACACTGTCGAGAGGAAGTGCATATACTATAATGCTAATGATGGGCAGTGTTGGGCGTAATGAGCGCATAGGCTACTTAGTGGAGCGATAAAATTAATGCTTGCCACACGACATAAGTAAAATATGATAATCATTTGAAGGCTTTACAAAGTCATTTGTGACTTATTATAGTCAATTGCGTTGCGTTAATAAGAACGAGAAGAACATCCCTCATGTGCATATCGCTTGTTTTCTACTAAACTGTCATAAGCCCAAAAAATATTTTTTAATAAAATCTCATTTGAAGTTTTCAATGAACTAACACTCTGTAGAACACAATTACGGCACATTCTTTTCTCACGAAGACGAGGAGAGTTCATAAAATAAAGCAGTAAATAGTTATTTGTATAAACTCGATTTTTTTATTATTATTTATTTTATTTACGTAGAATTGTTTGCATGTATATGTACGTGTGCCATACTTGTTTAATTTCGTATGATATAAGGGCGAATGGTTTTTTTAGGTAATTGCTTCCTTTTAAAATCGTCGAACACCTGCAATTAATACATTACGCTTGGCAGCATCAACGATTTTCATATGGGGCAACCCATGACAACAAATCCTACAATCAACTTGGATATCTTACAATCTGTGAGAAAAGCTTACTTGTTTATTTTGATATTTTTTTTTAAGCCGTGTTCGAAATTCTGATAATTTATAGTTTTTGATAGTTTCAAATGCTTATAACTTTTTGAAAAGTGCATCAATTTTATTGATGTGTAAACATTTTAGCTCACGGTATGGGCAAAATTTCAAATGTGTAAAATCTAAGAATAACTGTAACGTAAGATGTAAGATAACTGCAACGTCCAGTTCCCCTCTCGCTCACACTACTGCGCGGCATGACTGTGCTACTCTAAACAACAAAGAGAAGAGGAGAAGAGAGGGAGAAATTAAAATACGAGCGGAGTTTGTTTGTGTTTCGATCAATTTACTCACACATATATGTACATACGAAAACAAAATGTGTGTGTACATTTTTTCGTGGCAGAATTATTGGTTGGTGTTAAATGTGTGGAGATCGACTATACCATACAAGCAGAGAAGTCGCCGTAGCAAACACAAGCGTTTGATAGGTTTTGCATTCGGTTAGTTAGATTGGATTAAAATTACATATTTTTTAAAATATAAAAGCAATACAAAATGATAAATAATAAGGAATCTAGGTTTCAATATATGTACAAAGAAAATGTAGTGATGATAGCAAACCACGGCATTATAAAAATTTTGCTTTGTGCATTAACCTTAGAAAGACAACACTTTTTTATTTATGTAAATAGCAAATATGTTAAACAGAAAAAATCAAACTTATTTATTATAAAATCACTTATTTACTTCAATGAAAATGCATTGTTCGTAAAATTTTCACATCTAATAAAATTTCAAATTGACAGGAAGAAAAACTTAAAGCGCGGAAAAAAAAATTCAATTGCAGCTGCGTATATACGAGTATATCGAGCCCGATGCATGGAGTAAAAGAAAAATAATGCAACTACAACATATCAGCCCTATTCATGATTTGGTGCAATTGCAAAATATTTCTGCTATCACAAAAACAAATATATGCGATATGGAATAAAAATTTGCATTTGCAATGATGCAAGACCATTTGCAATTTATAGTGGATTTGTCTATTATATATAAAATATAATGATATCCAATAAATTTATAAGTTTATAAAAGAATTGCTTTAGTTTGAATTATTTACTTAGCATATACAGCCCTGGCAAGCTAATTAGCACACCCCCATTAAACTTCTCTATACTACCTAATTTGATATCATAAAATATTTTCAAAATAATATTTGTAATAAATTTGATAAAATACATTATTTACCATCAACAAATAATTTTTAATCCATAATAAATGTAAACATTTAACCACGTTTTACTTTTGAATTCATATATATTCGTTTTTCGTCGGTATTCCACTTGACACATCCTATTGTTCAGGGCACATTTAAATTAAAATTATAAATTTTTGGAGGGCTTAATTGTGGTGTGGAAATTTTAACTATTATCGTATAGTGAGTAAATGTACAAAAAACATAGTTATGAGACGGCAAAAAAGTTCTACGGAGGGGGAAAGGAGGCTAATATGGCGAATGTACCAACAGGATCCAAACATCAGCAAAATTGCACGTAGCATAAATTGCTCCCGTAAAAAAGTACAAAATGCTTTAAAGCACTATCAAATCCATGGAACGTTTACCAATAAAAGAAAATCCAGACCCAGAAAAACATCCAAGAGAGAGGATTCCATATTGGTCCGACATGCTCTTAAAGATCCTTTTGCTTCTTCTTCTGAAATAAGAGCACGCTTGGAGACGGAATATGGTGTAAATATCGCGGCAAGAACGGTTAGACAGCGGCTTTTGGAAAACAACCTTCGAGGATGTCAGAGCATAAAGAAACCGAGAGTGACAAATGGAAATAGGAAAAAGCGATTAGAATTCGCAAAAGGCAATAATGGTTCTTCTTCATCTTTCTGGAATTCGATAATCTGGAGCGATGAGTCGAAGTTTAATCTGTGTGGTCCTGATGGTAGAACTTACGTACGACGACCTCCAAACAAAGATTTGGTTCCTAAGTACACTAGAAAGACTGTGAAGTTTGGTGGAGGCTGTGTAATGGTATGGGGCTGCTTTAGTGTTCATGGTGTTGGACCTTTAGTCCATATAAAAGGTAACCTGGATGCATTGGCATATCGCACAATGTTGTTAAAGCACCTCATACCATATGTCAAAGATTTGCCGTAAAGTAATTTTCCAGCAGACAACGCGCCTTGTCATAAATCTAGAGGTACAATGCAATAGTTTGAAGGACAGCAAATACCAGTTTTGGATTGGCCCCCTCAGAGCCCGGATTTAAATCCGATTGAGAACTTATGGGCAATTATTAAAAGGCGTGTTATGGCTTTAAAACCCACCACTGTAAACCAATTATGGGACACCATCCACAAAGAATGGTATACAATACCGAAGGACGTTTGCAAGGACCTCGTATCCTCCATGAATAGAAGATGTGCCGCCGTAATTTCTCAAAAAGGCTACCCAACTAAGTATTAAGTAAATTACACCAATTTATTTTAGTTTATATTTTGTTTTATAATTAATTCGATTTTTTTTCAGATGACTTATAAGAAACTCCTTATTCATAACATCGTATTATTTTGAATATTTACTATTTTTTTTTTTTTTATTTGAATTTTTTTTTTCAAATACAATAATTTGTTTAAAAAATTAATGAATTATTTATGGTAATAAACAAAAATATTGAAGTTCCTAATTGAAGTTTTTGTGTTTTAATATTATTTCCTGCCTTCATAGATGAATAAGATAGGGTGTGCTAATTAGTGTGTAGATTATACATCAAATCCCTATATATGGCTATATATATATATATCTCTACATATATATCTATACATCTCGGCAAGCTGCGTCTAATGGTGATATTGCCGATGTGTTTGTGTTTAGTAGGTAGAACAAAAAAAAATTTTAAGACTAAAACTTCAAGGACTGCATTTTATATTTATCTTTGTCTGGAATGTCCTTTGTCTCGACACCACACATCTTTATTACTATAGTGATTAGCACAGAGAACAAAAATATGCACGATTCTCGAATTCTATTTATCTGTAGTTGTCACTGATTTTTGTACGAAACTTTGTTTACCTTTCTCAACGAAAATGTGACAATGTTGTCGTACGTTGCCCAGGTAGAAAAGCTCCAAAAAAGCTTCTTTTTTTGTTGTTGTAATTTTCAAAGTCCTGACTATTTTGTTCATGTCTAGTTTATTTCAAGTAAACTAGAGACGGGCAAATCAGACGGCCGTTTCAGAATCCTACACGATTCCTCATCAGTGATCTTAGCTTATTCGGATGATGAGGGACTAGTCGTTTACAGGAGATCATTTGGGTACTGTATAGATTTTAAGATCGCGATGCAGTTTGCAAAAATTTTTTGTTATAATTTTTATATCACCCAAACATTGTTAGGGTCGGACAGCGTATGATATAAACATTGATTATTTGATTTTTGGACATAGAGTAGTAGCAACTATTATAAATATAGAGGCTCATTAAATTCGGCACAACAAATAACGATTTTTTGTTTGAAGACCGAAAAAATTGTATGGGAACTGGATGCTTAAAAAGGTTATCACCACTAAATTCCTTGACACCGAATCAGTTAAAAACGGTATGTAACCCGAGCATGGTATACAAGTAAAGAGATTACAGTAGAGGTTGTAAATTTGTCAATATCAATTTTTTACTAATAAAAATTTCACTTTAAAAATATAACATGAACCAACGTATGTTTTCTAAACTAAATCGAGAACGCTAAACACGAAAATCATATTCATTTTTTTTCTATGGGTAAGTTTTCGAGATATGACAAAATAACGGTTTGTCAGGTTACAGTTTTATTTATAGGCTAATATCTATTTACCTATAGTATCGACCGATCCAAGTTGTATATCATAGAAATTATAATTATATTACACTTATGCTGCTAAATTTGGTAAAATTGGATGGTAAATGACTGAGATAAAGATGTTGAAAATTCAATTTTCGTGTGATTTTTGAGAAATTTCCACACAAGTCGTGGACTAAGTTTTCTTTCTCACAAAAGGTAATCACAAAATTTTAATCGATAGACCATTTCATTACAAAAATTTTAAGCATACAACGATGGCAATCGGATCAAAAATGACAAAGTAATCAATGATTGAATAAAAATAAAATATTCTCGAAAACCTGAAATTTTTCTGAAAATTCGTTCTGGTCTAGAAAATGCTGAACCACTTGAAATTTTCATGCACACTTTTACTCTGAATATGTTTGGCCGCAGCGAATCCAATATACTTCGGGGGCCACAATATTATTAACGATGCACTCGTCGATAAAAACCAAATCATTCTTTCGCCCCTCCACATCATGTTCGGTCTCATGAAGAATATCGTTAGAGAGTTGAAAAATAACGCTAGAGCAATGAAATCATTACAAAGAGAGTTTTCGAAATCGTTTTCGATAAAAATAAAACTTCAGATTTTGTGATTACTTTTTGTGAGAAAGAAAACTTAGCCCACGACTTGTGTGAAAGTTTCCCAAAAATCACACGAAAATTTAACTTTCAACATCTATATCTCTGTCATTTTAACAATTTTTTAACAAACTTGGCAGTATTAAATGCGTAATTTAATTATATTTCCAATAACATATAACTCAGATCGTGAGAAGCTTTAGGTAATTAGATATTAGAAACTGTAACCTGAAAAACCGTTATTTTTTCATATCTCTAAAACTTACCCATAGAAAAAAAATGAATGTGATTTTCGCTTTCAGCGACCTCGAATTAGTTTAGAAAATCACTTACACTTAGCAGTAAAAATACTTGTTGATAATTTGCTAATTGATAAGTGATAAGTGGTTGGTGCAATAGAGCCCTGGTTGCATGTAAGAGTAAGATCTCTAGCTAACTAACGGTATGTAGAAGCCCTTATAATCCCTCTCCTAAAAGATTTTATGACCATCAATCAAAATATGACCCACTCATTAAGACATTCCCTGGTTTATTGTATTACACTGGCCAACAAAAAATTACCTTTGTATACTTGGAATGAGATATACCATTTCCAGAAAAGTTTTCAGTGCCGATTCCAAATCTGGCCTCTGTTTTTTCTCAGCATCGTCAGGTTTTTTAGATTTTTTGAGTTAATTTTTTTTCGAAAAATCTTAAAAGGGTGTAAACAAATTATGGTTTTGCAATAAACCTTATATTTAACTGAATATAATTTAATTTTTAATCAACTCACACTCTCTTCTTTTTTTCATGCAGAAAATAAAATGAACAAAAAATACAATGTTTGTTGTTTTGCGTAAATTAGATATTTAAAAAATTTTGTTTATAAACTGACACAAAAGATTGTGTGTATTCTGTCCCGGAGAAAATATGAAAATCCCGCTTATTTTTTTTTTAATGTGGCAATGTGCCGCGGGGTTAGACTAAATAAAAATGGTAACCGTTTACATCAGTCATGAGTAGTAGTCTGCTTAAGCATTCACACTCCACTTACCTTGAGTGAAAATATATACTTTCCACAAACGAAAAACTTTAAGACTTAAAATATAATTCTATATTACATTTTATTTTAATAATAATAATTTAATATAAATATTAAAATGAGGTCGGATATTTGAATCAATTCTGATTAGCTGCCATGCTGAGCGTGCCAATAGGATGCACGTTACAGTGCAACTGGTTATTAAACACATTCAGACTACATTAAATCTACAATTTCAACGCAAGCTTATAAATGTCTTACTTTTAGAAAGCTTTATAATGGTCTAGTTTTTGGATTGAATTTTGTATTAAATTTTAGTCTGATATTGGTTTAACTTTTCCGTTTTTGCCCGTTTTTTATCTGAATTCTGGTTTGATTGTAAGTCAGAATTTTGTTTTATTTTAGTTTGAATTTTAATCTGAACTTTTTGTGAGTTTTAATCAATGTTTGGTTCGCTTTCCAGCGTTTGCAGACCAGCGTTTGATCTGATTACTGGCCTAAATATTGGTTTGCTTTTAATTTGTATTTGGCGTCTTTTTAGCTTCAGTTTTAATCTAACTCTTAGTTTGAGTTGTGGTTAATATTTTCGTCTGAATTGGCTTGATCTTGATACTTTTTTGGTCTGAATTTCGGTGCGAAATCAGCCTGAATTTTATTTTAAAATTTGGTCTGAATTCGTCTGGAATTTTGGTCTAGATTTTGTTTAATTTAAGTTAAAATTTTTTGATGTAAATATTTGTCAGATATTCCCACTAGTTTTTGGTCTGAATTTTGGGTTACTTTCGTTCGGTATTTGGTGTCCTTTTGGCCTAAAGTTTTGTCTAACTATTAGTCTGAGTTGTGGTTCAAATATTTTTTTAATTTTGGAATGAATTTTTAAAACCGATTTTGGATTTGATTCAGTCTGAATTTCGGGTTTTTTGTCTGAGTTTTGACCTGAATTCGATCTCCGATTCCGATTCGTGGTCTGAACATTGTTAACCGGTTTTTGCCCGGTACCCGAAAGCGTGTACGGATCTCGTTGAAGTTTAAAACGTATTGGTTTTTTGGTCAAATTAAGATATATTTACATTTTAAGTAATGTATAACTACGGTTGCCACTTACTCATTTCATTTTGTACCAATATTTACAAAAAAATTTACCAAATGGGGGGAAAATGTACCAATATAGTAAATAACATTAAATGTTATTTATTAAGGATGTAGTCTGGTGTTTGGGTTTCAAAAATCAATTTTTTTTAAATGTATTTCGAAAATACAATATATTGAAAGTGTACTGTAAAAATTTCAGACCAAATGTCAAAATATTTTTCGCAAAACAACGTTTTTTAACTTTTAATGGCTCCCGCTGGTAGTAGAATTGTTTATTTTTAATCATTATTTCCCATTTTTTACACGATTTTCAACAAAAGATACGCGATTTAAAAAAAAAAAATGGAAGTCCGCCACCTGCTAGAATGACAAACCTACAGAACAATAATCTATTTAACACACCTTTTTTTAGGTGCCCACTTTGGACTTAAAAAACACTACAAAAATATCGTAAAACAAACTCCAAAAAAAATTTTTTGCACAGTTTAAGATGTCAGTAATAACATATAAAAAAACAATGAAATGATCACATTTTATTTTGTTATAATAAAAAACTCCCGAATTAAAAATTAGGAAGGAACACCAGACTGCATCCTTAATAAAAAGTAACACACTAATTGAAATTTATTTTGTATTTTAAAAATAGTTTTATATATTATTTATATTTAAATTTTAACTTTTTCAACAAAAAATATTTTGAACATAAGTTTACAATTCTTAATTTTTATAAAAGCTAAGTTTGCCTACAGAATGTACCAAATTTTAAAAACATGTACCAATGTACCAAACGCAGAAAAATAGAAAAAAATGTACCAGTTTTGGTAGAATTGTACCAAAGTGGCAACCGTGTGTATAACAGACTTAAAGAACGTATTTAATTTTTCATTAAATGAAGTGCTTTGAGATCGTAAACTCTCCACCAGAACCCTATTTCACCAAATACAATTTACAATTACAAATTTGTGCTTGTGAATTACAATTACAAATGTGTAAAACTATTTTTCGTTTCATAAGTTACAACTCTCAAATCACAAATTTGTAATAAAAGGCAACAAAAATTGGAAGAAAGCACTTGTAGATTACAAGTGTAAAAAAATGACGTTTCACGAAATTTTTGTATGACTTGTAAATAACCAATTTATTTTTACAAATTTGTGACACTGATGTATGATAAAATTTACCAATGAGAGAACACATCAAAATTTTCGCGGCTTCTTTGATTAAAGGTATTTCTACCTAAAATTTTCATTTTTCAAATTAATTATTTTTAAAACTCTTTTTTTTATATATACATAAAGAAAAATAAAATCATTTTAAAATTTGGTAGACATATTTATTAATTTTAAAATTTTTTTGATGCGTAAACATTTTAGCTCACGGTATGGGCAAAATTTCAAATGTGTAAAATGTAAGAATAACTGTATCGTAAGCTGTAAGATAACTGTAACGTCCAGTTCCCCTCTCGCTCGCACTACTGCGCGGCATGACTGTGCTACTCTAAACAAACAAGAGAAGAGAGGGAGAAATTAAAATACGAGCGGAGTTTGTTTGTTTATTTTTCGATCACTTTACTCACACATGCATGTACATACGAAAACAAAATGTGTGTATACATTTATTCGTGGCAGAATTATTTGTTGGTCTTAAACGTATGGAGATCGACTATACCATACAAGCAGAGAACTCGCCGTAGCAAACACAGGCGTTTGATAGGTTTTGCATTCGGTTAGTTAGATTGGATTAAAATTTAATATTTTTTAAAATACAACAATACAAAATGATAAGTAATAAGAAATCTAGGTTTCAATAAATGTATAAACAAAATGTAGTGATAATGATAGCAAACCACGGCATTATAAAAATTTTGCTTTGTGCATTAAACTTAGAAAGACAACACTTTTTTTATTTATGAATAGCAAATATGTTAAACAGAAAGAATCAAATTTATTTATTATTGTATAATTCGTAGATGAATTATATTTTTTGAAATGAAAAACACGGTGGAAATTTGGTTTTAAATTATAAATTGTTTATTAGGATGGAAATTGAAATTATAAAAATAGAAAATTATGGAAGATAGCGACCGGCACTTAAGAGATATTCATAAGAATAGAAAATATAATATAGAAAAGGATAGAACGGGAGAATTGAGTAGGAAGAGAAACTGAGAATAGAAATAGAAAAAGGAGTGTTGGGAAAGGGTCCAAACATAGAAAGAAATAGAATAGAAATTAAAAGGTAGTGGCTTAAACATCCCGGCCCCCTTGCACGGGTGCAACATCAACATATCCTGTAGGCGTTGTAAGAAGCTTTCGGCGGTGGATTGCCGACGAGGTGCCTGAGTTCTGGTTTTGGCTACTCTTCCGGTCTTCGCACGCTTCTTCGATGGTACGGGCCTGGACATCGGATGGATGAGAGTGAGGCGTGAGTGGTAACCAGGCAATTGAGGCAGTATCCGTGTGGCCTGGCCGCTATCGCTCGCTTGTTCGAGGTCATCGCTAAGGAGCCGCGACAGAATCGCAACGAATGATAGCGGAAGCATAACCTGCACTACCGAACATTTATGAGCGAAACATGTTGAGCCGCGAGAGATGCGGCTGCAGGCTAGGCCTGCTGTATCGCAAGAGCTGCATCTGCAGATTGTATTTGTGGAGGACTTAAGTTTCAGGCGAGGAATGACATATTTTTGCCTAACTATGCGAAGCATTAGGTTGACTTCGGCATGGAGCAATAGACCATGGAGAAGATCTAGACAGAAAGTGCAGTAGCGAGAATTCTCAGGAATGATTATTGGATGGCGTTCGTTATAGCTAAGGCAAGCATTAGCGTGACTACCATTCATTCTCAGGATATTCTGCTTATCCAGGAAAGGATTGAGCACGGGAAGAGGGCTTTTCTTCGCTATGGGTTTGTCATCTTGTAATGATGTTCTTTCTCGTGGATAATAGCGTGATTGAGCCAAGAGTATGAGACGTGTCTTCTCAAATTGAATTTCGGCGGAAAGGATGGAGCTTGAAGCTGAGACATTAGCTTTGCTAACCTTTGCCTTCGCACTATGGAAAAAGCGATAAACATATGTCAACACACGAAGAGCTCGAGGAAATGAGGAGAACCGATCGAGGATGTCGATTTCCTTATCCAGAACGTGGTAGGACTCCATTTTAGGTTGCTATAGTAATGTTGCATTTCGGGGAGTGGACCTCGGCCAACAATCGGACCGGACTGAAGTGAGTAGAACAGCTCCACGTAACTCTAAGCGCGGAAGGCTTACAGTTCTTATGGATGCTACTTTTCCTTTAGCAACTAAGAGATGAGTTGAGAAAGAAGTTCGAAGATAGAGAGTGGCACAATACACTTTCTCTGTAGGTTAGGTGAGAACCCGACCCATCGAGGGATTTCGATGTTGGTAACCGCTGGGTGATGTTCTGCGAATTGAATCCACCTAGAAAAGGATCCAGGCTTCACACATTCATCGCAATCAGTTCCATCTGACCACAACTCCTGCAATAACATCATGGCTTGAATCATAATTGAATGAATTCCGAGAGTTTTCGTAGAACTTGCACTTTGAAACCGTAGAAAATCGGAATCCAAGAGATCTCCAACTGGAATTTTTTCTAATATGGCAGGGTGATTCGCTGTGATTTTTTTCAGAGGAAATCCAGCTGAGCCAAGACAATGAATTACTTGGGAAAGCGATTCGATTGCAGAATCTACATCATGACCTCCAGAGAGGATGTCATCGACGTAGGTATGTTCAGTTAGGATTTTTGCCGCGAGAGGGCATTGCTCTTGTGTATCTTTCGCCAACTGATGGAGAGTTTTGATGGCTAGATACGGAGCACAATTAACTCCAAACATCACCGAGTTTGAAATCCTGAATAGGAGCATTCAGTGAGCTGCGAAAGAGAATTCGCTGGAAATCTTGATCATCTTTATGAACCAAAATTTGCCTATACATCTTCTGCACATCTCCATTGAAAACGAATCGGAATATCTGCCATTGGAGAATGAGAAGCATGAGGTCGTTCAGAGAGTTTCCTGAACTAGTAGACTTTGAAGCATTGAAAACTACACGGACTTTGGTAGTTACTTTTTCAGGTCGAGTTACCGCGTGGTGTGGTAAATAAAATGAGAAGTATTTTCCATGGGACACTATTTCATGAGAATGAATTAGTTCCATATGATCGAGGGTGAGATATTCCTCTAATTGAGGGATTTCTTCTTGCTCCCAAATTTGCTTTAGTTGAGAACTAAGCAATTCATTGGAGATTGGTTCTACTTGTGTCGAGTTGGAAGACACTTGTTCTCTCATTGAAACACCAATGATCCAGTCATATATTGTATTCTGGGTTAAGAGATTACCACAGATATTCTTTTGTAATCCTTCTAAAATGATTTCACTTCCGATTACTAAATCAATTTGCGCGAGAATATGGCAAGATCTAACTTAGCGAGTTGCTGCCAGTTAAATCTTCTTATGTAAAAGAACAAAGTCGGTTGGAATTTTGAATAATTCCACCATTTCGAACCAGGATTATTCGGTTGGAAGACGAATACGTTTCTGAACTTTTGAAGAAATAAAAGTTCTTTGTGACACATGAGAAATTACTCACACAATCCTTTTTTAAATGTGTGAAAGCGAGACAATTTTCACATAAGTTATTTTCTTTTACAAATTTTATTCGGTCGTACACCGAAAGTTTTTTAATGTTTGGACAACTTTTCATGAATTTGGCTTATTGCCTTCTTTTGAGGAGTAAATTGGTTATTTAAATTTGGCTTTGGCTTTTTTGGATGAAATCCAAAATCATCTAGCTGTGACCAGAGAGGTAGGTCTTTTCGGGACTTAAGGGATTGTTCCCACAGCGAGAATGTTTCCTACGGTAGTTTTGTAGAACATATATAAACTAGGATGGGATCCCAGTTTTCTGTGGAAACGTCTTGAGAGGCTAAGACACACAGACAATTATTTACTGTCATTTGAAGTTTTTGTATTGCTCCACTATTCTCGGAATGAATAGTTGGCAAAGTCAGTAGCGCTTCTATTTGGTTATCTACTAGAATACGCTTATTTTCATAACGAGCTTTCAAAGCTTCCCATGCGAGAGAGAAGTTTTCGTCACTTAAAGGAAATTGTTTGACGATAGCTCCAGCTTTTCCTTGCGTTTTATACCTGAGATGGTATAATTTCTGAGCGGAAGTCAGTTTTGGATGGTTAATATAAACGGCTGTGAAAAGGTCTCGGAAGGCCGGCCATTCTTCATAACCACCAGAAAAGTTTTCTATATCGCAAGGAGGAACTTGCAAGCATGGCATATTGGAAATACTTGCTTGCTCTTGTGATTGTTCCTTACTAGATGCTGAACTTGAAGTTGGAGGAGGTTCGTGTCTTCGAAATTGTCTTGACAAAGACAATATGTATTACTTGCCGATGCTTTGAATTTATCGGGCAAGTCATTTTCATTTGCTTCGATAACCAAATCATAGACTTTTTGGAGTCGAGTCCAGCCGCTTTCTAAACTTTTTCGTTTCACTACCAATAGAGATTCGGTGTGATTTTCTAGCGGAGAGGTACTGAATTTGGTGCAGTATTGCACAAAGTTATCACTTTCGGCTATGAATTTCTGCATAGAAATATCATATGCTCGCCTTTTTTGTGATTTAGCAACACTTGGTTTTTGGGAAGTTTCTTCGTCTGACATTTTTCAAACTTGTTTTTTAATTAAATCAACAGATTCTTTTTGCCTTGGAGGAGATCTCTCAACTGGCATTTAATTACTCTAATAAAGTTAGAATAAAAAGAAAAATAACTTGCAATAGAAATTTGCAATTTGCCAATACCTAACCAATAAACCCGAAAAAAACTAATGAAAATAGTTTAAATTTATTTGAAGAACTTTAATATTTGTAGAAAACCAGAAATATTTTCTAAATTTTCAATTATTTTGTATATTGTCAATAAGCCACTACCAACCTAGCCAACACTCCTTTTTCTATTTCTATTCTCAGTTTCTCTTCCTACTCCATTCTCCCGTTCTATCCTTTTCTATATTATATTTTCTATTCTTATGAATATCTTCAGTGCCGGTCGCTATCTTCCATAATTTTCTATTTTTATAATTTCAATTTTCTATTTCCATCCTAATAAACAATTTATAATTTAAAACCAAATTTCCACCGTGTTTTTCATTTCAAAAAATATAATTCATCTACGAATTATACATAAAACGCTCATAAAAAACTAAAAAACCACATACAATTGACACAAAACGATTAAAACGAGCAAAAATAAAACTAAAACAGTGACAATAAATAAAAAACACTGAACTATACAAATAAAAAGTGCAACAAGTAGCAACAACACGAAAAATCAACCACCAAAATCAACACCACAGCAAGTATCAAAAACCTCAGGAAAAAAATCCCTCCCTTTTTCTCACAGTGCAGTAAGTACAAGACTTTTTTTACATAAAAGTATCTTAGCACTTATTTATTAATTATTTAAAATTTGGCGTATGTGTGTACAAATTCATATACCTATACGCCAAATCAATTCTCAGGCGACGTTATGTAAAATTTCACATTTAATAAAATTTCAAATCGACAGGAAGAAAACCTAAAGCGAGGAAAAAAAGATGCAATTACAGCTGCGTATATGCGAACATATCGTGCCCGATGCATTGAGTAAAAGAAAAGTAATGCAACTACGATTTGGAGAAATTGCACAATATTTTTGCTATCACAACAACAAATATATGCGATATGTAATAAAAATTTGCATTTGCAATGTTGCAAGACTATTTGCAATTTATAGTGAATTGGGCTATTATATATAAAAGATAATGATATCTAATAAAAGAATTATTTTAATTTGAATTATGTACCTAAGCATATAGATTATACATCAAATCCCTATATATGGCTATACATATGTGAGCTTATGTATATGGCATTCAGTTGGCTTAACTGTTTACACATCAAATATCTTGCGTGCCTTGCACACATCCATTGTTTTTTTCTATTCTTATGAATATCTCTTCAGTGCCGCTATCTTCCATAATTTTCTATTTTTATAATTTCAATTTTCTATTTCCATCCTAATAAACAATTTATATTTTAAAACCAAATATCCACCGTGTTTTTATTTCAAAAACTATAATTCATCTACGAATTATACATAAAACGCTCATAAAAAACTAAAAAACCACATACAATTGACACAAAACGATTAAAACGAGCAAAAATAAAACTAAAACAGTGACAATAAATAAAAAACACTGAACTATACAAATAAAAAGTGCAACAAGTAACAACAACACGAAAAATCAACCACCAAAATCAACACCACAGCAAGTATCAAAAACCTCAGGAAAAAAATCCCTCCCTTTTTGCCACAGTGCAGTAAGTACAAGACTTTTTTTCCATAAAAGTATCTTAGCACTTATTTATTAATTATTTAAAATTTGGCGTATGTGTGTAAAAATTCATATACCTATACGCCAAATCAATTCTCAGGCGACGTTATGTAAAATTTTCACATTTAATAAAATTTCAAATCGACAGGAAGAAAACCTAAAGCGAGGAAAAAAAGAAGCAATTACAGCTGCGTATATGCGAACATATCGTGCCCGATGCATTGAGTAAAAGAAAAGTAATGCAACTACGATTTGGAGAAATTGCACAATATTTTTGCTATCACAACAACAAATATATGCGATATGTAATAAAAATTTGCATTTGCAATGTTGCAAGACTATTTGCAATTTATAGTGAATTGGGCTATTATATATAAAAGATAATGATATCTAATAAAAGAATTATTTTAATTTGAATTATGTACCTAAGCATATAGATCATACATCAACTCCCTATATATGTCTATACATATGTGAGCTTATGTATATGGCATTCAGTTGGCTTAACTGTTTACACATCAAATATCTTGCGTGCCTTGCACACATCCATTGTTTTTTACAATTTTGTGAGAATTTCCTTACAATTCACATATTTGTAAGTTGGTGAAATAGGCCGATATCAATAGATATATCGATGCTAAGAGTGATATGAATATATATTTTAAAAATTCGTTTAGGGTACTATCCAAATCAATTGTTATCTTAAATTAATTTTTTCGGATTTTTGTTTCGACCAAAAATGACTCAAAAAATTGAGATGTATCAAATTGTTTCATCAAAATTTTTTCTCAAAGGAAATTAAAATTTCCTTCAATTTGTTTTCTCAAAATAGATCATTTGACAATATAAATCCATCTGAAAAGTCATAATCAAAATTTTGTTCTGAATTTGGTCTCATTTTGATTTGAATTTGGTTCTTTTCTTGGTTTGAACTTCGATCTGAAAAAAGTATTTGACTTTTAGTTTGAAATTTGGTCGAAATTTCTGCCTAAATTTCTATCCGATTTTAGTTTGAATTTTGGTCTCAATTTTGTTCTAGTTATCTTTTAATTTTTAACCTGTATTTGATAAAATTTTTGCACGAGTTTTTTGTCTAAGTCTGGGTTTTGGTCGATAGTGAGTTTGATGTTTATCTTTTAATTTAGTAAAATCAGCCCCCCAAACCCAAATCCTGGAACCGCCACTGTTCATAACTAACTACTCCCAAAACTTTCTGGGAAGAAGTCCAAGAGAAAATGAAGAATGTAAATCTTTGCATATAACATAATTAAATGAAGGCTCAATTGTTTCTCATCCATTTAAAACTGTAAATATTAAATAAAAAACAATACGTATTATGTCACGTTACTTCACGTCTATTATAACTGATTCCATTACTTTTGCATATAACATAATTAAATGAAGGCTCAATTGTGCATAAGTAATAGTCCAAGAGCCCGTGACAAAAAAGTTTCTGACTTTCTAAAGGCTAGTTTTGTAATATGTTGTTATACTAATGAAATACATGAACATACTCTGGTCAGTCCGGTTTTGGTTAGAACAGGTGGCACAGATGAGCTTTTAAACATGTCGAAATTTTTTTTAAGTAGTTTATCAATAATAAAACATGAAAAAGTTAGTCAGTCAGCTTTTTGGTAGAACAACGCTCGTCAGTCATGGCATATAAGTCCAGTCGGTAGAGTAAAAAATGCACCAAAAGTTCATAAAAAAATCGTATCTAAGATTCAGTAATTGTTAGTCGGAGTGTGATAGATGGAAAAACCACAAAAAACAGTTCTGGGGTTGCAGTGCAACCCTCGCCCCCCTCCCCCCAAAAAAACCCCTTTTTGGTGAAAAAGCCATTTTTTCACTAATAACTGGTTAAACGTTGAAGATATAAAAAAATAAGCACTACACATAAAAGCTTGAGTGATTTCCTAAAAAAAAGGTGATTTCCTAAAAGAGATATTCAATCTTTAAGAAATTACAAATTTTATACTTTGGATGTACTGTGGATGTGCGCGCATTTTTTGTTTATTTGAAAATTTTGAGCGCTCAGCCTACATTCTCTGCCATTTTTATTGACTACGGATATACTTTAGTATATAAACATAACAAAATAGTAAAGTTGTCTGTTGGCTTTTGATACTTCAACTATTTGCAGGCCTTATAAAAATAACTGGTTTCACTATATGTTATAAATGTATTATCTTTTAGTTCAAGACATTAATTCTTATTGTTTATTGTATTTGATGTTCTTTTTTTTAATGCAATTTTTTAACCTTTAAATTGTGAGGAAATATTGCTAAAAGATAAGTGAGCTAAAAAAAAAAAATGTTTGAGCATTATATTCAATAACAGTTCCCTAGCGTTTGCGAATGAATTTTTCAAGCTGAAAACAGATTTGAGGTCAGAAACTTCGCATCACGTCAAGTTTTAGAAAAAATGAGGTTGAAACCCCTAAAAATAGTGTTTTTAGACATTTTTGAAAAATTGCTCGCTTGCGCCCTTAAAGCAGGGGACGTGTTTATGTCTAGGGGTGCAAGACAAAAATGTACAAAGAACGGATTTTATCTTACTTACACCAACGGCCACACATAATGAAAAGTATAGTGATCCGAAGTTTTTTAAGGCCCGCTGGCTACAAATCTGCAGTTAGATTTTAAAACAGGCGAACGATGGCAATTAATATCAAGATTAGAAGAAAGTTTCCACATTTCGGGGGGGTCAGAACCCCCAAAAATTTCCCCCTAAATTCGGGACTGCCCCTGCTCAGACACAAAAAAGGTGCTCCATGATTTCGCATTTTTGTTAATAATTCATTCAGTAATATTTTTTGTGTTTTATTTAACACATTTTGAATAAATCAAAAGTTGAATAATTAAAAAATTGTTCGCGCATCCACAGTGGTGACCCCGACAGCAGAATTTAAAAAATTTCCTTCTTTCCTTTATTCGCGAAATGGCAACCGCAGATATCGAGTCCCCAGTGCCTTCATGCGAAGACAATTCAATGCAAGTAAGTGGCAGCAAACAGCTGTGCGCGTTTTTAAATTCCAACATTAAATGCCCAAGATATCGACAACTGATTCTAGTTGCAGGAATTTTATTTTCGTGCTACTGGAATTGTCCAAGACGATTGAAAATTTGACACCGTATGCGCTCAAATGCCGATCGGCCGAGTCGCAGAAATTCGGTCTATAATTGACACCGTTCCAGCTCAGGATAAGTATGCCTACATTAAAACTCAGTTAATGAAATACTTTGCTGAAAGTCCGCGAAAAAGGCTTCATCGATTGTTGCACGAGGTACAGCTTGGTGACAAAAAGCCAAGCCAACTCGGCTGGTTTCTGACTCAACCTCGTAAGTCCAATTTTTGGAATTTATTTAGTAAAAATTTATATAAATCGAATCTTGATAATTAAAGCTAAAAAAAGAGTGTGCACCAAACTCGTATGTAAAACACTATTTTTAATTAATGCAGCAAATACGTAAAATTGAATATGTATTTTTTCAGTAATGAAAAATTTGTAATTTATTAATAAAATTAACTGTAAAAAAAATTCTTTAAAAAAATGTGCAGAAGACTAGAGATGCCCCTTAATTGATTTAAAAAAAACAATGGATGCGTGCAAGGCACGCAAGATATTTGATGTGTAAACAGTTAAACCAACTGAATGCCATATACATAAGCTCACATATGTATAGCCATTTATAGGGATTTGATGTATAATCTATATGCTTAGGTAAATAATTCAAATTAAAAGAATTCTTTTATAAAGTCAAAAATTTATTAGATATCATTATCTTTTATGTATATGTAATAGCCCAATTCACTATAAATTGGAAATGGCCTTGCATCAATGCAAGTGCAAATTTTTGTTCCATATCGCATGTATTTGTTGTTGTGATAGTAGAAATATTTTGCATTTGCACCAAATCGTGAATAGGGCAGATATGCTCGCATATACGCAACTGCAATTGCATCTTTTTTTCCGCGCTTTAAGTTTTTCTTCCTGTCGATTTGAAATTTTATTAGATTTGAAAATTTTACATAACGTCGTATAGGTATATGAATTTGTACACACATACGACAAATCAATACTCAGGCGACGATAAGTGCTTTCCGCATTTAACCTTAGAAAAGCAACAGGCGTGACCAATCACCCCACTACTTTTTAAAAGCACCGCAAAGAGATTTGCCTTAACTGCATTTAATAAAAATAAGAAACAATGTATTTTCTTTGAAGTAAATAAGTGATTTTATAATAAATAAGTTTGATTTTTTCTGTTTAACATTTTTGCTATTTACATAGATTAAAAAGGGTTGCCTTTCTAAGGTTAATGTACAAAGCAAAATTTTTATAATGCCGTGGTTTGTTATCATTATTACTACATTTTGTTTATATGTACATTTATTGAAACCTAGATTCTTTATTATTATCATTTTGTATTGTTTTTATATTTTAAAAAATATTTAATTTTAATCCAATCTAACTAACCGAATTCAAAGCCTATCAAACGCTTGTGTTTGCTACGGCGACTTCTCTGCTTGTATGGTATAGTCGATCTCCACACGTTTAACACCAACAAATAATTCTGCCACGAATAAATGTACATACACATTTTGTTTTCGTATGTACATATATGAGTGAGTAAATTGATCGAAACATAAACAAACAATCTCCGCTCGTATTTTAATTTCTCCCTCTCTTCTTCTCTTTGTTGGTTAGAGTAGCACAGTCATGCCGCACAGTAGTGTGAGCAAGAGAGGAACTGGACGTTACAGTTATCTTACATCTGACGATACAGTTATTCTTACGTTTTACACATTTGAAATTTTGCCTATACCGTGAGCTAAAATGTTTACACATCAAAAAATTTTTCGACCCGTGGTTCAATCCCATGTGGAGCCAACAAAATTTTTTGTTTTTGAAATCAATTAAATATTTTTTTTTTTAATTTTCTTGAATCCACATGGAATCCAAATATAATTACAACAAAAAAGATTCTATTATATACTTACTGTGTGTGAGTGGCTTAGTTCTAATACAAAAAATTCGATTTTTGCATTATTTTAGGAAATGTATACCCGAAGGTCATTCTAATGTTCCAGAACTCCACATAATTTTTAACAGGGAACATTTTCTCCAAAGACAATATAATAGTTTTTCAATGGTTTTTTTTTATCGGCCATTGAAAAAGTGGGTTTAAGACTTAATTTTCAAGAGGAAGAATAAAAGCTAGAGGAAAAGTGTGTATAGAGAAATTGTTTATGCTTTACACTTTTGCTTCAGACATCAAATTCGTATCTGTTAAAATAAAGAATTTTCTTAGCCCCTGAAGACCCAATTTTCCGACTTCAGGTCCATATTGTGGTAGAACTAGATGTGATGGAGCAGTAAGCAGTCGTGTTCAGCGACCCAAAATTACTATAAAACCGTTGGAAAATCTCGCGCATAAAATTTTTGTTATCATTATTTTTACAATAATTTTAAAAATAAAAATAACTGATATAATAAAAATATTAAAAAGTATTAGTTGATGTACTATTTCTTTTAAAGAAATAATATAAATTCTTAATTTGGGTAAATTTAACAAATAATTTGTATTGGAGGCTACAATTGTAATTTATGTACTTTTTGTTTTTTTGGTTCTAAGTATTAGTAACTAAACGTTTAAAATTAGTAACTTCGTTTTTATCTACCAATTCTATAAAATACTTTGATATTAGTTCATTTAAACCAGGTTTGATTGAGAGCAGCACTCAATCCGGAAAGAATTAAAACCTCGTAAGTCCACATAAAATATTATTTTACTTAAAGTCAACTTAATACTATATAATATGTAAATATTATTGTATTTCTTATTAAACTATACCATAAAATACTCTTTTTTCTAAAATTAAAAAACAGATGGTTACATTTTTTTACAGTGGATGAACAATTTAGTTTTTTTTGTCTCCTGAAAACTAGTCATTTTGCCACTACGAGGTTGAGTCAGATACCAGTCGAACTGTTACACGAAATGAAACAGTTAGCTAACGGCTCCTTTGAGGACGACGCATTAATCGATTTACATACATCCAAACGAACCACAAGCCCATTGTTTTCGCGTTTAAGCAACGTCCAGAAAAATCATCACTTCGGCAAGTGAACTATTTGTCATACGTTAGTCAATTCACCACCGACATTCCATATATTAAAAGCGATGACATCCATGCCGCAGATCTACTGAGTCGTATCGAAGTCATTGACGCAAATAAAAATTTATTTCCATCGCTCGCAGATGCGCAGGAATCGAAAGCGAACTATAACAAATAATCTCAGGTAACAAGAGAGTGTCACTTCAATTAACACCTTATCATTTTCCATTATTAAGTAAGCCAATGCATTGCGATGTATCCCACAACCGCGTTCGGCCGTTCATTACAAAAGAGATGCGAATACATTTCAAAAGATTTTCATCTATCAATATTGACGTTCTTCGACCCTTCCCTCTATCAGAAGACAATCGATACTTGTTCATTATCAGTGACCGCTACACGAGATGGCCAGAAGCCATACCAATGCTTCATATGACTGCTGTAAGCTGTGTCAGAGGGCTCTTACAGGGATGGATTACACGTTTTGGTACGCCAGCTTAGATCACTTCCGATCAAGGCCGACAATTTACACCTACAATTTTTTCCGAATTGTGTAAGTGCAAGGGCACTAATCACACGATGACAACGGCGTATCACCCACAATCAAATGGGATCGTTGAACGTTTCCAACGAACATTGAAAGCAAGCGATTAATTGCAACAACACCACCAACTGATTAAAGAGCCTCCCTTTAATTCTCCTAAAATTAAGTTCTACGATTAAGGAAGCCGTTAGAGTAGCGCCTTTTGAATTAGTTCACGGCACCACGCTACATCTGTCACCGGATTTGCTAACAACAGTGCCGATACATCATTAGCAAAGCGAATTTGTTAAAGACCTTCGCGAGTTAATGCAGAAAACTATACCAAAACAAACATCGTGGCAATCTCGGCAACAACCATTCTTCAAAAGAATCTAACCAAATTACAATAAAGTGATGGGCAAGTATACGCTTTTACCTATCAAAAATCGGTTTTTCGGCCCTAAGTCCAGATTTTGAGGCTCAATTAAAAATTCTGAGTATGCAGTTTTTTTCTACTTGACTAGTCCTACGACAGGTGCAAATCTCGAAAAAAGTATATTCAAATTTTAGTTTTTTGTCACACTGTGTAATTTAATTTAGTACTCTTTTTTGTATTTCATTTTACACATTTTGAATAAATTAAAAGTTGAATAATTAAATAATTGATTGCGCGTCCACATATATTACAGCTGATGTAAAACGAAGTTCTTCGTGGTGTGATACATCACCAGAAAAGTCTAAGCGGTTACATAACTTTTTAGCTAATATACCAGCCAGTTTTTGATTACGTTGTTTTTTTTTCACAAGGTGAGATTTTGCTAGTAATTTTATATATGTGCAGTATCTAATCATTAATTTATAAAAACCTAAGATTTCCAGTTATAAAACTTGATAAAAATACAACTCAATACAATCTCCAGTAGTACGGTCATTCATCAATCCTACTGAATCCATCTAAATCTAAATCTCTACAAGATTAGCTATGTTTTGTAGCAACACGTGACGCTTCAACGTGCTTCCAATCAAGTCATTCTACTATAATACTGAAAAACAAAAAAAAGAGGGTTTTAAATCTACCTAAAAATTATTGAATTTCTAACAAAATCTTAAATTTACCTAAACATTTATTAAATTTCTAACTAAGTCTTAAATCTACTTTATTATTAAATTTCTAACATAAATCTTAAATCTACCTAGTATAAGTTTAATTTTGTTATACTACTTATTTTTTTTTATAAAACTGTTTAAAATTCTAAAACAACAAAAAGTGAAAAAAAGAAATCTAAAACTAAATCTAAAATTTAAGGTGCAATCGAAATATTTATTTTTACACCGCCACTGCTAAGTGTGTGTCATTTTTATTTTTGCTTAGAGAGAGCACCAACAAAAAAAAAAGGTGGAAAAATAAATAAGAATAGGAATATCTATTTAATAGGAGAAATTATTAACCACCTAAATTGAGCGTAAGGATTTGTTTTTGTAAATAGGTAAAATCCAATTAACCACCGACGCAGCTCATCAGGCGCCTGCTGACATCGATCGTAGCTTTTCACCATGTAAGTGATTTTGATCACTTTCTCCTATCATAGATTTACTTATTACTCTTTACTTTGATGCTACTCTCTTTCTTTTAAGATCCGTTTTTTTATTTGTATAAATATGTTATTTCTTTTTTTTGATACTGATATTTGTTTTGCAAGGTCGGATTATAGGGTTACCGCGTGTTTGCACTAAACAAAATTATAGTATTTCGATTGCTACATTTTTTTTTGGGTTATTATAAAAATTAAATGGATTTTTCTATCTATGCTATGGAATTTATTAAAATGAAATTTTTTATGTGAAATGAATAAATTGTAACTAATTAAATAATGTGAGATAATGATGTGAGCCTTAGTTCTTTAATTTTGGTTGGGCATGGAGATGAGATACAGTATCTCTCGAATGGTTGGGTAGGGGAGAGAAGAGAAGCGTGTAATTGCTAAAATGCTTCTCAAGTTTGGGTTTTGCATTTGATAAAGTTTATAATTTTAGTCCGTCTGTCAATCATTTTTTTTTTGGGTACTCAAAAGGGGTTTTTTTTGTCCGGTCTGAGATTTTTTTTTGTTTGTTTTTGAAATATGCATGAATTATATTTTTATCGTCATGGCATTTGTGAATTAAATGGCTAGCACCACCCATCCCGATCCGGCGAGCTTAGACCAGGTTTCAACTAGCATGCACGCTCAGCCATACACAAGTACTATAACACGATGACGCTGCAAAGACGAACAAAATTGAAAATCGGTTAATATTTGATCGAGTTATCGATGCGACCAGTTCGAAAAAAATCGCTTCGAGAAAAACGCGTTTAAAGTTTTTAGTCCATTAAATTTTCAGTCTACTACTATCACTAAAATGGCTGTAACTCAAGCAATTTTTGGAATTTTCACTTGAAATTTTGTACACATATTTTTGAATATATAAACCTTAATTTAAACTTTATATGGTATTCCCGTTCAATGTTTTTGGTACTTAGACCCTTTAGACTTATATCCCTTCAATTTAGTAAAAGAAAAGTTAGAAAAAAAATTCAAATCGGCCTGCGATTTCACCAGGATGCCGATTTGTTTTTTTTTTAAGCAATTAACACTCAGGGGGTACCCCTATGAATGCAAAGCATTGTGTTGATTGAGGAATGAAGATTGATTAGTGGTAGGAGGAAAGAGGGAGAAAAAGTTATAAACGTTTGTTTTAAATTTGGAAATGTCGTAAAAGTCAGGAAAAACGGTTGCAGGTGGTGTAGTTCATGCGGAGATCAAACGGAGTGAAGTATTTCTTATACCGCTTTAGAAAGCCGAGGCACTTGGCTGCTTCTTTCGACACATCAAAGATATGATTATTCCAACGAACGTCACATTGGATAGACATGTCCCGAACATCATGAGTTTTTGACTCCGCAATAATCACCCCACCCATATCCAGGGGGTTAACAGAGGGTTGGGGCACTCGTTTGTGAGATAACAAACAACATTGGGTTTTACGCGAGTTGAATTCAACTCTGTTCGTGAGACCCCACTCAGAGATTTATTAGAGATCATTATTGGGTGAGCCATTCATAGCATGCCGTTTACTCTCAATCTCTAAAGAGTTAGGGCGTTTTGAGCAGGTGTATGAATGACAAATGGTGCTGTCATCTGCAAAGGAGTGAAAGCGATTCCTAGTCAATGACAGCAGATTATTGATAAAGATAAGGAAAAGGGCTGGGGAGAGGACCGAGCCCTGCAGCACTCCAGCATTAATGGCCCGAGCCTCCGAAGTAACACCATCTATCACAACACGGATAGAGCGGTCACTTAGAAAACTCGTGATCCATCGGGTGAAGTTATTGCCGACCCCATACGCAATCAGTTTTGACACTAGTGCTTTGTGCCACACTCGGTCAAACGCCTTTGAAATATCCAGAGCAACCGCTTTGCTCTCACCTAAGCCATGGACACTATGGTTCCAGTTCTCGGTGAGAACCGCCATGAGATAGCCCATTGAGCGATTACGGCGTAAACCGTATTGGCGGTCATTAAGCAACTCATTTCGCTCTAAATATTTGACCAAGTGAAAGTTTGCTACATTTTCCATGACCTTGGCCAGTGTAGAACAAATTGCGATGGGGCGGTAATTCGTAGGGTCCGTAGTCTGGCCATTTTTAGGAATAGGTTGAACGTTGCAACTTTCCAACAAGACGGAAATACACCTGCAGTGTATGAAATGTTAAAAAGATTGCGTAACGGTCGCGCTAGTGTTGACGAGCATGCTCGTAATATATGGGCTGGAATCCCATCGGGTCGCGAAGCCTTATTAATGTCGAGATTCGCAAGCACACTTTTAACTACACGTGTTCGAAAGTGTATCTCAGGCATAGCACAAGATACAGCCTCGATAAAATCCTTTCCAAATAGATTCGCTTTATCAACCGAGCTAGTGACGAGGCGATTACCTATAAAAAGAGTTGAAATTGACGACGTCGTTTGGTTCTTTACTCTCTTTACAAATGACCAAAAGTCACGGTTGCCACTTTGGTACAATTCTACCAAAACTGGTATATTTTTTTCTATTTTTCTGCGTTTGGTACATTGGTACATGTTTTTTAAAATTTGGTACATTCTGTAGGCAAAGTTAGCTTTTATAATAAGGAGTGAAATCTTAACATATATAAAATTCAATAATTTTTAAACGGTTGATCTTAGAGCTTTAATTTTTTTTTTATTTAATTGATAATATTTTACAAACTACAGAAAAATATAACTTTTATAAATCTAACCACCATTACAGATTTGATAGTTGTTTCAGACACTTTTTTGGAACAGCTTGCCCATCTACTTTTAAAATCTTCGGTATTTTGGAACACATTTTTTGTGCTCTTTAAGTTTCTTTTCACAAGAGCCCAATATCTCTCCACTGGCCTCAGCACCGGACAATTTGGACGATTGGCCTCTCTTGGTACAAAAACTATGTTATTACTTTGGTACCACTCCAGAGCTTTCTTGCCATAGTGAAATGATGCCAAACCGGCCAAAAATATGTGGACACATTGTGCTCTCTTATGAAAGGAAGATGTCTTTTTTCAAACATTCTTTGATGTATATTTCGGTATTTATAGAGCCCACTGTAACAAATGTCTTGCTTCTTATGCCGCAATTGCAATTTTGACCCGGAAGCTGCGTAAAATCTGCCAGTGCATACGTTTCGTCGTCCATTATACAACATGAATATTTTTGTATGAAATTCGATTATAATTTCCGAGCCCTACTTTTGGCGTCTAAATTTTTTTGCAGCATTCCTGTGTGGAACTTTTTGACTTTGATTGTTTTGAAACCTGCATTGTTAAAGTCAAACTTTTCGCACCAAATAGTCAGAGCACAGGGCTAACCGGGCAGCTTTTTTACCAGGTGTGTTTGGAGATCTTTTCAATATGCTTTCTATTTTCTTGGCTTTCCCAATATCATGTGGCCCTTGTTTTCTTCCCGAACCAGATTTCCTATCGATGGTCAAATTCTCCTGAAACTGTTTAATAACATTGGAAACAGTTTGACGGCAGACCTGCAATTCTTTGGCCAATTTTTTGTAGGACCAATTTGGATTTTTTTTTAAATTTTTAATAATTTTAAGACGTACGTCTATTTCTTCACACATTTTGATCAAACTCACAATAAATCAACATGTTTGTCATTAAAAATGACATATTTTTCAAAAATAACTAGATCAAAGAAATTTTTAAATTTTACACCCAAAAAAAATTATTAGGTAAAACGTGTGTTAAGATTTTTCCAATCTCAATCCTTAATATTTTTTGTTGAAAAAGTTAAAATTTAAATATAATATATATAATATAATATATAAATATATCAATACTATTTTTAAAATACAAAATAAATTTCAATTAGTGTGTTACTTTTTATTAAGGATGTAGTGTTCCGGCTTAATTTTTAAGGTTATTTCGGGAGTTTTTTATTATAACAAAATAAAATGCAATCATTTCATTTTTTTTAAATGTTATTATTGACATCTTAAACTGTACAAACAAATTTTTTTTCGAGTTTGTTTTACGATATTTTTGTAGTGTTTTTTAAGTCAAAAGTGGGCACCTAAAAAAAGGTGTGGGGCTGGCCCAGGTGATTACAGTACTTGAAGTCTTCTTAAACAAAAAATTTAAATAGATTATTGTTCTGTAGGTTTGTCATTCTAGCAAGTAGTAGATTTAGACATTTGGAATAAAAATAACAAAATGGTGAGCTTCCATTTTTTTTTTTTAAATCGCGTTATTTTTTGTTGAAAATCGTTGTAAAAAATAGGAAATAATGATTAAAAATAAACAATTCTACTACCAGCGAGAACCATTGGCGTGTAAAATAACACATTAAAAGTTAAGCCCAATCGGTTCTATAGAATTCTCTCAGACCTCTGAGGCGGTCGAAAAAACGTTGTTTCGAGAAAAACGCTTTTTAAGTTTTAACAACAGATAAAGTTTTCACGACAGGCGCTCTCGACTATGAGCTATAACTTCGTTAATATTTTGAGATTTGGTCTGAATTTTTTACAGTATACTTTCAATATATTGTACTTTCGAAATCAATTTAAAAAAAAAAATTGGTTTTTTGAAACTCGAACACCAGACTACATCCTTAATAAATAACATTTGATGTTATTTATTATATTGGTACATTTTCCCCCCATTTGGTAAATTTTTTTGTAAATATTGGTACAAAATGAAATGAGTAAGTGGCAGTATTAGCATTCTTGTTTGATTGCCAGTTCCTGAAAGCAACCTCTTTGGGCCTGACTGCTGATCTGCAAGTCACATTAAACCACGAGTTATCTTTTGGTTTAATGCTAACCATTTTATTTGGAATGAAAGATCGCATTCCTAATAAAATAATTTCTTCTACCATTTTAGCACTAGCTTCTATGCTTTTATCGAGAAAGCACAATTTCCAATTGAAGTGGTTGAAAAATTTATTAAGACCACTCCAATTTTCCTTCCCATTAAAGCCATATTAATTGCTTTGGGGCTATTGGCAAAGTGTTATGGATTCTAGAATACGGAAAGGATGCTAAAATGGTCCGAATTTCCAAGAAGTGCGTGGATACTTACGTCATATTTGTCATGATGGGAAGTAAGAAACAGGACAAGGATATTATGCGCTTGCCCTACGATACGTCGGTTCAGTCACTAATTGAGTCAGACAGTTTGACACGGCAAAAAGCTCAACATATAAGCCTTCGGGTGTTGTGTGGCTCGAATGGCGTAGCCAATTTGAATTTTGAACATTAAAGTCTCCAGCAACAACAATTTCACTGCACGGAAATGTTTGCAAAATAGAAGCAATCGAATCAGAAAGGAAATCTAACTTATTAAAAGTAAGATTCCTATTTGAATTCGGCCTTCTATAAAGAAAACAGAAGTGCAGCAAATGTGACTGGATGTTGAGTTTAACCCACATGGAGCTAAACTCAGCATCCGTCATGTAGAGTTGTTCTTGGCACTGGTGTGCAACTTCCTGATTTATAAAGAGGGCAAGACCTCTATGGGGAGAAAATAATGAAGTAATGATAGATGGAAAAACTACAAAAATCAGTTCTGGGGTTGCAGAGCGACCTTCCCCCTCCCCCCAAAAACGTACTTGGTTACTTATTACAAAAAAAAAATGATAAAATTCATATTATTTCCAATCGCTAAAGCGAGTTGTAAATAATCTGTAATATCACTTTTACTGCTCCTGCCATACACAAAACCAAACAAAAGAAAAAGATAGTTATTTATTTTTAAAGCTAAACTTTTTCATAACATTTTACTTTTTCGTGCAGGTAGTTTAGATAAAACATTTTATCATCTTCTTGTTCGTTTTTTGGGAGTTTATTTAGCTTTTCAACCACCATCTTAAAAAAAAAAACTGTCATACTGTTCGGAGGTTTAAATTTGCTATCTTTTGATGTGATAAAATCTTAACTCTGGGCTGATAGAAAATTTTTATTGGAGTGAATTGATAGAAATTAAAAATAAAACAGTTGTGGAATATACTTACATAGACGTGCAACAAGCGGAGAAAGTTCATTAAAAAGAGGAAATAAAAAATTTAAAAAGCTTTTATAATAAAATAAAAAACAATGCGTAAAGTATGTTATCACATCATGTGACGAGTGCAGAAGGGACTCATTATAGTTTTTTCACAAACGACTCCATATTTTGCATGAAAGCGGTGAATTGCAATCTTTTTTCACTTTCATCTTCGCGACTTTGCCGACTCCTACCTCTAGCAACACTCCCACCACTGGTCCTAGGGTTACTGTCACTGTACACAGACATGTTTAACTAGCATTCAACTTCCGTGTCCAACGTTTCTAAGGCGTTATTGTGTTATTGACTTGCACCTTTACTCAATTTTCCACTGCAGGGCAAACTCACACACATATACATACACAAAACAAATCGCATTTCCTCTCACATACTAGTTTCTCTTTCCCCTCAACCCAGCGTTACCCCTGGTCTAACCCATAACATAATACTAATACTATGGTCTAGCCCGTACGGACAGAGCATCGACACACACATATCGCTAACCTACACGATAATTATCACGCTCTACGGTAAAAACTCATAATAAATTATATACTATAATTGATTAACAAATAAAAAAATAAACACTTGAAAGCTCGTACCATACTTTACACAAAGCACATCGATAATTTCGAAACCCCTCACACAAATATAAATATTTTTTCAGCTAAATAAAAAAGTGGTATTTAAAAAAGTTAGTAAGCACTTATGACATTTATAATTTAAATTGCACACCCCAAAACAACGGAGTTTGTCAATGGTTCAATTTATCATATGCAAGCACCTAACAATATATGTATGTATATCATACAGTATTTTTTTGTTTGAAGTTAATTTTTGGGGTTCAGGGCCCCTTGTCTTAAGCATTTTAACTTAAAAATAATTTAAAGTTGCAGCGGAAACACTTTTGTTCATTTTACTGTTGTTTGTTAAAATTAAATTGAATCATTTTTCATAATTTTTATTGTTTAAAAAAAATTTTAATTTTATATTCATTCGGGAAAAATATTTGAAAAAGATTTGAAACAATCTCAAGATTACCGTACTCAACATTTTCAACGACATCAAAGCAAAATATACATACGTATTTGAATTTCTGTTTGCAGCTTACGATTTTAGTTGTTGTTGTTGTGCTATATTTGGGATCTGTTCGTTGTTTGTAATTATACTAAAAGGAGCAAAGGAGTCCACGTAATTCGTCGGCAATACGTCAGCGCGTACAAAATGACAGCGCGTCACAATCATTTAATAGCGATCATAATGGCCCAGTTAGCATTAGTCTTTCTGAGAGCCAATTTAATCAACTACTATCCACTCTAAATGTTTCTCATAATTCCCACTCAACTTTTAGTACTTGCAATGCACGTTTTAATGGCGGACGTAATAATGTAAAAGTTGAGGATTTTATTGCTACGATACTTGTCTACAAAGAAGCGGAGTGTATCTCTGATCATCACGCTTTATCTAGTTTTCCATTACTTCTAGAAGGGTATGCAGCTTCTTGGTATCAAGGAGTAAAGCACGAGGCAAATAGTTTTAATGAAGCCGTAGATTTGTTGAGGAAAGCTTTTGCTCCACCAGAACCAAGAATCTTTATTAAAATTTTTCAAGGAAACCAAAAACCATTTGAATCAACAGACAATTTTATTCGTAGAAAACGTAAACTTCTTGCACAACTATCCGAAATTTTGCCGGAAAATGCCATGCTAAATATGGTTTACTCTCAGTTATGTCTTCAAATTGGTGAAAAGGTATCTAGAGAAAGCATTCGAACCTTTCAAGACCTACTACATAGGTCCAGGGATGTTGAAGCTTTAATAAATGAAAAAAAGCTATCTGTAACTATATATACTGAAAGCCAAACAAGGGTCGGTGTTCGGTGCTCTTACTGTAGGAAGAAAAATCATTCTGCAGAAGAGTGTTATAAGAAAATTGAAGCAGATCGAAAGGCTAAGTCGAAATTACCTGAAACAGCAATCAGTTGTTACGGCTGTGGATCAGCAGGATATTATCGTTCAAATTGTCCAAACTGCAATGGTAAAAATGACATAATAAGCCCGAAGCAATTAGATTTTAACGCGGTTTATACAACTGTAATTGGAAGAAATGTCCCCACTGTAAATATAAATGTGAATGGTCTAAACGGGGAAGCATATTTCGACACTGCTGCTCGTACAAGTGTAGCAGGTTTTCAATTGTTTCAAAAACTAAAACAGAAGAATGTTGTATTAGAAAAAGTTTTAGCTGAAGTAATACTCGCAGATGGAATACCACGCCAAGAAGTAGTTTATTCTACTATCGTGGACATCATAATCGGAAATCGATTTAAACGAATTCGATTTATTGGTTTGCCTAGTGCACAAAATAATCGTACTCTTTTAGGCATTGATTTTTTGGAACAATGTGGAATTGTGTTGGATTTGGCACAAAGAAACTGGCACTTTAAAGATCAACCTAAAAAAGTTTTTGATTTCAAAATGCAAGAATCAGTTGCTATACATAATATTGATATTGTTGAAGATTCCTCAAACCAGCAAGAAACCATACAATCTTTTTTATCACATTTTGAAAAATAAAACATAGAAAGTAATAATATCATACCACGTACACCATCTAACACTTATTCACCAAAAGGTATAAATGAAATATTTGGAGATTCAATACCAATAGATTTTGACATACCTGATGTAATGGAATTGTTTCCACCTTTGAAAAAAATTGAACATAAAGAAAGAAACATTCAAAATAGAGATTCCATTTGGTTGAACTCTATTGACATACGTTTGCGAGCTGACGAAGCACCACATCTCAACGATGAAGATAAACAAAAGCTGGAAAATTTACTTCTTACAAAATCAGACATATTTGAAGATATTACAGTACCAATACCTTATGTGGAGCATTCAATTGACACGGGAACTCACATACCTATTGCTATCACCAAAAATTAACCAAAAGCTTAAAGAGGAAATTGATGATATGTTAAACAAAGGTATCATTGTTGAAAAGGAGTCACCTTGGGTATTTCCTGTTGTTATAGTTCCGAAGAAAAATGGTGAGTTGCGTATTTGTGTAGACTATCGTGGATTAAATGCAATAACTGTCACAGATACATATCCGCTACCACGGATTGATGATCTATTACATGCGGCTAAATCAACCCCTTTTATGGCAACGTTGGACTTAAAATCAGGTTATTGGCAGATTAAAGTTGCAGATAAAGATCAATTGAAAACTGTGTTTACAGCACCGTTTGTTTTTAATAGAATGCCTTTTGGATTAAAAAATGCACCCGCAACTTTTCAACGTTTAATTGACAAGTGTCACCCTAAGCTACCTAATATTTTGATTTTAGCATATTTAGATGACATTATAATATGCTCTCAAAATTTTGAAACACACATTGAAGATATTGAGCAAACATTTAAAAGATTGAAAGAGTTTGGTATTCATTTGAATAGAAAGAAATGCAGTTTTTGTGTGCCTAAAGTTAAATATTTAGGTCATATATTAACAACAGAATATTCCATGGTTTGACAAGCTTAAACAGCTTTTAACATCGTCGCCGATTTTAAGACAAGTTGATGAAAATTTGCCATTCTTCTTAAAAACGGATGCAAGCAATTATGCTATCGGGGCAGTATTAAAAAAATATAAACCCTCTAATAAGAAACCTACTGGTTTTATGCAAACAGTTTCAAGCAATCAGCGTTTTGAAATTGTTGCAGTCGAATTGTTCGGCCCACTACCTCGAACAAAAGACAATCATCAATGGATATTGGTTGTTGAAGATTTGTGTAGTAGATGGACTGAATTATTTCCAATGGAAAAGGCATCAGCACAAGATTGTGCCACAATTTTGCTACACGAAGTATTTTTAAGATATGGAATTCCAAGGTGCCTACATAGTGATAATGGTGCTCAATTCATATCATCGATAATGCAAAAGCTTACATATTGTTTAAATATAAAACAAAGCTTTATACCAGTTTATCATCCAGAGTCTAATCCAGTGGAAAGAAAAAATAGAGATATAAAAACTTTACTTTCCATTTACGTTGGTCGAGAACATAATAACTGGAGTTCTAAATTACCAGCAATTAGATTCGCAATGAACACATCGAAATGCGAGAGCACGGGCTATTCAGCAGCGTATTTGACATTTGGGCGTGAATTACGAACACCTTTGGAAGCACATCAAGACCTGAAAGCAATTATAAAATCAGAAAACTTTATTCCACAAATAACACCGCATTTACTTAAACTTGTCGATGTATTAAAGATAGCTCGCGAAAACGAGGAACGCATGCAAGATAAAAACAAACTTTATACCGATTCAAAAAGGAAACTGCAAAACATATTTAGTATTGGAAATCGAGTATTAGTTGCAACACACATCCTAAGTAAAGAAAATTAAGGAGTAACTTCAAAATTTGTACCTCGTCGAGATAGACCTTACCGAATAATTGGAAGAAAGGGCTCCGCTTGCTACGTCATCGCTTCAGAAGATACACCTGATGTACTGATATTTGCAATTAGCAAATATATATAACATTTAGATTTGTTATTCTCTTACTTATTTTGTTTAAAAGTTGTGAAGATCTTTATTCTGGTAAATAATATGAACCATAAATATATTATATTATTTATTATATTCCTGAAACTTGGTACATTGAAATTATATTAATGCTAGCTTAATTAAAAAAATACAATTAAAATAAACCAAGTAACGCTCCCAATCGGAGCATAGGGCAAAAACAAAATCTCTCCAACGGCTTCTGTCAGCTGCCAGGCGCCTGATTTCATTCCAAGTGGCTCTGGAGCGGCTTTCGGCATGGACAGTGCGTATCCAGGTTTTACGTGGTTGTCCTGCTTGCCGGATGCCATGTGGGTTCCATTGAAAGGCCATCTTCGCTATGTTGTTATCCTCTCTGCCAGAGTGTGATCTATCCAGTTCCACTTGCGTCGTTTGATTTCGGTGCTGATAGGCTCGCTATTGGAAAGGAGCAGCAGATTTTCATTTGTGATCGTCGTTGGCCAGAAAATGACGCAGATTATACGAAGAAAAATTATAGAATGTCTCCTTTCTAAATCACTTATATTTTGGAATTTTATTAAATTTACGGATATATAACGTCAGCATTTCAAAAAAAGTGGATAAGTAAATGTATTTTCATTTAAATCTATTTTTCTAATTGGCGCTTGGAGTAGAATCACATAGGACGGAAAAAGATTCACAATATATCCCAACTTTGATAATTCCGTGCTATATACCGTAATTAACAACCATAATTAGGTAATGAAGTGCTATTTTATTTCAACAGCTTTATGAAGTTTGCAAGCGGTTGCCATGCCAAAAAAAAAAAAACGAATAATATGCAGCACGTCCTTAGAACTTACACTTGAAGAAGTGAAACTGGGCCATGCTACAAAGCATCAAAGGTGTACAAAATACCAGAGCAGACAAGATAAGGAATAAATACACACAAAAGAAGTGAAAGGTTGTGTTGCTAATTTAACCCTCTAGTTCCCAAATTTTTGATTGATTTAAAAGAAATTGTGATTGATAAATTGTGATATAAAAAGCATAAATCTGATTTCAAACCCCTAAAAAATTTAATGTACGGTGTTTTATGAAGCTGGAGAGGTTGAATGCCTGAAAGTATGTATTTGTTGTTGAACAAACTTTTTATCAATTTGTTTTAAGTAATTAAATACTTTGAAGACAAAGTTCAAATTAATCTCCACCATGCGAAGGCCGCTTCGGCGAAGCTCAGTTCAAAACTGGGCATAGTGCTGGTCCAGGAACCCTGGGCTCTCAGGGGTCAAATTAAAGGTTTGGCTGTAAAACATACACAGTTAATCTGGGATGTTAGGTGTGAAAATCCGAGAGCTTGTATATTAATAAGAAGATCCCAATGAACAGCAATGGGACAACACACGACGTAGTGGTAACGAACGAATCCCAGCGGACCCACTTACCCGCCCACCCGACCGAGGGGCACATCCGCAAAGCGAACGGATCGGTGACCGAAAACAGAAACAGCCCGGACTGCCTGTGTAACGCAACTCGTGAATGGGTGAAGTAATATATCACAATGGTTTTCAAACAGCTACAGATTAGAATCATCAGCTGTTTAATCATATAGGGAATTTAAAATTGCTTGTTTTATAGAAAATAAGGAATCAGTTATATCAAATAAGCCATGTTGGTTGTTGAAATCATTGCACATGCAACGTAATGGATCATTTTGGGCATAGGTAGCTGCAGAATATTTTCCAGGAGATGACGTACAGTGTAGCGTCTCCATACAATAGGTGGACAAGAATAGAAGGAGTAGTGGTAGGCCAATGAAATTTAGCGCAGATAATTTTTAGGTAAATATTAAGAAATTTTGCGAATTCCAACTAAATCGGTTAACGGACACGCCCACTTCCCATGTAAGCTGAATCAAAAAATGACAATATCTCAAAAACTTTTGGAGTAATAAATTTTTGTGCAGTGGCTACTGATACTGTAAGCATTTCTTAAAATAAAAATGGTCAAGATTGGAATTATCGTCGTGGCACATCCCATACAAAACAAGCGCCTAAATCAGTTTTTTGACGCAAAATTGTCGTAGAACCCAGACTCATGCCTTGAAAATTGGAATACGATAACAATTTATAAAAATTATCCAAATCGATTATGATTTTTATGTAATTCATTCAATTGATGTAATATACACTGTCGGACAAAATAAAGTGCAAAGTGGAATAAAAAAATTCAATGTAGCTTAAAATTTTTTCCATATTTTTTTATTAAAAAAAAACAGAAATAGTGTATTTACTCCATTAACATAAATTAAAAAAAAAAAAATAGGAATTCAGTCGCTGAAATATAATACAAGGATAAAAGTAGTATATCATTGTCGAATTATATTAGACAAAATAAAGTGCAAACTAAAATGTTCAACTACAATTATTAAAAAAAAAAACAATGTGGTTAAATTAGTATTTAGTATGACCTCCTTTATTTCTAATTACCTCAGCCAATCTGTTTGGAATACTGGTTGCTATATTTTTTTAAGTATCCTTCGATATTTCTTTCCACTCCTTTTGTATGCTTTCCCAAAACGATTTTAGGTCACTACGCAAGTTAAATGGGATTTTATCATCTAAAATGGTCCGCAAATGCCCAATCGGATTTAGATCCGGAGATTGCGGAGGCCATTCTAATTTTTCAATTCCATTTTCATCAAAATATTTAGTTGCGATCTTGCACGTGTGCTTGGGATCATTATCCTGTTGAAATATAAAATCACCCAAACACATTTCTTTGGCACTTCTTTCTAGGTTTTCCATCAAAATGTTGACATAATGCTCTCCAGTCATTTTGGTATCTATTTTGACGATTTGTCCTACACCACTTGACGAAAAACATCCCCACACCATCAGAGAGCCTCCACCGTGTTTAACTGTGTGCGCAACATTTTTTGACTTCAGTCTCTGCGAAGGCTCACACCATACTCGCTTTCGTCTTTTTGAGTTTTTTTAATTCGAATTTAGACTCATCAGACCAAATAATGCGATTCCAGAAGGATTCTGGCATAGAAATATACTTTTTAGCAAAATCAAGCCATTTCTTTATACTTGCAGGACGAAGGAGAGGCTTTTTCTTCGCATAGAAACTCTTTATTCCTTGTTCGTTGAGCCTCCTTTGTACAGTTCGTGAAGAAATATCCACATTTATTAACTCTTTTATTTCTCTTGCTGAATTTAAAGAGCATTTTTTGGCCAGAACTAAAATTTGCCTGCCATCTTGTGCTGTTGTCTTACGTTGTCTTCCGCACGATTTTTTTAAACTTTCAGTCGTTCCCAAAATTCGATGCTTTTCGACAATTTTTCTGGCCCCAGATATTGATATTTTGTATTTTGCAGCTAGTTCTTTGTATCCATTACCATTATTACGGTCCCCAATAAGCATATCCTTGACATCTTTCGACAAGGGCTTCATTTTGCAAATCTTCACAATCTGTTAATACACATTCTCATTATTTTTATGTAAGCACTATTTTAATAAATAAAAATTCATTACCTTTATATTTTTGGTGTAGATTAATGAGAGATAGAAAAAATTCCAGAAGGATTCTGGCATAGAAATATACTTTTTTGCAAAATCAAGCCGTTTCTTTATACTTGCAGGACGAAGGAGAGGCTTTTTCTTCGCATAGAAACTCTTTATTCCTTGTTCGTTGAGCCTCCTTTGTACAGTTCATGAAGAAATATCCACATTTATTAACTCTTTTATTTCTCTTGCTGAATTTAAATGACATTTTTTGGCCAGAACTAAAATTTGCCTGCCATCTTGTGCTGTTGTCTTACGTTGTCTTCCGCACGATTTTTTTAAACTTTCAGTCGTTCCCAAAATTCGATGCTTTTCGACAATTTTTCTGGCCCCAAATATTGATATTTTGTATTTTGCAGCTAGTTCTTTGTATCCATTACTATTATTACGGTCCTCAATAAGCATATCCTTGACATCTTTCGACAAGGGCTTCATTTTGCAAATCTTCACAATCTGTTAATACACATTCTCATTATTTTTATGTAAGCACTATTTTAATAAATAAAAATTCATTACCTTTATATTTTTGGTGTAGATTAATGAGAGATAGAAAAAATTATTTAATTATTCTCAGCAAGATTGTACTTTGCACTTTATTTTGTCCAACAATGAAACCGGCAACACTACTCTTTGCACGCATAACTTAAAATGATCATAAGTATATATATATATTTTTTTTTCATTCGCACACTTTTGGCGAATTCCCCAATTAGAAAATAATATTTAACAGGGATGCAACTATTAATTAAATACAAAATATTCAAACTTATTTCGGCATAAAGGATTTGCACTTTATTTTGTCCGACAGTATACATAAATATTTTATTTCACTCATTAATACAATTTTTTAAATATATTAACTTATAATTTCTACTAAAATGAAATAAATTGCTTAAAATTTATTCGCTTTCATTTCCTCCTTTATAGTCTGACGACGAAACAGATGAGAGAACAATTTCTGAATCTATATCTTGACCACTATTTTCTGGTTCTAAGAAAATGAACTGACTAATATCTTTTTCGTTCATTTGTTTGTTACTTCTAGTTATTCATTCAGCAGAAATAAATGGCTCAGAAGATAGTACACCTATTACACGCTTCTCTAGAAGTTTTTCTTGTATTTTCTAATCGACACTTTCTAAACTCCTTGTGTCTTGCTTCGAAAGTAATATACAAGCATATGCAGCTGAATTTTTTTTTGTATAATTGTAGAGATATTTCTTGAAAGCAATAAGTTAAAATTAGAGAGGACGTTTTTTGACGATTTTTTTAAAAGCTCTTTAAACTTTGAGGTTTTATTTTTTTGTGTTTTAAGATGGCGATTTTTTAAGTAATGGTACTTCAAAACGAAAAATGAAAATACATCAAAATTGGGTATGCCCTTAAAGAATAGTACAAATAACATTGTGAAAAAATTTCATTATATTTAAAATATTTAAAATTAAAAAGTTACAGGAGTTAGAAGTGAACCTACCAAAGTAGTCTTTGCTGCCAAAAAATGTCATTGTTGCAAATGCTCGACTTTCAATACGTTTTTTTATTGCAAAATAAAAGTAATTTCCAAAATCTTTTTTAAGCTCATCTAATTGAAGTATTTACAATTGAACTGCATTCAAATATTATCAATATTTGAACTTGACTTTTTTGAAATGTTTCCACCTTCATTACACTGTGCAACGCGCTTGCACCACCTGAGCTTGTCGCTAAACTGGTCCGATACTGTAACAGGAAGAAGCGATGCAAACGCACACAATGAGGTTTAGGGGAGCTCGAATACCAACCGAAGAGGTGAGTACATTCTTGAATTTATCCTTAGCAATAAGTTAGAAATTTTTAATGTGGGGAATATACCAACATTTGTACCAGTGCGCGAAAGAGGTTCTAGACATAACTATAGGTAGAAAATACTCTGATGAGCGGACTGGTCTAGAATTGGGTGGTTTCTGATGAACCTTCTAAGTCAGATCACAGAATTATAAGATTTGATATGGAAGGTACTCCGCCAATAAATAGAATCTTGAGGAATCCCAAGATAACAAATTGGGATCAGTATCTATAAAATCTAAGTCTAAATAAAACTCGTCAAAGGTTGGGCAATAATATCAGAGCTGGGGACTGGTCAGAATATAAAATAACTCTAACCACTTATAATAAAAAGATTAGGGAAGCAAAACGAGTTAGCTTTAGTAATTTCTGTGAAAATATAGAACTCACCACCGAGACATCAAGACTTTACAAAGTACTGGCCAGTGGTAGCAGCATATCTTGCGCCAACCTGAAAAAGCACGATGAAAGTTTTACAGGACCGGAACATATAGAACGATTGGGTAGGATCAGTAGAAATAATTGGAAGATAGCAAAGGAAGTTCTAATGTTATAGCATTCACTTTTCATTATATTTGTGGCAGTGGATACTATTAACAAGATGTTAAGCCAATTTCAGGAAAACCAAAATTGAGTAAAATTCAAAATACGAAAATACATAATGAGAACACGTGTGAAAATATTAAAAGATATGACAATATGGTATCAAGGAAACTACTAGAGGAAGTTAAAAAAAAAATTGATAAACTGGTAAACTGGCCATAACTCCAGTTGCATAATGGTTATTGAAAAAGTTAATAACCCATATACTTTAAGAATTGACAGCTATGTTTTGTTAAATTTGATTATGGTTGCAAACAGAATAAATACCTTTTTAAAATCGCAAAGCACTACAGATACGAATCCTAAGGGTGGTTACCAGACCCAAACCGAAAGTCAAGCGGTTATCAAGGAACTCAAATATCACCAGGTAATTTCAAAACTACTGATGGGTTCCGGATCACATTGGGTTTGAAGGGAATAAAGTTGCTGATAAACTGGTGTACTCTAAAACACTTGAAGGAATGTGTGGTGAGCATGGCGAAGAATAATCTAAGAATCATTACAGAAATTAGAACTATCACCTTACAAAATTGGGAATTCTTTTTAATAATTATTTTTTTACAGAGAAGGCAAGGAATCTGCGAAGCACATCTTACAACAGCCCCCTGCATTTATGCATATTCAAAGAAGGCATCTGGTCGACCATCAATTACTAGACGTCAATATGTGCTCTATAGAAGTAGGATCAATACCGAAATTTTGATTGAATGTTGAACAAATGGAAGTACTGCTACTAATCTATGAAGAGGCATAATAGATCTAATAGGTCGCAGGGGGGTTAATTTTTGGTCCCTTTGAAGTATCTTTTTTTATTCACGGCTAACCATCAAAATGTATGAAATTTTCAAAGTATATATATTAATTAATTTGTATATCATCAATAAAATAAATATTTGTTATTTAAAATGAAAAAAAAAATTATAATTTATGCCATACCACCTTCATCAAAAAGTTTCCGGAATTTATTCAGAAAATTAAAAATACTAGTTTATTCATCTAAATCTATATTGTCCCCTAATAAAGTAGTGGCTGTTGGATGGTAATTGTTGCATTTTTCATCAAAAAATTACAAATAATGATGGCACTGTGCGACGGTGCGTTATCATGGTGCAAAATCCACGAGTTTTCTGTCCACAATTCTGGTCTCTTTCTGCGAATTGCTTCACGCAAACGTTTCATAACGCCCAAATAATACTCTCTGATGGTTAATTTGCGGTTATTGACCAAAATTTATTTTACTTTATCAACGTTGTCGACGGTTTTCGATGTCGATGGTCTGCCACTGCGTTCATCATCTTCGATTGACTCACGACCTCTTTTGAACAGCTCGTGCCACTGGTAAACAAGTGGCCCAAGTTTTTATTCTGCATCCGCCCCTGAAGTCATTTGACAATTGTTTGTATGTTTTAGTTATCAAATACACATATATACTAATACATATAAAACGTGCGCATGCGCACAACTCACATTTTCACTAGACTTTCTACTTTTGATTTCGGAATTCAAATACATTGAGCAGGTAGGTTACGAGCAATGTATAAGTATGAAATATGTGGTTTTTAGTATACTATTCGGAATTTCATCTGGATTGTATGTAAAAGAGATTTTTAAAATCTTCAAACGTCCTAAAACATCTTCAGGGTGAATAACCGGACTCATAATGTTGTTATACATGACAGGATCAGAATTATACATGTTATTATTATTTAAAGTTTCAAATGAATAAGTTGATTTAAAAAAGTTTGCAAACATATTTGCCACAAGAGTTTCATGATCAGATACTTGGTCCTTATATTTCATTGCGGACGGAAAACCAACATTTTTACGTTTAGTGTTAACAAAGTCATAAAAAGCTTTAGCATCGACATGAATATCCGACTTGATTTTTTCAATATAACCTTGGTAACATTTGTTACAAAGTACCTGATATTTGCGTCGTAATGAGGAATAGTGATAATAATCAATTTGATTTCCAGACCTTTTACACAATTTAAAACTGCGGGACTTTTTATTTTTCAGTTTTTGTAATTCGTTGTTAAACCACACCGGATGGGGCCTATGTGGCTGCCTTGAGGGACTCCAGATGTGGCCTCGATGAAATCCAAAATTGTATTTTTGAATAAAACGCTTTGTCTTCTATTGTCCAAATATGACTTGATCCAATTTAAAAGCAATATAGGAAACCCTATATTTTTCAACTTCATAAGTAACAGGTGGTTATTAACTGTATCAAAAGGTTTGCTGAAGTCAGTATATATGACATCGATTTGCAAATTAGACAAGATAGCTTTGTGTACAGATGAAGAAAATTCCAAGAGGTTTTTTGTAGTTGACTTTCCGCTAAGAAAGGTGAAATTCACTTTGTAATGATAGACTCAAATAGCTTTGGAATAGCATTGAGTTTAGTTATACCGCGGTAGTTCCCAACATTGGATTTAGCACCGCCCTTGTGAAGGTATATTATAATATATAAATGAATTATATATAAATGATTCTTTCCAGCAATTAGGAAAGTATCCTAATTTTAACGATGCATTAAAAATATTTGACAGTGGTAAATACAGTTTTTCGCCGGAATTCCTCAAAATGCTGCTAGGAATATTAACTGGGCCTGGGTCGAAAGTACACTTCAGGGTTATTAAGTGATTTAAAACATCTTTCGGGTTAATAACAGGTTGGTGTATACAATCAAACGGTGAGATATAACGTAAAGTGCCCTATCTTCGGACAGCTAAGGCTGCACAATCTTTTTTTTAAAAACTTAATTTTCGAATATTTTTTCAACAGTATTATTCATAAATTATTTTAAAAGTGGTGTCATGCAAAGTGCTAAAAATTCCCTAAGTCCGGGCACCAAAAATAGTTTTTCCTAAGTTTGGACACTCAGTTGCCTAAGTCCGGACACTATAGTTTAGGTTTAGGATTTTTTTGTTGTTACTAAATCTTTAAATATTTATATTTGTAAAAACATAATTTACATGAAGCTGCAGCTGACAATTAAACTTTAAATGCCATGGACGCTAAACGCGAGTTTGTGCTAGAACGCTCGTATCAACTCCAAAATTTTTGGAGACAGTCATAAAATGTTATTCTTTAATTCTAAGTCGTAGTTTTCCATTGAGTATAATCTTCTGGCGTTTGGTATGGTCCATTAAATGTATCATCGTATTCATTTTCACAATTGCAGACATAACTTAGTAAACTTTGATTTTCGAATTTAAATTTTATAATTTCAGTCCGCGTTTGCTTTAAGAAACAAAAAGACAGAAAGTCCCAAAAAAGTATATCAAAAAACATTATTAACAAAATTTTTACCAATTACAGTGACTGGGACTGGAACATTTACCTCATTTGTAACTACATTTTTTCCTTTATTAATGCAAAAATAATCCTATTTGGAGTGGGAATCATGAGAACAGGGTTACTACAACTTTCGAGAGCTAGCGAGTGTTTCGAATTACTCGACGTTCATTTTGATAGATAAACAAGTCTCAGCCCACTTTTGGACAGAAAAAATTGGTTTCATATTCCTATGAACGACTATGCAGGTGTTACTATGTTTTTTTTAGAGAATAAGTAAAGAAAAACGCAGTTGTGCGGACAATTACATTTGTAAAACCTGTTAGATTTAATCGGGTAATTTCAGCTTATTCTTTCTTTTATTCGATAGTTATTAGGAATACCGAAAAAACTTATATGAGTGAATTATTCCTCTTTGATAGATCTATAAATTTTGTCCAGACAGTTTTTATGTAAAATAAAAAATGTCTGAGATATAAGCAATCAAATATGAATTTTGTGCGCAAAAACCGTTTTTTTCCAAATTTTGGAGCTCTTCCCCTTATCCAATTGACCTGAAATTTTACACAAAACGAACCGATCGAGGGGTGCCGCGGAATATTTTCCAACTTTCGAAAATTAATGGCACTCTACTATACATTCAATACAAGTTTAAAAGCGATTACTATTCGGCAGCAGTTTTAAAAATTTTAAGGGGAGGTTCTTTCAAGCGGAGGATTTTTCTTTACAGGGGAGGAATTTTTCAAAATGTCTTAAAAGTTTTCAAATAAGTATTACCTACTTAGACAATAGCTAACAATTCCATTGATGTATAGAAATTTTATTAGAAAAAAATTCGTTTTTTTTGTTACAAATTCAGTCATACTTTTTTTTCGACGAATCCCAACGGACCCACTTACCCGCCTAGCCGCACGAGGGGCGCATCCGCATAACGAACGGATCGGTGCTCGAAACAGACACAGTCCGGACTGCTCTATATGACGCGACACGTGGAAGGGTGAAGTAAACTATCCAAGTGGTTTTCAAACAACAGCTACAGATTTTGTAATCATCAGCTGGTTAATTCATTTAAAAATTTTAAAACAGTATTTTTAATGTTAAATTGAGAATCAGATAAATCAAATAAGCCATGAAGGTTGTTGAAGTCATTGCACAAACAACGAAAAGGGTCATTTTGGGCATAATTAGTTCGGCATGAACTTAGTTTAATCGTAACTGGATACCTTGTACAACGGTTTGGTATGCTCAAGTTAACTTCATTTAATAAAAATTGGGAATTTATATCACCATTTAGTAGTTTGGTCAAAAACATGACATTCAGCATTACTCTTCTGCTCTCTAGAGTTGGTAAATCTAAAAGTTTAAGACGATGTGTGTAAGGTGGAAGGTTTTGGGATGAATCCCATCGAAAACTTTTTAAAGCAAACAAAAGAAACTGTTTCTGAACAGATTCCAATCTATCCCTGTAACAGTTATATTGAGGACTCCAAACTGGAGAATCGTATTCCAAGATTGGTCTTACCAGAGACTTAAAAAGTGTTTTCGTTACATGCGGATCATTAAATTCTTTTGACCATCTTTTAATGAATGCAAATATTCCCTTAGCTTTATTTATACACATGTTAATATGTGTTGAGGACATAAACCTCATTGAGTTCGACACAGCAACATTTCTTGTATTTATTGATTTGGTCATATTTCATTTTATTGTATTTATTAAATTTGTATCTTTAAATTTCCCAACTTTGTCATCAACATTGTTCGCCCAATGTTGGCTAGATATTTCTTGAATTATTGATGTAAATATTGTATATTTCTGCTACATGTAGCAACATTGGGCGCTTAACGTTACTTAAAAATTTATAATTTTTGTAATCTAAAATTGGATAGACTCATCTTTCATATCCCTTAGAAGAAAGTCGCCGACTGGCACTTAAAATACTCTAAATTTATACTCATTTTCTTTACTAAGCATTATTTTGAATAAATTGGATTTTTCTTATACATAAAAATTGTGAATCCTTTTTATTCTTTTCTTGATCCCAAAAAAAAAACATTTTAAATACAATTTTCAAATTATCATCGGGCATGCAACTCCGCATAAACCCGAACATGGTCCTTCGAGCTAAAACCATTGAACCAACTCGCCAATAATTCGATCTTCGAACTTTAGTCGAATAAGCGAGAAAACATTTCATCAACTTCTTGAGTGTCGTGACAGCAATGCGGGTCGCTGATGATCATTTTTTCGTGTGCAAAATCAAAAACAAAAAAAATAATAAAAAATTAACTTTCAACTTATGATAATTTCAAATGAAAGTGAATATTATTAAAATAAACCTTCTTTAAAAACAAAACCAATTATAAAGCTCTGCAAATATAAAACTACAAAAATTAAAAAAGAGTGCGTTGGTGTGCGGCCATTTTGATTAAACCACAAATAAAAAAAAAAAAAAAAAAAAAACAAAGAACAAAGATTTTGTAAATTTACAAAAATCCAACCAAAAAAAAAGTGTGTTTTAGGGCAAACGAGGGCAGCGATAAAATAACAACAGCAGCTACATCAGCAACAGCAGCTACATCAGCAACAGCAGCTACACCAGCAACAGCAGCTCCACCTGCAACAGCATCATCAACGCAGCACACAACGGACAACAATAACACCGAAAGCAGCGAAAAGCAGCACCTATGAAGAAAGCAGCAGTAAGTCGCACATCTATACACATACTTACTAACTTCAAAATAATTTTCACACATTAAAAAAAAAAAACCGATATAATAAAGATAAGCCCGTTATAAAATAAAAGGGGACAAAATATATATAATCACATATATATAACTCCGTACAAAATAATAAAACAGTTGAAAATTTATGTCTTACTCCCAACAAAATTTTGTTTGTAATTTTTGTATTACCTACATACAAGAAAAAATCCCGCCAAGCGAATTTTTTTTTTCGAATTTTATTCGTGATGTATTTTCATTCGGTACTTGTCCACCCGAAACGCACTGCCTGCATGCTAAAGTAGCGACAGTGATATATCAAAAGGCAGCATAGCAACAACAACAGCAACATCAAAACCCACCCTTAAATTATGTCACAGTAAGTGAGCGCAAAAACATATGCACATTACTGACAAAAACATAATCTCAAAATTTTTATAAAAATAATTTGAAATCAAATTATACATTTAATAAAAAACCCTTGGAAAAAAAAACATTAAAACTGTATATAAGTATGAATATATAAATATATTTATTGATACAGTTTCAGTTATATGTACAATCCAAGTCATATACACATAAGTATACAATTGGGGCACAATTTATGCCGTATATGCTCAATATACAAAGAGAGTTCCCGCCAAAACTCTTTTTTTTTCTTTTTGAATTTACTTTGCTGTCATATTCTCACCAACTTGGATGGAATGTTACTATTCCAGTCGGTCCACTGACTCGAAAATGATTTGTCTCACAATCATTCAGAATTAAATTCATTTTCATAGTGCTAGCAATTCAATATGAATACTTTCACTTCCAAAAACAAAAAAAAAAAAAAAAAACAATCGCTCTCTCTTTTTCCTTCATACAAACTTTCATGAAATTAACAGAGTATTACAATATCAACTCTCTCTCTTTCTTATACATTTACAAGCACAAAAATTATGTACTCTTACCTTCACTTGCTAAGTTAATTGAAAATTTTAAAAACTAACTCTAACTCTCTTCTCTCGCTCCTCTAAACACAAGTGGAAAAGTGGAAATAAAAAGACACATTTGAGTTTTAAAAAAATTACAAATTTTTGGACCTAACAGAAACTATATCTCTTCTCTCTGTTTCTCTCTTTCTATATGTATACTAAATCTATATCTCTTGTCTCTGTTTCTCTCTCTCTCTCTCTCTCTCTCTCTATATATATATATATATACTTACATTTACAAGAACGAAAATATTTTCGCTTGTACAAGAAGACTACAACCCAAACTCATTTTTTTTCTTTCCCCGGCAGGGTGGCTATCGCCCCTTATGAGTCAACCAAAAACTCGTTGGAGCATCGTACTCCCTCGATGGATTCAGTTCCTGCCGAGCATACAAATCCAATTCCCTAGTTTTTGTTATGCGTGGGAATAAGATTATTGCGCTTACCTTTGCACACACACTCAAGGAAATGACACCTCCGTTCCTCTAATCCCTGGGGGACAAAGGTCAAGTGGCTCCTCTGCGTACAATAAGCCTTCCCCGGCTAGAACTCAAGCGGTTAGATGTCAAGCGAAACATTAAAGTTGGAAACATCGTACCCCCTCAATGGATCCAATTAACGTCGAACGTACAAATCCAACCCCCTGGTTTTGTTAGGCGTAGGAATGAGCTTATTGCACTTGCCTTTGTATGAACACTCAAGGGAAGGACACCTCCCGTTCCACTCATCACTGGGTGACAAAGGCCAAGTGACCCCTCTGCATACAATAAGCCGTTTTCATTTCACTTGGCGTAACAAAATCTTCCGCATTTCCGCATAAGAGCCAACTCCACTACCCATAGACTCTTCTACTTCCAAACTACCCCATAGATCTCCTTTTTCTATCTCTTTCAATATTCATGTTTCATTATTCTATTTGATAAACAATAATAATAGTCTCTTTACAGAAGAAGAAAAAGCAAAACCTCGCGGTCAAGCTCACAAGATGTCGATTGTGTGATCGATTTAACCCACTTTCTTTCAGGAAATGAGCGTGAATGAACGCTGTACGGAAATACAAGAACTGAGTCAAGTGTTTGGCGATCTCTCATCGCACCTCAGCATGAAGCTCCTTTGCCAGCTGTAGCCACTGTGGTCTCGCCCCATCGAATATCCAGGCAGAAACGCCTACTCAATAAACCATCAAACTAATGCAGCGGTCGCCCTCGTGCTTATACGAACTTCTCCACTAGGCGCCATCAATCGCAAAATGTAGGCACTACTTAGGAAAATTATGGACGCTGCCTATTCGTAGCCACAACAACTTCAAGATTCGCTCCGGTAACTTCCACCGATGCAAGGGGCGCGGCATGTTGAGGACATGAACCTCATTGAGTTCGACACAGCAACGTTTCTTGTATTTATTGATTTGGTCATATTTCATTTTATTGTATTTATTAAATTTGTATCTTTAAATTTCCCAACTTTGTCATCAACATTGTTCGCCCAATGTTGGCTACATATTTCTTGAATTATTGATGTAAATATTGTATATTTCCGCTACATGTAGCAACATTGGGCGCTTAACGTTACTTAAAAATTTATATTTTTTGTAATCTAAAATTGGATAGACTCATCTTTCATATCCCTTAAAAGAAAGTCGCCGACTGGCACTGAATAAATTGGATTTTTCTTATACATAAAAATTGTGAATCCTTTTTATTCTTTTCTTGATCCAAAAAAAAAAAAAAACATTTTAAAGACAATTTTCAAATTATCATCGGGCATGCAACTCCGCATAAACCCGAACAATATGTAAATTAAAACGTAATTTAGGGTCCATCACAATGCCCAAGTCAGTGAAATTAAGCACAGTTTCCAAGGTGTAATCATTTATACGGTATTCTGATGGGATTAGTTGTCTTCTCGAATAGACCATTGATTTACATTTCTTTAAATTTAAAGACATTAAATTAATCTGACACCAATTTGTTAACGCATCAAGATCTGGTTGAAGCGAGACTTGTTTCTCATCATCAGCATATGTAGTTCCAGATGGAACTTCAATACAAGATGAGATAGAGCTCTTGAACAGCACCTTCTGATTTCTGTTACACAGATATGAACGAATCCATTTAACAAACAGTGGTGGAAAACCAAACAAATCAAGTTTATCGATCAGCAAATTCACTACGTCGAAAGCTTTACTAAAATAGATGACATCGGTCTGAAAGTTGTTGGAAAATTCTTTAATTATATTAGTTGAGAATTCCAAAAGATTAGTTACTGTGGACCTGCCTCTAAGAAAGCCATGTTGAAAAGGTGATATCAACGATCTCACTGAATGTTTCAATTGATCTGTAACGATCGATTCAAATAATTTTGGTATCACATTAAGCTTAGCTATACCGCGGTAGTTTGCAATATCAGATTTTGAACCACTCTTATGCAAAGGAATAATAAATGATTCTTTCCAAACATTGGAAAAAATACCGCTACGCAAGGAAGCATTAAAAATTTCAGAAAGTGGCAAATACAGAGACTCAGCACAAATTTTTAAAATGTAACTTGGAATTTCATCTGGCCCCCCGGTATAAGTCAACTTCAGTGAATTAAGATAATTAAAGACTTCCGTTGGAAGAATAACAGGGCAACAAAATAGTGTTAAACTTAGGAATTTCAAATGGATAAGGACTTCGATTGTCAACACGTTTGTTAGAATATGTAGATTTGAAATAACTTGCAAATAAATTCGAAATGACAGAATCATCATCAGATACACAATCATTTAATTTCATTGAAGATGGAAAATCAGTAACTTTACGCTTACCAGATGTTAAGCATCTGGTATTTACCACACTGTTTCCAGATCGTTTAAAAGAACGACTCTTTGAATTTTTAAGTTTCTTTAATTCTGTTGTGAACCAAGATGGATCGTTTCGATTTAAGAAAACTTTACATTTTGGTACGCACAGTTCAAAACCTTGGTAGAGAGTGTTATTAAAATTCAGTATACTTCCATCAATATCATTAAATCTATACGCCAATTTACGGATGATAAAAAATTTTGTAGCTTTTGATAGTTCGTATTTTTGAAACAAAATTTATAGCGGGATGAAACTATATTTTTGTTGGAACTGTTTTCACGATTTCCATCGTTTAAGGTGACATTAAGCTCAAGCGAAGGATGGTATTTGTCCTCAGGGATGGAGTATGGTTTAGTTACAGATAATGATAGGTTTGACGAATCGTCAACAAAGATTAAATCCAATATTTTGCCATTCTTGTTCAGCGTGTTGTTTATTTAATATAAGCCCAGATCGGATATGAGGTCTAAAAATTCGTTAATATTTTCTCGGATGGAACACGGTATCAAAGTTTGTGTATCACTACATAGGTTCCATGAAACCTGTGGTAAGTTAAAATCACCAAAGCCAGATAAAAGATTTTATCAAGGCAGCATGATTTAAGTAAACGCTCAAATTCGAGTTAAGTGGGGTATAGGAACAAGTGATGTACATATTTTTTCTACCGAAACGAATGCGAACATAAATGAATTCGAAATCATCTTTATTAGTCACAAAAAATTAATCAGATACAAATAGTTGTAAAACAGCAATTAAGACACCTCCGCCCAATTTCAGCTCCCTATCTTTTCGATAAATTTGATAAGAATTACAGAGGATTTCTGCACTGTAGGTACTAGGTTTCAACCAGGATTCAGTGAACACTAGAATATGATAATTGCAATCAAAACTTTTCAAATAAATATCTTTAAGCTTTGAGTTCAACCCTCTAACATTTTGGTACAGAAATCTACAGTGTAATTCATTAATCAGTTTTTTGGTACAACAGTTGTACGAGATATTCTGGCAACTGGTACTGTGTTCGGTTTAAAAACAAATTCGCGGACAATAGCTCCATCCGGCCAAAATTTTGTTTCAATTATTTTATCAAAAAATGTGGAAATAATATTGATTTTAAAAGACAATATGTTTCGCTGATAAGAAAAGTTAAATTTACTTATTTCGAAATCATTTGTGTCGATCATTGAGGTAATATGGTAACGAATATCATCTACAGTAGTGTCACTAGAGAATCTAGAGACAAACACCGATCTTTTAGGCAGTACAATAGTTAATTTTCTAGGAGCAGAAAGATTAGAAGTACCTGATGTAACAGGTGTATCAGCAGCCGTCTGAAGGTTGCGGTGGAATTATTCTGCGTACTGGAGTTTTAGGGGCAGGTTCGGTATTTGCCACCTTAGGCACTGAATCAACCACCATAGTTTCAGGTGTGACCCAGGAGATGGGAGAAGCAGCATTTCCAGATGGAGGCCCGAGCGGTTCCAATAACCCCTTTCCCCACGCAAGACCATATTAGTGCGTTTCCGCTTAGGAGGGGAGACAGACTCTTCTAAGCATTTGAAACTATTAAATAGATTTCATAATGCTTAAATTTGTTATTTAGATTAGACAAACCTTTTCCTAATTCAGAAAAAGCAGTTTTAGTTTGCCTGAAAATCTTAAACAGATCATCATCAGTTGACCTGCATTTTGCGCATGACCAACGGAGTCCCTTCCTTTCATTTATGTTGTCAACTGTGCGACCGGACAACCCTGCACATTTTGCATGCGCAATGCCATCACACAACCAACATGTCAGCTGTGACTCATCTTTTAAATTACAATTGTAACAACAAGCCATTACTAAATTAAAAATTTTTTAGAAAAAATTTATTGAAAAATTTAAAATGTATTGAAAATTATGTAATGAAAAAAATCAGTTTAAACAGTTTGAAAAATATTTAGCAGGTATAGGAAACAATAAAAAAAATATTTGATTTGAAAATTATTTGAAAGCCACTGGGATAAGCAGTTGATGTCAGCTGCAACGGGAAACAGCTGAGAGATTATAAACGAAATGAAATAAAAACAAACAACAGGCAAATTAAAACCGTAATATCTCTCTCAACAAATAAAAAAAGAGTGAGAAAAAATTTAAATAAACAAAATATGCAATTAAAAGATAACACAATAATGCGTGCAAAATTAATTTTAAGAAAAATCAAAAAATTGTAAGCAAAAAAAGTATTTAACTTAGCTGGTATAGATTTGAAACGGTCAAATAAATCCAATTATTTAATGAAAATTTAGTAATAACGAATATTTACTTGAAAAACATTAAAAAATATTAGAGCAATTTAAACACGCCCGACTTGTTCACTTCACACACATACTTAAAAAGCTCTAAAAGTTATAAAAACCAAATATTCCTTCTTTGACCAAACAATCCTTTCTCTACAATTCTATGTCATTCGGGGCAGTGTAAAGTGATTTTTGTGGCCGCAGTGTGATGCAAAGTGAAGAAGTAAATTTTAGCTATTTCTTAAAATAATTGTGCTAAGCTGGCATCCCCCCCGTTCTGAGTTGGGACAAAATGTTTGCCCAAATGCAAGAAAAAGGACATGTTATATAAGTTTTAGGATGAAACTGACAAATTTAACCCATTTACGATGAAAAAACATGTCGAATATTTTCAAACATTATTTATAGAATAGAAACAGTTTTCCATCACAAAAATTAATCTCAAAATGAAGGAAAAAATTAAAAATCTGTTAAAACCGATGCCAAGGGCGGTTACCGCGGTTTGTAGCAAATTTTACACAACAAAATAACTAATAAAATTATATAATTATTCTAAAAACAATTTTTCGTGAGCACACTGTGAGGCGTCTGCTTCACTGGGTAAATCGAAAAAACCGACAAGAGATAAGCAACGTGCAAGTAAACATAACAAAATAGAATAACACCCAAAAAACAACAAAAGAAGGTGCCGACTCAGGACCACTACGATTTTTTACGCATTTCATGCTATTACGCATACGAAGCAAGTCCGAATGAAAAATCGACTTCATCATACGAAAGCACACAGAACACAGAAACCAACGTACTCAATTAATTGAATTTTTCAAATATTTACACACCTGTGGTAGCTTCACACGAAAAATTTATACCGTGGTCACGTTATCAAGCGAAAACTAAAGTGACAATTGTCAACGTAAATTACATCCATGTCTACTAACCTGTCATACGACAAAATGGCTAATCCGACACGCGCGCTATCTCTGAGAATTGCTGGGTGCCGGCTTAACCCACAGTGCCAACTTAGGACCACTCTCCCCTAATATTAGTAAATAATAATAAAAAACAATAAAGATTAAAAAACTACAACAAACTTGTCTTCCTTCTTCTAAAACCGGGTATAAAATATAGAATGTAATTTGTGGTATTTTGAACCAGTTTAATCGAGGCATAATTTATTTAGAGCATTTCTTTACCAACCATTACCTGCAAGCAATTTTGGTTTTTGTCTTTTATTAGAGTCAATTGAAAAAAAATATATTTGTCGCTGCTATGTGGAAAATTTAAAATTGGCCCAATAAATTTTTCCAGTTTTGAAAACATTTTTTTTTTTTAAAGCATTCTTTAAATGAAAAATTTCACACCAAAATTCCTTCAGTTCAAAATCTAATAAATATATAAATTTATTACTAATTTATTGATAGCTGATGTCTAGTTCTTTGTACTTCCGTTTGCAATATAAAAGTCAATTTCGGAAAAAGTGGCTCTTACGATAAACTGAAACTTCAATTTAAGTCTTTTCACATTCGGTATTTTTTTTTTAATAAATATTTTTCCAATTGTACGTATTTTCGCAGTTAAAGTCAAAAATGGAAAATCTGAAGCTATAAAGAGCATATTGTAGCTTTTTAATATTTTGTTAAATACTAAATATTATGATTACGGTGTATTTTAGAGTATATTTCCATAGTTTCTTCTTTAAATGAAAAATTTCACACCAAAATTCCTTCAGTTCAAAATCTAATAAATATATAAATTTATTACTAATTTATTGATAGCTGATGTCTAGTTCTTTGTACTTCCGTTTGCAATATAAAAGTCAATTTCGGAAAAAGTGGCTCTTACGATAAACTGAAACTTCAATTTAAGTCTTTTCACATTCGGTATTTTTTTTTTTTTTAATAAATATTTTTCCAATTGTACGTATTTTCGCAGTTAAAGTCAGAAATGGAAAATCTGAAGCTATAAAGAGCATATTGTAGCTTTTTAATATTTTGTTAAATCTATACTATTAATAATTTAGTAAAGTTTGGATGTATTATTGGGGTAATCTCATGAACTACTGACCCGATTTTAAAATTTTTTGCAGTATTGTGATCGTGGGGTTCCCCGTTTGAACATAGGCTATATTTTATTTCAATAAAACAATTGGGTGTGGCACCTCCCATACAAAATAAATGCTTGAAGTGGTATAACTTAGGAAGTATAAAAGATGCATTAAAATGATGTATGAAAGGATTGTAGACCTCATTGTTTGCCACATAAAAGTCAGCGGCGGCTTATTTCTAAAATTAATACTTTGTCTGCAAAATGCATTATTATAGTAAAAATTTCATTTCCCTTGCATTTGTTTTTGCACAAACACAAAAAAGAACAGAATGCGTGAGAGTTTGAGAGCTTTGTGTTTTATTTTTTTTCTCATTTGCATGAATGTAACTACATATTAATATAATTTCATCATTTTATTTCATGTTCATGTGTGGATCAGTTGGTAAGAGGGGTAGTTAAAGATATGAATGTAGGAAGGAGCTTTGTGAGGCATGGGTTCGAATCCAACCAGATAAATTTTTTTTTTATACAAATTATTTTTTTTTTATCGACAAAAGTAAATACAAAACTAAATATACAACATGCAAATACACAAAGCGTATAAATAACATAAAAACATTTCATGTTCAAACGATTTTTAAACAAAATAAAAATTATTCGAATTTGAATATGCATTCAAAAATATTTACACAAAAAGTTTCATTATTTTTGCTGTGGAGATGTCATATCCCATCGAATTTTTACAAGAGCACGCGGAACTGGTAACACTCAGGTTGCATATGTATAGCTAAATTTTCTTGAGAGGATTGTTATGCAAAGGTTCTACCAACGAAAATTATAAGAGTTTGACCGATACAGAAATTATTTCAGTAAATATAGGCTCTGGGGATTGTCATACCCTATCGCACTGATGTCGGTATAACGTTAATAAATGCAATGCTAAAAACCAAAACAAAAAATGAATGTGTCGGCCATAAACTGTTGTTAAAATGGAAATCAGGCATAAAATGCAATATTATATTTTCATGATTCAGACGCATTACCTGAATATAAAAATATACTGTTTATTAATTTTTTCATTGTAAATTCGTTTATATTAATATTTATGATTTATGTATAGCCATATAAATTAAGAAAAAATAAATTCTGGGATTCTTGGAGTTCATGCGTGTGTGATAACGTCCACTATAAATTTTTGTATCTTCTTAAGATTTCAAGAAAGAGATTGGGCAAAACAGGTTCTTAAAAAGAAAAACATTTAGCATGTCTACAGTATTATTATTATTAGTATTAGAGGAGCCCAACCAGGCAGGCACTGCGACCTAAAAGATCTTTTGCGCCAGTAAATGTATTCAAAATTTTCATTCTTTTTTTTATTAACTACAATTTAAGTCCATATGAAATGCAAAGTTGTAAATGCGTATAGTTTAGTTAAAATACAATTTGTGTTTAACTATGAAAAAAGGTTGCCTTATTATGTGGGTGTTTTAATTTAAGAAAAAACATGTGTGTTAAAAAATTGTAAAAAAAAGTTTTCCCTTGGCTAACATTTAATAAAAACATCAAACTTGCACATTAGCCATCTCGGACATTGCGCTGTTTAAAAATCTGACGTCAAATGCATGTTTTATACATATCCAAGCATAAAATGAAATTCCAGTGACAATAAAACTTCATTTTAATGTGAAAATCTTACGAACTCCATTCTATTTGTAAATGCTAACGAGATGAATATCAAATAAACAATCAGTAGAATAGTTTGAATGACATTTGTACATTTGTCAATCAAACCGGTTTCGTTTTTTCTTTATGTGTATATATGCATATATGAATTTTCGTATATAAATGTTTGCAGTTTTTCAATGTTTATTTACATCTGGCAATGCTGTTTGGCTGCTGGGAAATGAAAACAGCTGATTACCTTATTTTATTTCGTGAATAATTAATGTGTTGCTGAACTTAATTGAAAAATTTATAAATAGTATTCCGATTAATAAGTAACATTGCGATTTTATTGGATCATAAAAGAAACCTTAAATAGGAAGGTATTTGCGTTGTAAGTAGGCTCATACCAAATCATAGTTTTTTTGTAAACAAATGTTGAAATAATTTATTTGTTTATTTCGTTGTTGTAGTTGAGATTATACTCTCAAGTATATGTATACATATTTGTCAATCGTACACCCAACGAATTAATTTTTTATAACGAAAAATGTCAAAAAGAAAACCCGAACTTTCTAGAAATACATCGACGTCAAGAGTATATAAAGTACGTTGTATCCGAGAGTCTAGCCCAGAGCATTCACAGCGTTTTGAAAATTTTAGACAATATTCATCTCGAATTCGCGCGAAGAATCTGGCCCTAAACGCTTACAAAGACTTAAAAATAATCCAATTCGTAAATTGCAAATTCACACTAAGGAATCCAGTTTTGAACGTGAGCAGAGGCTTGCTACGCAGAGACAAATAACATCTATATCTAGAGCGCAAAGTCGAAATTCTGTCATGGGTAATAGGTCGGCTTTTAGATATAACCCAAATTTTGAATATTCTCAGCAAAAAAATGTACAAATTGGGGGCATGAATAAGACGTGCTCTAGATGCTTAGCAAAAAAATGGTTTGATGAATCTAATGGTATGTGCTGTGCTGCTGGCAAAGAAATTCTCCCTCAAATTCAAGAGCCACCAGAAACAATAAAAAACCTATTGACAGGGGCACATCTGTTATCTTCGCACTTTCAAAAAAATATTAGAAAGTATAACACCTTATTTCAAATGACGTCATTCGGCGCCAAAGGAATACGCCAGGGTACTTTCATGTCTACTTATCATAAAAAATATAAAAACATTATTTAACATTTACATAGTGTTGAAACTATAGCTAATGAATTATTTAATTATTTTTTATCTATTTAGTTTTATTTATTTATTTGCTAATATATATTTTTTTTATTAGACAAAAACTATCAAAAGACCAATATAAAAAAAATTTATTTTTGTCAAATGTTAATCCTACCGAACAAATTTAAACTAAAAAAAATTTATAATAAAATATACCTATTAAAAATATAATTTCGGTGTCTAAAAATAATCTCTAATCAAAGCAAAAGATATTCAAAAAGTTAAATAATTAGATTAGGTTGGGGCTGCCACGCACCCTATTTTTCCAGACCCAGACAGCGTAGCTGGGCAGAGCCCAGCTAGTACTAAATATTATGATTACGGTGTATTTTAGAGTATATTTCCATAGTTTCTTCTTTATTGAAAGGTCGCTGTGCCTCTCTTCAAATCTATCTACGTTTCCCCAAGGGGCACGTCCCTCCACTTGAGAACCACTGTTTTATACCATAATGCAGCGACTTGGCGGTATATTTTCCGTAAAAGAAATAAATAAAGATTTCTGTGTTTCAGATGAGTAATCATTGGATTACTTTATGTTATGTTTTTATTCTTTGCTTATATGTACTCTATATATTTTTATTTTAATACATATATGTTATTCTTACTAATTACTACTTTTATTTATATCAGACGTTTAACCGACACCATTGGCTCGTGTTGGTGTCTCATGTTCCAAGTAGCGAAAATTATTTATTGGGCATGATTTTTCCATTGACAACAAATCGTTTTGATGATGTGAGTTTGGATTTGAATGCGAGTTATGTTGATGGTTTGGTTGCAATTGTTGTAGTTGCTGTGCTTGTTGGAGTGTTGCTTGTTGATGTTGTCGATAATACAGAGGCACACGCTGAAGATGTTGTTGACGTAAGTGATGTTGTTGTTGTAAAGGTGCTAAGTTTGTTATATCATAGCATAATGGCCGCTGCAAATATAAACGACTTGCAACGTGCCAAAATTCATTATTATTATTTGAGTTTGTTGTTGCATTGTGATTATGTTGATGATGACTACTATTGCTATTATTTTTATTAAAATTATTTATATTGTTGTTGTTATTATTATTATTATATGTTGAATCAGTTTTATTGCAATGTGTTAATGCTTCAAATAGAACTGTGTTATTAGTCGTTGTTGTCGTGCTTGATGTCGTTGTTGTTGTAGTTGTGATATTAAAATTTGGTGAATGCATTAACAATTTACTGGCATCAGATAATGTTTCATAAGTTTTTGCTGTTGCCATTGTTTCTATTGTAAATGATGCTTGCCGTTCCGCTGAATCCTTCTTTTCAATTGTTTTACCGTCGCATTCTGTATCTTTAGCGTCTACAAGTTGTGGTTTTTGTTTCAATTTCGCTTTGTCAGACAACATCGATGACACATGCTGCTGCTGCTGTCGCGGGGACTCTTTGTTGCTGATGTTAATTTAATTTTTTTTGCTGGCGACTTGAATATTTTCTGTAAGAAACATAAAGAAATAGAAAATTTTATTCATACATAATTTATTAAATTTATGTGCTTCTGGATGAATAATTATGGGTCAATACACTTAAATTCTAAACAGGCCATTGAAGTGCTTACTCCCGATCATAAGCGTGTTTACTTGAATTGGAGAAAGAATCCAAACTAAAAAAAGAAAAAAAAACTGCATCTTCCAATGCAAACTTAATTTCGGATTTGTAAATTTCTAGTAATTTAAGATTACAATGAATATTTTTAACTGTTGCACACAAACATTTTTAAATGAAGTTTTTTTAAATGACATTTGAAAAATAATACTGTAACATATTAAGGGTATTCCCTTGAACGTGTAAACTCGTAAACCATGTAAAATTTGTAAGTTTACATGGTTGTTTTCGGGAATGCATGTTTCGATAAACGTGTAAATCAGCGCGTAAATCAACTATATGACAGTTTGATCAGGGTTCCATTTTAGTATTTGGTATCAGGGTTTATTTTTAAGTATTTTTTTGTTTTTCAACCATGCATTGATACACAGCTGCTGTTAAATAAATTGGTAAATACAAAAAACCAAAAATGGTGACAAGAAATGAGAAAGCGACAATGCTTTAATTTATTTACGATACTGCAATAAATGATTTGCTTACGCTGGAAATGCTTGGACCAAGTGATGCTAGCTACTTATTTCTGTACATGTTATATTCGTATATAGACTTAAAACCATTTTTTTCATTCGTAGAGATTAACCAGCAAAGAAAAAGAGAATGCAATTTTTGAGTAATGGGTCTATGCAACATTGGTTACACATATTTGGTTCCTAATTCTGTTCCGAAATTTAGAAGGTTTTTAACAGACGTTTTTAAACCTAAAGTTTTTTTCCGTTTTCTGAGAAATGGTACTTTTTGAGATACGTGGTTGAAGAATAGAGGTAGCGATATTTTTCCAAAGAGCGGGAATTGAAAGTGACGTAGTGTCAGTGCTGGAAAAGTAATAAAAACACGATGGATGGAATTTAGGCTGCTTTTCCTTTTGTACTGCTATCAAAATTCATTTGGCCATATGAATTAAAGCCACGAAAAATGTATTTAGACCGCGCGGTCAAAATACTGTAACGAAGCTCTAGCCTGGGTATCACTCGCCGAGTCCAGGGTTCGAGGCTACAGAAATTTATTTGTTGTATATATATTTGTTGACACTTACTGGTTTCCCTACATCCAAAGTATCGCCGCCGAGGCTAAGTTTTGCTCCGGTCAGGATCAGATAGTCAAGGCCCAGGATTACGTCTTCCGTGGCCTCGGGTAGGAGAAGGAACCGAACTATGTTTTCATTACTACCCAACTGTACTTTTAATTGTACGGCGTGCTCGAGAGGACACACCGTACCATCTGCTAAGGTGACATCACCCCGGTAGGGGATCCACGTACACCGCTCTCCTAATCGTGTCATGAATTCTGCGCTGACGAAACTTCGGGTCGCACCCGAATCGATAGTCGCCGCCACGTGTTCTCCGCCAATTACGATATTGGCGAAGATTCTCTTGTCATCGTGCTGTAGTGGTTTTAGTTTGGACGAGGGGGAGCAATTGGTCCCTCGCGACCGAGCCTCGTCGTCGTTTCCCTGTCTGCGGCAACATTCTTTCGTACGAATATTGATTCGACCGCAGTCCCAGCAATATAGTCTCACCTGGTTGGTACATGTTTGTTTTTGATGACCCTCTTGTCTACAGCGGTGGCATACCGTTCTGGGGTTAACGCATCCTGCTGGGCGGGGCTCCAAGAAGCGATATTGCGCTGGTGTCGTAGCCACAAGTGTAGATCCAGGTGGCGTAGCCACTTGTGGTGTTTCTCGTTCGCGGATGCTTTCAAGATCTCCGGCGAGTGTGAGCAAGTCGGCAAGCGTCTGGTAGTCCTTGCGCCGGATATACCATTGATAGTCTGCGTGGCAGTTTCGGTAAATCCTTTCTAGCTTTTGTTCTTCCGTGTAGGATGCTTGGCGCATCAGAGTTTGTAATGCGAGGACATAGTCCTTGAAGCTCTCTTGAGGTCGCTGGTACCGCTTCCGGATCTCGTCATCCACTGTATCGAAATACCTAGGGGGTAAAAAGAAAGATTTAAAGTCACGTTTAAACGAATCCCACGTAGACCAATGTGCGTTGTTGTTCCTATACCAGACCAGGGCTTTATCTTGCAATAATTCAGGCATGGTCCTTGGGAGCGAATCGACGTGTATCCCATATGCCTCGGTCAATTCCTCAACACGTTCGATGAATGATAGTGGGTCTTCGCCTCCGCCGTACCGTGCAGACCACTTCCGTATCTGCTCCATCACCTTTCCGGTGCCATGGGCTACCGAAATGGGGTCTTGGATACTTACTGCGGCTTCCTGTGCAGAACTCGGAATTCTCAACGGGTAGCAGTTTTGTCTTGCGGGACTCTTGGTATCAGCTTCGAGGGGGTTGTCATTGTGGGTCTCATCCGGGACCCTGAGTGAGTCAGCTCCATTGCGGGTTTCACTTGGCGTCCGGGACGTTGTTTTCTTCTTCGTATGCTTGGTCTGTAGTTCTTGTAAATGGGCCAGTTTCCCTTCGGTGTGGTTGCCACCACTGATAAATTGTGAAAACTGTTTGCGCTGTTCCTCCACGGTTCCATTTAACTCCACACCCAGTTCGTGTGCATATGCGGTGAGTTCAGCTGACTTGAGGTAGTAGACCCATGATGTTGTCAGCGTGTCCGGTCCTCCGTTTCCTCCCATGGTTGTTGTCTCCACAATGGACCTGTAATTAAAGGGGCTAATGCGTTTTGCTCGCCACGAAAATTTTGGGAACTGAATATAAAATTAATTAACAAATATGTGTTACTGTCAGGAGCTTGAGAAAATTTTTTCTTTTGTTCGTAAAGTTTTACAACAAAAAAAAAATTAAATTTTATATTATTTTTTTTTTTGGTTGCTATGATTTCACAAAAAAAAATTAATTTTTCCTATTTTTTTTTTTGGTTGGTAGTATTTCACAAAAAAATTAAATTTTTCTATTTTTTTTTTTTTTGGTTGGTAGTGTTTCACAAAAAAAATTTAATTTTTCAATTTTTTTTTTTGTTGGTAGTGTTTCACAAAAAAAAAATTTTATATATATTTTTTTTTTTTTAGGTTGGTAGTTTGTTTCCTTTTTTTTCTTTTTTAAGTTGGTAGCTGTAACTATTTCTTGTCGACCACTCGGTCCCTGCTCGGGCGCCACTGTAACGAAGCTCTAGCCTGGGTATCACTCGCCGAGTCCAGGGTTCGAGGCTACAGAAATTTATTTGTTACAGGGACCGGGGTGAACTACTTTCAATTTACGGACACTACACAACACTCACTTGGGGATCTTGCCCCTCTATTTTTCTGAATTTCACTTTTTATTTTACCTCAAGGCGTGGCCTTGTGGTTCCTCCCAGTGCGTGGCACTATGGAGCACCTACTTACAAACTATCGTATGGTGCGTTGCACCTTAAATTCCGCTGGACGATGGCGTGGCCTATCCCTCGAATCTCTCCTAGTACGTGGCACAAAGGAGCGTCGATCTGAAACGGCAAATGAACCCTTTAGTACGTAGCACTAAAAGGTGATGAACAAAAAAGGAACACACACTCACTTCGTTTTCACTTTTTTATATTTTGTTTATTTATTTATTCATTTTTTAAAATATTACTTTTTTTTATTTTTTTTATTTTTATTTAACTTTAATTTTATGGATTTGTTTTCTATAAACACTGTGGGGTGGACGGCGTGGCCTATCCCGATGATCCTCCTGATGCGTGGCTCCAAGGAGCGTCGATGTGTAAAAAAAATGGCTTTCCTAGTCACTGTTCCGTCGCGAGACACTCACCTGAATCTACGTCTGCTTGCTGCCGCTGTTGATCGCCGAAAGAGAAAGAGTTTTCTTCGTTCGCCGCCATCTGCTTGTAGTTTCGTTGTTTTTTCCTTCGTTGAGTTCGAAACATGGCGTCATTCAGCTAGATGAGTGTGTTCGCCACTCGACTATTAATTTATGCAATTGAAGGGTTGCATTTTCGTTTTAATATACAATACTTCTTAGATTTAGCAATTTTTAAAATATATGATAAAATAAACAATTCATGGTAATAAAAAGAAAATAATAAAGTAAAATAAACAATTCCTGAATCTATAAAAATAATATATTAATAGAACTCTACTGGTGAGACGCAAACGAGGGGTGGGCCGACTTGCGTCCTCACAATACATTTAACCAAATGAATTTTGACCGCCGTACCAAATGAAGAGTGGCCCGATTTCACTTGAAATAATTCCATTCACCAATATATATTTTCGTGGTCTTAAATCATATGGTCAAATGTATTTTAGCAACACGGTCTAACTACATTTTTAAAATCAAGCGGTCTAATTTTATTGAGTCTGAAAACACTGCGATTGTAGTGAATTGGCTGAATGTGTCGACTACATTTCTGCTATCTCGTTTATCCGCCGCTTATTTTAAGTGCTTAAAAATTAGAAAAAAGCTAGTATCATAATAGCATAAAGCCTAAATCGACTGACCAAAGCGGCTAAAAGCTGCCGGCCAATTTCAAAAGGGTATTTAATTTGTGTGACTTTCGCGCGAGCCCGTTCTCAATTTTGTATGCCGAACTAGAGCATGGGGAAGAAATCCGGTTAAGAAGAAAATATCTTTCTAGTTTTTTTATTTTTGCTTTGATCGACTATTCAAAAATATTTTCTTACAATTTTTAAACAAAACTCCCAAAAGTAGGTGTGCGAGCGTTGACAGCTTCTAATCATGCCTATAAGCTTATTTTTATTATTCTTAACCCTCTACGACCATTAGCACCATTGAACCATGACAGACCACCTGAACTTTGTATTCACCTAGCCATATTTTCAAACGATTCTAACCAAACTCAATTGGCTTGAAACGTCATGTATGGGTACTAATTATGCTCGAACGGGTCAAACTAAAAAAAAAAAAAAAAAAAATTTCGTTAAAACTATCGTAATTGGTCCAGCAATCAATGCATTTCTCATTGTTGGATTTTCAGTCAAATGTTAGTGATTATAAATTCGTTTGAAGATCCTAAGTATCAACGCGTAATTAATATTTAAAAAAAAAGGAAAAACTCCAATCATTTTGAAAGTTCTGGTTCTTTCTACATTATCAGTTAGCAATCACATAACTAAAAAGAAACTCAACGACTTGAAACTGAAGGCTCCATATGTTCCTCAGGAACTATTCAGCAAATGTGAGGTTTAACTTCCTTCGTTTCACAACCCATTTAGACTCTTTCGAATGTAAGCAAGCAAAGACCCTTTAAATTTTTTATATTGAAACAGTCATCAATTTGTCGTTTTTACGAACTCATTTTTTTCTTTTTTACCACGTTTATATCAACTCGCTTCCAATGATATCTGTCTGTCTGTTCGGGTGGAATTTCGCAATCAATTTTAAAATAACTTCCCGATGAGCTAGAGACTTGAAACTTTAAACATAGTACAGAACTAAATGACAATGCCATATGAAATATCTAAGGTATATATTAATATAATATAAAATATTAGCGTTTATTTATTTACATATACAATAATTATAGTACAGCATACTTTCAGGCTGGTGTATAAATATGAAGTGCTATTTTAACTAACAATATGGCGTTTTGGAGAGTAGATATTTAGCAATAATATATAAGCATTGAATTTATTGTTTTAAAAATCATTGCTTTAGCGGGAGCAGTATATATACATAAGTATGTGTGTAAGACTAAAAATCAGAAAATAATAATTTAAATAAACAAATTTTTTTAATATACCGTGTTTTTAAAAGGACTAAAAAGTATAAAATAATTTCTCCTAACCCCATAGAGATTTATAATTGTGAGTTTTATAAGGTATGAAAATACTTGCATGATTTAAAACGAAAAACGTGGGACTAAAAAGTCCGTTTTAAAAACGTGGTACTTTAAAAAAAAAATGTTTATTTAATTTATTTTAATTATCAATATGTACGTCATTTATTAAATTATGTTATATTAAAATATGCAAAAACATTAAAATTTTGCGTTTTTCACATTTTTTATTGTATCCCTATTTATCATAATTTATGTATTTGTTCTATAGTTAGTAAATAATATGAAATCGAATATGAATGCTATTGGGTATGTTATTGTCTATGATATGTAACATATGTATCTAAATATAAATGGCAAATGACTTTTCAAATGTGAAGAGGTATTACACCCTAATTTAATTTTTGTTTGGCATCATCGTCATCGAGCAAAGGAAATTTTACTGTTCGTTGATTTTAATCGAAATTTTTATATGTATGTGTGTGGGATGCAACTTTTGCGTATTTTGGTTGTATTTTTATTGTTGCTGGTGGTGTCACTGAATTCAGCACGCCCTGCAAATAATTGTGCACTGTATGTGAAAACTAGTGAAGTTACGGATGTCTGCATTCGCATTCGCAAACACGCAAAAGATTCACATTACTTTCGCACACTTTTTTTTGCAAATGCATAACGAATATACAAATTGGGCACACAGCCTTTCTTAATTATGTTTCCAAACATATGGTATTTGCACACTTTCTATTACAATTTTGTTTGCTTTTTGCCATGACAACGCAATTTAAGACCAAATAAGAGAAATAAAACTATAAATTCTTGTGATTAAATTTTTAAAATAACAAAATTATTACAAATCTTAACATTAATTCTACATTCGCACCCGTGTTCGAGAATGGTACCTTTTGGCATTTGCATCCAAATCCCCTAAACTGACATTCTTTGCATTACTTGTAAGGAGTAGGCAAAAACTGAATCCATGTATTTTTTACTTTGGATATATATGCCAAAAATTTATACTGCAAAGTCTGAGTAATATTTAAAAACCGTTACAACTGGATTATTCTATTCGTTGGTCATACATTACGGTCCCGAAATTGTAACCTTTATGTTTTTGTTATTGATTTTTGTTTAGATTTATTTATTTTTTTATTATTAATTTTAAAGGGAGACAGATGTCGCCATCGGTCTTCTTCCTGCGATTCAGTTCAGACGCTGCGAGTGTCTTCAAAGTTACATAACATCAACACCCAGTGGGCAAAATCTACAAAACGATATTGTTTACGAGAGTTTGGTGAAACTTTTGCGGACAAAACTATCGCGACCGGTTCCGAAAACGATACGAAAGCGAATCATATTTCACTCAGTTTGTGCAAAAGTTTTGTTTACAACACTCTCAGAAGATGACTCGATGATAGTTGAAAATTGGCTCCTAAGCGATTCACACTACGAAAGTTGTATTGATATTTTGGATGATCCTCCTTTTTGTAGACAACAACATTATTGCTAAATAAACAAACGTTACCTGATTTTCACGGAAAAAGCTATGGCCACCAATTAAAGATCTAAAGATTTTCTGTATAATTTTATTATTCCGGGTAAAGTAATGTCTCGGAATCAATTTCAATTGTTACTAAGAACTTTTATGCACTTCTCGGACAATAAATCTGTTATACCAAGCGATCGGGTGAGATTTACTTTAATTGCATTACCAAAAAGTGCATGTATCGGGGAAAAATGCTGTAATTGATGAAAAGTTTATTCCATGGAGGGGAAGGTTAATTTTCCGTTAATACATTCTAAACAAGGCTTATATGGAATAAAATTATTTAAACTATACTCTACTGAAGGATTTGTCTAGTCTTTAAAGTATATTCCGGTAAGTCATCTACTGGATTGAGAGAAGTTGACTTGGTGAAAACCGTATATGCACCCAGAAAAATACCCATCTCTAAAACAAAGAAAAAGTTTCTCAATTTGAATCCACGAAAATTTCTCTCGTTTAAGTAAATTTTCCCCAAAATGAAGAAAAATGTGCTCCTTTCATGCAACCATGGTGTTCAATTTGAAGTAAGTTATTTCTTCAGTTTTACAAAATTTGGTTGTATAGAAAATGTAAGAAAGATACGAATATACCAAAAATGTTCTCCATACAAAATTTTGGTATACACAAAAAACTAGCTTTACTCTTTTGGCCTTAGCAGACAATCGCGTACGCTTTGCTTTTCTTTTGAATTTTTTAGTCGGCGTCTCTATTTCAAGCGAAGCGATTGTGTTTATATATATTGTGAAAAAAAAACAAAATATATTCGAAGGAAATAAATTTCAATAAACTTCACTTTATAATTCTTTGATGGTCATAAGTATCTTTTGATCATTTCAAGGCGACGACGCCTGTAGTTTATGTAAAAATACGTATGAATGTAAACCTTAATACTTATTAAAAAATAATAATAAATGAATACAAGTAAAAAAAACATGATTTCTATGCCTTTTAATTAAAATAACAGTGTAGAAAATATTCCATAAATTGAGGATTTTTTTCTAAAAAGGTATTCCTTATTCCTCAAACTGAGGAAAATTTTACCTAAATTATATACAATTTCTCATATTGAAATAAAATATTATTCATTCGAAAAACGCAATTTTTACAAATTGAAGACATATTTCTTTAATTTATAGAATTTCTCTAAAATAAAGAAAAAATATTTCCTCAATTCAAAGAAATTTTGTATATCTAAATGAGAAAACCATTTCTATGACGCCAAATCATTCCCATTTTTCCTCAATTATAGCCGTTTTTCTTCAAACGAGGTAAGTATTTCTCTGGGTGTGAAGATTTAATCCATATATTGAAAGTAAAAGGTCGAACACTATGTCAGCCGAGTTTAATTGCTTTGAATAGAAATATTGAAGAAACTATTACACTGTTTCAAAAGACGCTAAGCTCAAATCAAAGATTCGTGAAACAATAAGTAATTCTAAAAAATATGTAAAATCAAAAATATATAATAATATATTTTCCATCTTAAGTCGCGTTAGACATTTTATCTTAAGATTTCAAAAGTGAGGTGGGGAAGGCAAAACATGTTCTGATAAAAAAATTAGCACATCTACAACAAATGCATTCACAATTAGAATTTAGTTTGGCCGCTTTTTGTTTTTTCATTAACTTAACTAAAATTTAATGCCATATGAAATGCGAAGTTGTAAATAAAATACACTTAATTTTTAACAATGAAAAAAGTTTGCCTTAATATGTTTTAACCCTAGAAAGGTAATCTTCGTCAATTCGACTAACACATTTTTTCAAATTTCTCTTTGCTGTACCTCGGAGCTAATTGCTTAAAAATAAACAATCTACGTTCAGTTTCTACTTATAATAAAATCGTAATAAAAAAAAGATACTGAATGTGTGTGCCACGCTTTAAATGCACAGCAAAGTTGGAACACATTAATTTTTGCTGGTGGGTGTTGACAAAACAATGATTCTATGAGTCGTGGTGTTGTGGTTGACAAAACATTTTTGAGCAAAACAAAAAATTAATTAACTTGATTTCAATTTGCATACACAATATAATTTAGTTGGGAGAAGGAAACCCAATTTAGACTTCTATTTATTTAAATTAATTTGTAGTTGGCTTTTACTTAAGGCAATTTTTTAATGCATTAAATGCAAATGACGAATGATGGATTCAACTTCCCTTATAAATTTAACATTTCCCTGGACGAAGAACAGTGCTGATTTTATTTTCCAATGGTAATAGCCGAACCCATAATTTTTAAGGCATGACTACAACATATTTAATAACATATTTTCCACAAAATGGATGAAAATTGGCCAGTATCGAGTCCCCATTCCAATGGTCTTTAATTTTGAAGATAAAGTCGTTTGAAATAATATCTGCGTTGTATTCGCCACTTGCTTCTAGTTATGTATAACTAGCAGTGATAATTGTGTGGGAGAACAACAACAAAGCCGCAGAGATAACACGTATAATTATAGAACAGAAAAATTCTTCTTTTCTCCAAACTTTTTATCGCTCAAAAACGAAATTCGATTTTAAATGAAATTCCTTCTTTGTCGTATGTCCACCTAAATTTGAAATTCAAAATTTCAACGAAATTCACTCTCGTGTATTCGCACTATAAGAGAGAATTCAGTAGCAGTTGCTATTGTACTTCTGAATGAGTTTCACATTTTTTCTGCAACGTAATCGACAACAACTTTCTTCTCAAGTTTTTCAATTCCATTTTTATAACCCGGATCATCTTTCCATGTTGAAAGTACTTTGTAGAAGAAATCGGTGCTGGTAGAAAATTTCGCAAAGAAAATTTTTGTACCAGGAGTTACAAAAGATGTAAACTCGATGTTTATAAACGAAGAAAAATGATTTTTTTTGTAGCCTGCTGCCAATATACATAATTTAAGCTTTATTTGTCTTAACCGCTGTTGGAACATTTTCATCAAATAATGATAGAGCCACAGTTTGGAGAGCTAAGTACTCGAGGTGCGTGGCAAATTTGTCCGCACCACCTTTCTGATTTCTCGATCAATATCCTGATAATTTATCAATTCACGCATGAACAAAAAGTAATAATAAGGTGCTTTAATTCCATATGGTGACAGAAACCAGGCTCGAACGTACACCCGAGCAAGAAAAATACAAATTCTTTTTAAAAGTTCTTCCCCTTATGAGATAAAGATAAAGGTATATCTTGAATGCATAAATTATTGCTAACTCTAATGATTCTGGCTAATCATCTAGGTATTGTTTCTTCATGGAAAGGTGTTGTTCAAAAAATCCAAGAACAAAAAATTGATATATCTGAAAAAATGACTTTACGGGCGACAATGTACAACTTCATGGTCGATGAGGGCCGCCTGGCAGTTGTCCTATTCAGCTCAAATTTCTTTATTGATTGAAACAAGATAGGGATCTGGGAGCTAAACTTTTAGAAAGTTAAAATATAAGGGCCACCCTAATATACCTATTATGTTAATGATATGAGGGCAGTTCACTTTAGGAGGAGGTTAAAATCGTTGAAGGAATAAACTCTGATGAACCTGAATGCCCGTCATAAATTGCACTTACATATATAGAGTGACGTGTTGAGCTCTTGAATTGAAAAATCTCCCGATTCCCTTGCATTCATGTATCTAATGCACATAGAAATGCATTGCTCTTCTTCAGTAAATATTTTATCTGGAAGCCAATATGGATCATTGCATTCATCGTCGCTGCTGAAAACACTGTCATCATCCGTTTTCACCGTTTCCATTAGTTCTACCAACTGTTCATCGGAAATATCACACAGTTTGAACCTTTTTTGTCTGACAACATGGTATTTTTCTTCCATTTCTATGAAAATAATAGATAAAACGATGACAAAGAATGGCAGATTGTGTGAAACCAAATTTTTGGCATAGCTGCCCTAAGGCCGCTATTACATTTTCGTTTTTTAATTTAATTTTTCCACAGTTACTAAATATTTATAACAAAAGAACACAACTTAAGAAGCTGACCAATAAAATATTCAATGAAATCGGCTGATTGGAAAATTTTTTATTTGGTATGATAAAATTTGTTTGCACGCTCTACTTCTCACACAAAAATTACGATACAAATGAAACAAAACAGCTGATCGTGATGAAATGTCAATAAAAGCATTACTAAGGGATGCTTGACTCCTGCAGAACCGCAAATTGCTTCGAGAGGCACCCTAACAGGAAATCATTCGTTTTTCTTCAAACGAGGTAAGTATTTCTCTGGGTGCAGTTATGGAAAATGTAGCGTCCTCCAAAAATTAGGTTGTAAATCACAACACATGTGGTCAGCATATGATTAACATGTGCGTCATCACCGATCCAACCTGCCAATCGTGTCTTGAGGACGACGACACTACGGAGCATTATCTTTGTAGCTGCCCGTTAACCCATTAATAATATTAATAATAATATATTTACAAATTTTACAAAAAAGAAGGCGTCACTTGTATTTGTTTCACTATGATACAGATGAACATATCGCTCGATTTCTATAAGACTGTCATATTCCGAAAAAAAACAATTTTGGATTTCTGTACGTATGCAAAAATAACTGTTATTTAACCCTAGAAAGTAATCTTCGTCGATTCGACGAACACCTTATACATATTCTCTTTCATTTCATTTCACATTTCTCTTTGTTGTACCTCAAAACAAATTGCTTAAAAATAAACAAATAATTTTTTAAAAATTTATACGGTGCATATTATTTGTTTAAAAAAAGTCTAAATATGATTAGAAAAGTAGGTTATAGTGCACCCAGAAAAATACCCATCTCTACAACAAAGAAAAAGTTTTCTCAATTTGAATCCACGATAATTTCTCTCGTTTAAGTAAATTTTCCCCAAAATGAAGAAAAATGTGCTCCTTTCATGCAACCATGGTGTTCAATTTGAAGTAAGTTATTTCTTCATTTTTACAAATTTAGTTGCGTAGAAAATGTAAGATAGAGACGAATATACCAAAAATGTTCTCCATAAAAAATTTTGGTATACACAAAAAACTAGCTTTACTCTTTTGGCTTTAGCAGACAATCGCGTACGCTTTGCTTTTCTTTTGAATGTTTTAAATAATAAATGAATACAAGTAAAAGAATATGCCTTTTAATTAAAACAACATTGTGGAAAATATTCCATAAATTGAGGATTTTTTTCTAAAAAGGTAGTCCTTATTCCTCAAACTGAGGAAAATTTTACCTAAATTATATATAATTTCTCATATTGAAATAAAATATTATTCATTTGAAAAACACAATTTTTACAAATTGAAGACATTTTTCTTTAATTTATAGAAAACTTCCTTCTTTCAAAGAAATTTCTCTCTAAAATAAAGAAAAAATATTTCTTTAATTCAAAGAAATGTTGCATATCTAAATGAGGAAACCATTTCTATGGCGCCAAATCATTCCCATTTTTCCTCAATTTGATAGCCGTTTTTCTTCAAATGAGGTAAGTATTTTTCTGGATGCACCCAGAAAAATACCCATCTCTAAAACAAAGAAAAAGTTGCCTCAATTTGAATTCACGATAATTTCTCTCGTTTAAGTAAATTTTCCTCAAAATGAAGAAAAATATGCTCCTTTCATGCAACCATGGCGTTCAATTTGAAATAAGTTATGTCTTAATTTTTACAAATTTAGTTGTATAGAAAATGTAAGAAAGAGACGAATAAATAAAAATATAAATTTCAATAAACTTCAATTTATAATTTTTTGATGGCCATAAGGAACTATTGATCATTTCAAGGCGACGACGCCTGGAGTGTATGTAAAAATACGTATTAAAAATAATACTTATTAAAAATAAAATAATAAATGAATACAAGTAAAAAAAAAATGATTTCTATGCCTTTTAATTAAAACAAAATTGTAGAAAATATTCCATAAATTGACGATTTTTTTTTTCTAAAAAGGTAGTAAATTGACTTCAATTTATGAAAAATTATTCCTCAAACTGAGGAAAATTTTACCTAAATTATATACAATTTCTCATAATGAAATAAAATATTATTCATTTGAAAAACGCAATTTCTACAAATTGAAGACATATTTCTTTAATTTATAGAAAACTTCCTTCTTTCATAGAAATTTTTCTCTAAAATAAAGTAAAAATATTTCCTCAATTCAAAGAAATTTTGTATATCTAAATGAGGCAACCGTTTCTATGGCGCCAAATCATTCCCATTTTTCCTCAATTTGATAGCCGTTTTTCTTCAAACGAGGTAAGTATTTCTCTGGGTGCAGTTATGGAAAATGTAGCCTCCTCCAAAAATTAGGTTGTAAATCTGTATACTACTTCAAACGTAAAAATGTAACATGCAAACGGAAAAAATAGAACACAGAAACTGCAATGTACATACATATTTTATATAACCACTTCTAAATTATTTATTTCTATGTATAAATATTCTGCCAGCTGCGATTCGGTAGTTGCTGCGTATGGAGAAACATTTCGAACATGACAAAGGTTTAAATCAGCAGTATACTGACTTCATGCGTGAGCTCATTCAAATGGGGCATATGGAACCGGTCTATGATGTACCAAGCAACATGTATTATTTGCCGCACCACGCTGTTTTCAAGGAGTCGAGTACCGCTACTAAATTGAGAGTGGTCTTTAATGCGTCTATTAAATCATCCTCGGGGAATTCCCTTAACGATGCCCTATTGGTCGGGCCACAGCTACGGCACGAGCTATTTACTTTACTCGTTCGATTTAGAACTCACCGTTTCACTATCACCGACGATGTGGGAAAAATGAATCGGCAGGTTGTGGTATCCAAAGACCACACCGATTATCAGCGCATTGTGTGGCGCGAAAATACAGCACTGCCAGTGCAAGACTACCGTTAACTACGAGTCACCTACGGCATCGCTGCAGCTTCTTTTTTAGCCGCTAGGTCTCTTCAACAGACAGCTAAAGTGTGCGACGTGACTCATAATGAAGATGCAAGGATAATTTTTAACGATTTTTATATGGATGACCTGTTCACGGTTTCCTCATCAGCACAGTCACTCCGTTTACTACAAGAAGGTGTTTCCAAGGTACTCAACTCCGGGGGCTTCCAGCTGCGCAAATGGGTCACAAAGTGTAAGACCCTTGCGAAAGGTCTGCCCAATGTTTAGCAACAGGTGTCACATTATTTAGCAAACGAACAGGAGGTTCATACTTTGGGACTCCTTTGGAACACCGAATATGATTATCTTACATTTAAAGTCAATTTGAAGACACCACCTCTTTGTATGACCCTCTGGGGCTTCTTGCTACAATCAAGGTGAAAATACTGTTTCAGCAAATTTGGGGTGCTGATGTAGATTGGGACGCACCAGGACGATGTATAAGCCATTGCAAATCAATGGCTTATACATCGCAAGGAATTAGTAAAATTATTGGCGCTTAAGCTAAGCCGTTGGCTGGGCATGGAGGGAAGCGGCGCATCTACGAAGTTTCACGTATTTACGGATGCTTCTGAGCGCGCATACGCCGCTTCGATGTATGCTCGTATAGTTCGTTCAGATGGTACCATCACAGCCGCTCTGGTGAGTGCACGTACCAAAGTTGCACCCCTCAAGGCACCCCTCATTGCTTCGATTAGTGTTATGTGCTACACATCTTGACGCTAAGCTCGTAAGCCACTTTGGCGAATCCGACGCATCCCGTATATGCGTGGACGGACTCCACCGTCACTCTTGAATGGTTACAAGGCCATCCAGGTCGATGGTCAACATTTGTTGCTTACCGTGTGGCCAACATCCAAGAAACGGTCCCCGCTAAATGCTGGGGGCACGTACGTTCTGAGTGCAATCCTGCGGATGCGTAACTCCTTCAGAGCTTTTGCAGCACAGGCTGTGGTAGTCTGGGACACATGGTCCAGGCGCCTATCCATATGACGAATATTGAACTAAAGGAGAAAAAGGCAGCAGCACATTTGGTGCAATCGCTCGTATCCTGGGAGCTACTAACAATACATTTTTTAATTAAATTTCTTGTTGCAGGGTGAACAAGCCCATACCATTGCGAAGTAATCTAGTACGGTTGCACCCCTTTCTCGACAAAAATGGACTATTCCGGGTGGGTGGTCGAATTAAGCATGCAGCTGTGGCAAGGAATCGTAATAACAAAGGACTCTCCGCTCGCCAGACTTATCGCACTTGACATTCACAAGCTGACGTTGCATGGTGGTCCTCAAATGATGCAAACAGTGTTGCAACGCCGCTTCTGGGTTATAGCGGCCCGTAGCTTAATCCCACTTGTGTATGGCTGAGCGTGCATGCTAGTTGAAACCTGGTCTAAGCTCGCCGGATCGGGATAGGTGGTGCTAGCCATTTAACTCACAAATGCCATGACGATAAAAATATAATTCATGCACATTTCAAAAACAAACAAAAAAAATGGATGCGTGCAAGGCACACAAGATATTTGATGTGTAAACAGTTAAACCAACTGAATGCCATATACATAAGCTCACATATGTATAGCTATTTATAGGGATTTGATGTATAATCTATATGCTTAGGTAAATAATTCAAATTAAAAGAATTCTTTTATAAAGTTCAAAATTTATTAGATATCCATTATCTTTTATATATGTAATAGCCTAATTCACTATAAATTGCAAATGGCCTTGCATCAATGCAAATGCAAATTTTTGTTCCATATCGCATGTATTTGTTGTTGTGATAGCAGAAATATTTTGCATTTGCACCAAATCGTGAATAGGGCTGATATGTTGTAGTTGAATCATTTTTCTTTTACTCAATGCATCGTGCACGATATGTTCGCATATACGCAACTGCAATTGCATCTTTTTTTCCGCGCTTTAAGTTTTTCTTCCTGTCGATTTGAAATTTTATTAGATTTGAAAATTCATTTTAATAAATTCCATAGCATAGATAGAAAAATCCATTTAATTTTTATAATAACCCAAAAAAAAATGTAGCAATCGAAATACTTCAATTTGGGTGGTTAATAATTTCTCCCATTAAATAGATATTTTTATTCTTATTTACTTTTTCACCTTTTTTTTTGTTGGTGCTCTTGCCAAGCAAAAATAAAAATGACACACACTTAGCAGTGGCGGTGTAAAAATAATTAAATATTTCGATTGCACCTTAAATTTTAGATTTAGTTTTAGATTTCTTTTTTTTCACTTTTTGTTGTATTAGAATTTTAAATTAAACTTATACTAGGTAGATTTAAGATTTATGTTAGAAATTTAATATTAAGGTAGATTTAAGACTTAGTTAGAAATTTAATAAATGTTTAGGTAAATTTAAGATTTTTATACTATTATGTTAAATTTTTTAGAATCTCAAACCCCTTTTTATTTTGTTCTTCGTATTAGAATAGAATGACTTGACTGGTAGTACGTTGAAGCGTCACGTGTTGCTACAAAACATAGCTAATCTTGTAGAGATTTAGATTCAGATGGATTCAGTGGGATTGATGAATGACCGTACTACTGGAGATTGTATTGAGTTGTATTTTTATCAAGTTGTATAACTGGAAATCCTAGGTTTTTATAAATTAATGATTAGATACTACACATATATAAAATTACTAGCAAAATCTCACCTTTTGGGGAAAAAAACTGAATATAAAAAAATAAAAAATATCTTCAAGTCGTGGTTTTAAATTGATTAAGCGCATGCGTGGTGTGGTGGATCAGCTATTCCAGGCCGATGTTTATTCAGAATCTCAAATACACGTGGTTTGGTATGGCCTTTTAGGGCTCCACCCCACACGATGTAAACTTTGCACAATTTAAACTAAGTTATGGTATATTTTTCACAATCCAATTAAACAAATTATTTTATGTTTTATTTTTAATTATGTTTATCAATTTCTCCTTTTTTTCACTTAAGAATATTAGATCTATGTATACCACTTGTCTCGTTGAAATCCACAGAGCAAAAGAAAGAGTGTTTTAAGCGGAAATCCGGGTATACTTTTCGATAGATGATTTTGCCTTTCAACACGTGTCGAAAGCATCGATCGATAACGTATCGAAAATGCTCGTTAAGTCACAGCACAATACAACAGGGTGATATTTGTGTTAAACAAAAGGGTGAAAACAAAATTTAAATAAATGCATATTTTATAAAAATGGAAAAAAGATAAAACCAGAGAAATAATAAATCGCGCTCACACTTACCATGGATTCGATTAGTCTACACACGTTCTTTTTTCCGAAGCGCAGACGACTTTGCTGGCCCGTACTTGTTCAAGTTCTCTGCTGGCTGAGGAGCAAAGGCTACAAAGGGGTACATATCATCAGTTATTTGCATGCATAGCACCGCATTTGGAGCTCGTTAGCGATTTGTCGTCCACAGCTTTTATTAATGCGCTTAAACGATTCGTTAGTCGCAGAAACTATTGCCAACACTTACATTCTAACAACGGAACGAATTTCAACGGTGCTGAGAAAAATTTGCGCATATGGTATGATATGTACCAGTCGGACCCGTCCATCTGCTCCTATTTTGCCAATTCCTCTATTACTTGGCATTTCAACCCACCAAACGCACCACAATTGGGTGGATACTGGGAGGTTGGAATTAAGCGAGTCAAATATCACCTTAAGCGAGCCTTCAGTGATGCCTTGTTAACGTATGAAGAATTCAGCACGCTTTTGGCTGAAATAGAGGCCCGTGTTAACTCCCGCCCACTTCGTTCCCACTCGACGAATGTGAAAGACTTGGAAACCTAAACGCCTGGCCATTTTTTAATTGGGGAACTTTTAAAATCGCTTGCTGAACCTGAAAATATTGAATTCCGGGGATCTTTGGACAAACGCTGGCAAGCCATATTCGCCATAAGGCAGCATTTCTGGCAACGTTGGCGTAACAAGTATATCACCAGCCTCCAGAAGCGCACCAAGTGGTATCGTTCATCACCTAACTTAGAAGTGGATAACATGGTAATTATATCTGACGAGAGGGTACCCCCTACTAAGTGGAAACTAGCTAAAGTCCTAAAGTGTCATCCTGGTTCTAATGGTTGTGTCCGCGTTGTGTTGCTGAAGACCCCTGCTGGCGAATATTTGCGACCTGTTGTTATACTCTGTCGTTTACCAACAAAGCACGATATCTTCTTCGAAAGGAAAGACTAATGAAAATTGATATCTACGTACTCTCAAATTTATTATTGAAATTGTAAAACTTGTTAATTTGTTAAATGAAATTTAAATTTATGTTGAACTCTGTATTCACGTAGTTCAAGGGCGGCGGCATGTTTAGTGATGATTCGATACAAGTAAATACTCGATACTTTTCATTCGATTCAAGTACTTTTTTTACTCGATGTTATACCATAAGTATTTTACTTGGTATCGGGAAAAAGGATCAGTATCGGATACTCGATACTTTTGGAAAATATTTATTTAAAAAACTGGCATATGGCTATACAATATTTAAAATTGTGGATCGTATTAAAATATTTTACAACAATCAATAATATATTTCAAATTGAAGTTAACGTCATATTTATATGATTCACGTGTTTCCAGTAGAAATATCGCAAAACCATCATGTATAGGCGAAAAACTCGTGCTGAATAGTGTAAACTGTATGTGGTATCACAATGGGCCGTTCTGGCCTGAATGTGTTCCTCGACAGCTAGTTAAAAAGAAGCATAATTTAATTAATAATAATAATTTTTTTTTTTTCCCCCCCTAACGTCACTTCTCGTATACAAGTCAGTCGTTTTTATACAGTCCACTTGTCAAGACGTATTAAAGACCATTTGAATACAAATCACGTTTCTTCTTTTTATCAGATTCAACTCAAACTAAAGCAACACATGTTATTTTTTAAATTAATTCATTTTTTCTGGCACTGCTAAAAAGTTTTTTTACTCTTCTTTTAGCACGCGGTTGGACGACCTCGATAGCCTAGTGGATAGTGCACTAGACTTTCATCTGGGAGGTTCGGGTTCGATTCCCGTCTTCGTCTGGTGGTTAATTTTCATAACTTTCTTATATTCACTATCAATATGAAGTGTATGAGAATTATAAGATAGTGTACAAGTACACACATTGGTTGGTAATGGCAAAACCACCAAGCCGATAAAAAATTGCCACACCGCCGTTCGGAATCGGCGTTAAACTGTAGGTCCAACTATGTGGTATCACAATGGGCCGTTCAGGCCTAAGTGTGTCTCTCGACAGCCACTCCAACCTTAGCACGCGGTTACTTTTCTTCTTTTAACACATATATACACTTCACGCTCTGAACTCAAAATGACATGAAAATTTTGCTTTCGGCATGAAAAACAATACTATATATTAAGTTAACGGACGCCAGTAAGATGTAACGGAGAAAATGACACTGTCCTGACCCTGACAGCGCCCCGACCATGACGACACTGCTCTACCTATTTACTTTCGCCTCGATAAAAAAAACAGTAAACAGAAAATTGCTGGTTTTGAGAAATGTCACTTAACCCTTTGACACCCGCATTTTACAATCATCACAATTAAATTTCATCCCTCTACATTGATTTGCTTGTCCTTTATTAAATGTTAAAAAAATATAGCATTGGAGCTGTGAATAGCCACTGGATAACCCGCTTCCTTCAATTTTTTGATTTCTATATTCTCTTATCTTTTATAAACATATTTGATAAAGAAAATTTTCGCTTAGTATAATTTAACGCATTTTTTTTCAAAATATAGTGCAAAAAAAAAGCAAAAAATTACTTAAGCCCGAAATTATAAATGTTCGGTAATCAGAGAACGTGAAGAATACCTAACAGAACCGAATACGGATAGCGTTATTAGTAAAATTTGTTTAACCCGTTATTTATGCGACATAAAAGTGAATGTTGGATATACGCAACATCGGGTATGAAAGAGTTAACATAGCAGCAGAGAAATCTAAATTGAAAAGACTTCAAAGTTACAAACACAAAGTGTATTGAACGGATTTGTGAGGCAGTTGTATATGTTGCGTTAACTTACGTTAAGTTATTATAATTGGACCTTTACCTCTGTGTTACTTCTAGATAATGGCAGTAAAATGCACAATAAATTAATTAATCACCCAAAATTGACAACTTTTTAGATATTTACTGTCTCACCTTTAAGCAAATTCTAGCTTATTTTCTGCTGTCGACCTTCACCTACACACACTCCACTCCATGAACCTTTGCTGCTTCTGTTCAACCCCTACCCATTTTTACACATAATTTTTACAATTGCAAATAACCACTTGTACATGTGGTATTTTTTTTGGATGTATTGTATTATAAATCTCTTCATTATCTTGTGTTGTATACATAGTGGAGATTTGTAAATTCAACCTTGTGTTATATTTTCTAACAGACAAGTTGAAGTAAAAACCTGAACAATAACAGCAGCAAAATAAACAAGTACAAAAATAAATTGGGCAAGTACCGATAATAAAATACCCTACAAACAACATTCATATAAAAAAAATTGATTCAGTATTCTCCAATATTTTAGCTATTGAGCTTCTTGACTGATTTCGCTTTATACACATAAGAGATGAACGAGATTAGATTCCTCAAGTTATCGCGAAGGATTTAAACTTGCTTCTGTGCCGATCCGGGGTGGCGCCTGCTACTCAGCGGCACAAATAAGAAATAACTGCTGTTTAAACCTTCCTTTATTGTACAAGAGATTTTTTTTTCTAGCACTTCAGAAGCACAAATTTGATTTTGGCCGAGATTTGGGACTAGAGTTGATCGTAAGCGCATTTTCATTGACGGCTTCAAAATGGAAAATGGTTCGGGATCAGGAGACTTCATTGAAAATGACTAAGTCCATCTGCATCTGTATCCTTAGCATTTATCTCTTTGGGTGCGTGCTTCTATTTTTCAAGCAGAAGTTTTTACAATCACAACATGAAAACTGGTTCTGCACTGAAAATCTAGACTTAAATGGAAAATGGTTCGGGATCAGGAGACTTCATTGAAAATGACCAAGTCCATCTGCATCTGTATCTCTAGCATTTCTCTCTTTGGGTGCGTGCTTCTATTTTTCAAGCAGAAGTTTTTACAATCACAACATGAAAACTGGTTCTGCACTGAAAATCTAGACTTAATTGTGTTGGAAAAATAATAAAAAACGTATCCGCCGACCTCCTGGCCAGGAAGGGTTCAGAAACTGTTTTCTTGGGCCATCATTAATGAATGAGTTGATTTGACCCACAATCGTAAATGGAAGGAACTGAGGCTTTAGACAAACATGTTACCTGTTATATCGAAGCGTCTAACAGACTTTCTGTTGTCACTTAACAGAAAGAGCTGTAGGCAGCCCGTGGGATTATATACAGGTGACTTCTCTTAGGCCAAGCATTTAAATATGATCGGTCTAAGAACCAGCACTTTCTGTGCTGCTTGCGGTTTGGAGGAAGAATGCGAAGAGATGGCATATTTATCATATTTTGCACTGGTGTTGAGAGACGAGTACCTGAACTCTTTGACAACGCAAGATCAACTCAGATTCATTAATAAATCTGGTAGATTTAAAGAGTAGCAACACAGGAAGTACGTGGGAGGGAGTCTAATTTCATTCCTCCGCAGAATGATTAAATTTTGATTATGGAAATTTTTTTCATATTATTCAAGTTAAAAAAGTCATCCTATATAATTATGATAAATTCACACAAATTAAATTAATATATTTATTTATCATTATACATGAAAAATTATTACATAGTTCACAAGAAGCGAATACATTCCTACTTTTTTACTCTTTTTGGGAGGTCACAATATTTTGTACAATAGCAATAAGGAGTAAGTTATTTTTAGCTTTGAAGCACTACAAGTGCAATTGGATGAGTTTTATTTGTTTCTACAAAGAAAACAATTCAAAAAAGAATATATCAATTTACTTTGGTCAACAATATTTGAATGTATCCCAATTTTCCGGAGTTACTAATATTTTGTATAAGCGCGTATATATACATATTATCTCCAATAACTTTAACTGATGTGTTCGTTTTAAACTTTAGGCTCTTATTTTATTTTGCCTAATAATGGTTTTTAATTTTTTTGGGGGGACTTAATTTTTAAATTTCCCCATTTCATTCGGATGCTTGTTTATTTTTGTGAGTTGCTTTTAGAAGTTGAGCTTTTTATAAGTCTCGACTCGGTTTTTCACTTTGATTATTTTTTTATGCATACAGTTACGTACATAATAATAATGTGTAATTTGTCTTAAATTCACCAACTCGTCGAATTTTTTTTATATATTCCGATTCCTGATTATGAACATTATAAGCAGTTGTTAACTGATCCAAACTAATGTAACCTGTACACAAAATGTAGGGTGTAATAATAAAGCAAAACATTACGTTTAAGGTCCATGCTACCTCGTTTTCATTTCATTCTTTGCTACACGAAAACTGCAACTGTATATTTTGATTCCCCATCTTTCTCCCTCACTCGGGCATTACATTTATGGTATAAACACAGCCAAAGCAGCCGACCTCAGCTTCAACAACAAACATATAGAATTTTATGAACTTGTATGGCGGCTGCCTGCCGCCTCAGCGACGCTATTCAAATTCTCTCAACTTCATAATGCTTTCTCTCTTGTGCCACATTGTTCAAAAAAAAAAGCCAGTTGCTACCAAGTTTTAGTACGAAAACCTTTGAATTTCTTTCGAGTTTTGCTTTGTTTCTTTCTTTCGCCTTTGCTTTGTTTCTTGATTCTTTTTATGCAAAAATCATTTCTAATGCAGAATCTTGAATTTTTCCTTTTCTTTTTTGCCAATAGACAATCAAATTTATTCTCTCAGAAGAAGTAGGCGGTTTGAGGTCGGCTGCTTTAGTTGTGTTTATACCATTACATGGCTACCAATGCTCAAGTCATAAGTTCATATCTTTCAATTTGTGCAAGAGGGTGCTTCAGCTCCCGAGGGCTTATTAAACGCAATCGGATTTCACTTCTACTTATTTTAATTTCTATTCATCACCTCAACTTGTGTAAGGCATCATGTTGTTTCAATTGAATTGTGGGTTTGTGTATAAATGTATAGCATACTTCATTCGAATGTACATAAATAACGAAGAGGTTTGGGGCAAATGGAGTTGGGGAGGAGTTAGGTTAGCGATACAAATGCGTAAAGGAAAATAAAGTGAATGGGTGGTATCAAATCTTTTTGGATAATGATGATTCCAAATGAGCGTGAAATGCCGCTTGTGTGCAAATGCAACAAAACAATGCATTACAACGAATATAACTTGTGTGTCCTTTACATTTTTTTTTTGTAGTTGTTATTGTTGTTTTTATAGAATGTTTTTAATTAGTAAATGTATTAAAGAACACTGATAAAAACTCGAATCATGCAAATGATTAAACTTAATTCGATGCATTTTGATTTTTCTACAATGGAGATTTAAGTTCAAAATCAGGGTTGTCAAGTTCACAAATTTAATGTAATCCAAAAAGTTGATAGGCTAATACAAAAAAAAAAATTCATAAAATCTGGACGCACTTTAAAGACCACGCTTACATGTAAAACTATAAAATAATTGTTCACTAGCGGATCCGAGTTTTTTTTTTTTTTGCGGCAAACCGGGGAATTTCCCCGATTTGGATTTGAAATTCCTAGAAATCTATATTTTAACAACAAAAATTAAAAAATACTATTCACAATAAAATAAGAGCAACTAATTTTGTTGTTCAATGTTATTGTAACTTTTATTATTCCATTTAATTTGTTTTTCGTCCGTCAGTTAATTTGAGTAGTGCTTAAAAGATGTATAAAAGACTGGAAACGAAAGTACAATGCCAGACTTTAAACATCTATGGTACTAACTTATGATATTACTTGTCAAACGTAGACTAGTTTTTTTAGGTCAACTCTTCTCCAGTTTGTAAAAACTACAAAGTCATTCATCAGCAACCCAGCTGACTTAAAATCTGCTGAGATCAGCGATTCAGAGAAGTTCGTTAAGCCACATAAGGCTCAATAGATAGAAAGGTAACTGCGAGTACAGCCTATGTGGTATTACCAAACTTATAACTTTTTTTCAAGAGATGCACGTGGATAAAATAAGTCGTTTTCGTTTATGACTATGCGGACGACTTCACGCCAAATCAATGGTCGATTGCATTATTAATGTTCAAATATGACACAAAACGCAAATTGTTTACACTACGCTTTCACCGAAACTAACCAGGACCTCTAAACTAGACAAAAACTAGATTTTGGAAAAATCTCCGGATTTTGATCAAATTCTCCGATTTTTCCCTCGATCGATGAATTTCTCATTACGTCGTTTGAATACTCATATTATTTTTATTAATATTTCAAAAAGAGTTTTCAGAAATTCAAGCCCATACGAAAATTTGGCACGCGTCACTTGTCCTTCTGTTTCAAAAAACTGACTGCACAACTTATGGTTCTTTACCAAAATGTTTGCGATCTAAACTCGAAGCTTCACGATATTTATTTAAAAAGTTTTTGGTGAACGCGCCAAACTTTTGTTATCACTAAAGCTTGGCTAAACCAGGAATTTTTAATTCTGAAATACTCTACTAGGGCACCTACGAAATTTATAGAAAAGGTCGTGTTCCTAAAATTGGTGGAGGGGTCTTAATTATTGTGAATACTCATTTTTCATTTGAACAAATTTTTCTATCTGATGTAAATCTTTTAGAATTTATCTGTGTTCGTATTCAACTTGGAAATCTTAATCTTTTTTTCACCTGGTCTTACATACTATGAAATTTATTGTAACTTTCGAAGTTATGATAGTTCTAAATAAATAGTAAAATTATGGATTTGATTTATGATTTTGCATGTGTGTTCAATCAGCCATCTCACCTACGCCTGGTGAACATTAAGCTTGCAGTGGGATACCCGGGTAGTTTTTAAATTGAAAATTCGTCAGTTCTGTTATTTCCATATATATCACTGTGGCTTGGAACCCACACAAGGATTACTTTGAGTTCATTGACTACTTTGTTGAGTAGACGCCTACTACCAAAAGCCACTTTGGAGGTTAGTGTAAACATTCGTATGTATATATGACATTCAGTTGGCTTGATGGTTTACACATCAAATCTCCTGCGTAACTTACACGCACCCATATACTTCTTTTTTTAGTCGAAATAGTGCGATAACATAAGTTTTGTAAAGTATAATCATCATCTTCAGATAAAAAACAATAACGAAATTCAATTTTGACTTAACACATTTTGAAATTACTTACCTCTTTAATCAGTAAATCTGTCCACATGACTGAATTTGCAAGGGAATTAGTGCTGCTAGTACTTTCTACAATCTCAATCAAGCTCGACGTAGCATTACAATCGATTTTTGTTTGCCTATATATACATTCTCGGGAATGCCTTCAACATCAACTATATCGTCTATACAGCTATTGCAGTTATTAATACATGGTTTTGAGTGTATAGAATAACTGGATGAGGGTGATGTGACATATTTTGTTGACGGCGGATGTGGTGGTGATGACGTTGCAGTATGGTAATGTGCTGATGGTGAACAAGAAATTACACGTAAATGTGAAGATATCAAATGTAAATTCTGCGTTAAAGTTTCATCTTCAGTAGTTTCAATATCGACCATTTCGTCATCTTCTGCATCGGCATTCTCGTCGTTTGACGAATGCGACTCTTTAATGTAGGCTACAACGGATCTTGTTAAAAACATGCGAGGTGGTGAGATGGCCTCATTATGATTATTTTTACCTTTAATTAGCAATCGTGATGGCGGATGTGGAAAAAGCAACGAACTAGGCGATGCACAATTGGTATTTACCGAAAGTGCTATCGAAGCAGCTACGTTGGAGGCAATTACTTCATTGTTTGGCACTGAAGCAGCAGCAGCGGCGGCAGCAGCAGTGACGGCGACAGCAGATAATGCCGAGGATGATGATGACGATGCCAATGATGACATGGACGAAACTGATGCCGAAGCTAAAACTGGTCCAGAATATACGGAAGATGAAGCAAGTGATGTAGTTGTACCAGCTACAGCATTCAATGTGTGTTTTTGGTTTTGTTGCAATACCGGCTTAAATGCCGAAGCAGTTAGCAAATGAGGCAAACATGTATCATTTTTTGACTTATTTAGCGGACTGAGATTTTTTTCCAGTACAGCGTCGTCAGGTGAACTAGACACTCTAAAACTTCTTTTGCTGCTTAGAACGTTTGTGTATGATAAAGTATCATGTAAATGACAATTGCTGCCGTTACCAACGCCATCCCCACCACCATTATTACCACTACCACTTATGGTAGGTGGCAAGGCACCTGAGGCTTTTATCCAAGGCAGCGTACAGTTGGGAAATGAAAATGCAGAAGTACTGCTGCCACTTTTTACTTTATGCTGCTGCTGTTGTTGCTGTGCAGCATGTGCTTGCCACATGTAGTCCATCATGAAACTACGTGAAAACGGCATCAGTGAATTGCTCGCTAATTCTGGCGCTACGTGTCTGGCTCGGTGCTACAGTTGTCGGCTGGTGGATATTTAGTGGACGCATAGTGCTAACGTTGGGCACTAGTGATGTCACAGGTCCTAATCTATGATCTCTGGAACGTTTTGGCGATGGATGTGAAGGAATATCATTACGATTAGGGCTTGTTTTCGTCGTGTTAGAATTATGCGCTTGTGACATTTCACCGCTTTGATTGATGATGGAATTAGTATTGTTGCTGGAAACTTTTAATGTTAATGGCGATGACGTCATAGATGAACTGTTATGCTGCATAAGACGTTTGCGTGTACCCCCATTAAACATGGCTTTCACATCTTCCCAGGCATGTGTAATCTCTTCCGGTGGTTGCCCGCTTAGTAGCATATGCCGTCGCCATGAATTAAAATTTGCTGCATCTGGTTGCACATACTTGTCATTGGCACTGACGCGATGTGAGTGGAAAATGAATTTATTTGGAGAAAAGAACATGCCGCAGTAGCTGCATTTAATACACTTGGCACGTGAAGAATTATAACGTGAGGGCAAGAACGATCCTCGACAACCCCATGCGCACTTATGATGAACACTGAACGCGAAATCATCCGGAAGTCTTGGTGGAGCATTATCACCCAGAAAACTTTTATAAAGTCTTTCGGCCTCTCGTCGTGTTATCATCCCACAACGACGAGAACTAACTGGCATAGCGCCAGCACGTCGTAATATTTCTAACTGTACCGGTGTACATTGAACGCATGTAATACCAAGCGCCACGCGCCGATTGTGAATTTCATTGTAACTGAATTGCTTTAGCAGTGTATTGGAAATTTGTGCAAGACACAAACGCTCTTGTCCCTCGATATACAGTGATACGATTGGAATACCATAAAGCAGTACCGTACTAACCTGAAAATATAATGAAGTTTTTAATCCATGGTAATTTATTGTATTGCATTAAAAAATTTTGCGAAAATGTATATCACATTTTGGTTGGCTAAAAACAAAATCTAACGGCTTATGCACAGTAGACTGTGGATAAATGCACACTAAAATTCCATAATTCTGTGCAGTTAAGTGAGTTTTACAGATAAATAAATGTACATTACTCAGTCCTGCCTTAACTTCTGTTACATGTATAAACGCTATCAAAGTTAAATGTAAAATTTTCTTGTACCCAAAAAATGCTAGCGCTCCGATTTTTTTTAAATTTCAAATAAGCACGTATTAAGTTAACTAAACAATTCTCAAAGAAGTAGAAAAATATCAAATATAATTTTCCAACACATTGCAAAATTTTAGCCCAATACATATATGGTTTTATACTAAAATTGTGCGCTGCATTGCATAGGTCTAAAATGAATTTCGAGACTCTGGAATTTGATTTTTATAGAAAATGTTCGGTTTATATAGAATTTTAAAGACACTTGGAATTTTTGTAATCATTTTTTCTGTGAAAATTGGTACTCAGGGTTTTTCGTACGAGGAGTTAATTTTTGATATATATTTTTAACTCAGGCGTCCAATAGGGAGCGCTATCGAAAATTTTTTTTTTACAGTTTTCAGTGCTAATTTTATTCAAAAACACAAATTTTTCTTTATTTTCTTTCTTCATTCATTTATTTATTTATTTATATTCTTTTTGACAATGAAGATTTATTATTTTTTGCCGATACTTATAAAAAAAAAACCATGTAAAATATTTAAATATAACTCCGGTATCGGTTTTCAAATGGCCCCGGCCTAAAATCCATAAAGCCGTAACTACAGAAATTTTCAAAATCGACTTTTTGAATTATTTCGATGCACCAACTTGCCTACATGTCACTGCAAAATTTCAAACTTCTATGCCCAAAAATAACGGCTTTATTAACGAAATCTAAAAGGCGGTAACTACAAGTACATGAATTTAATAAGCAAATAAAGGAAACCAAATATTTCAATATTTTTAAGTACCTAAGTGATACTAAACCTTCACAATTATATTCTTCTTAAATCTACAGTATTTTTTATTTGAAAATATTTTTGGCTTCTTCTGCAATAAATTAAATGCGTAATTACGGCTTTTTAGATTTTAGATGACGATGTAAGTTTATTGTAAACAATTAAATTGTTGGTCCACATCCTATATAGTATATCTTTTAAAATTTAGCAATGTGTAAAAAAATAATGTACAAAAATGTTTTAAAATAGAGAGCATCTTTATTTGATATTTTTGGTTGCTCTTTCCATTTGGATATATTGCTATTACGGATTGGATATAAGCCTATTTTCAGAATTTTTTGGAATTCCTGATGGGTGCAACAAAAAGTTTGATTTTGTCGAACCGTGTTATAATTCTGAATAAACTTACTTTTGAGTATATATTTTGCATTACACGTCAAAAGCCGATTAAAATAAATGCAACTGCAAGAATTCAGCATAACTAACGTAAATGAGGGTAATTCGGATCGATGTATATAATTCGGATAGATTTTGTTGTGCTAATAACTCTTCTTTGGTATTTTTTAAAGTTACGTCCTTTTTCGAAACGAACGAGAATTATTTCCCTTTTTTAATGGTATGCAACACTTATTTCAATTATTTCAAATTAATCAGTTTGGTACAATTTGGTACAATTCTACCAAAATTGGTAAATTTTTTTTTATTTTTCTGCGTTTGGTACATTGGTACATGTTTTTGAAATTTGGAACATTCTGTAGGCAAAGTTAGCTTTTATAATAATTAAGAATTGTAAACTTATGTTCAAAATATTTTTTGTTGAAAAAGTTAAAATTTAAATATAAATAATATATAAAACTATTTTTAAAATACAAAATATATTTCAATTAGTGTGTTACTTTTTATTAAGGATGTAGTCTGGTGTTCCGGCCTAATTTTTAAGGTTATTTCTGGAGTTTTTTATTATAACAAAATAAAATACGATCATTTCATTTTTTTTATAAGTTATTATTGATATCTTAAACTGTACAAAAAAACGTTTTTGGAGTTTATTTTACGATATTTTTGTAGTGTTTTTACGGTGTGGGACTGGCCCAGGTGATTACAGTACTTGAAGTCTTCTTAAACAAAAAATTTAAATAGATTATTGTTCTGTAGGTTTGTCATTCTACCAGGTAGTAGATTTAAACATTTGGAATAAAACATAACAAAATGGAGAACTTCCAATTTTTTTTTTTTTTAAATCGCGTTTTTTTTTTTTGTTGAAAATCGTTGTAAAAATAGGAAATAATGATTAAAAAAAAAATTTATTTTTTGAAAATCGAACACCAGACTTATAAATAACATTTAATGTTTCGATGAAGGCTGTATAGAGACACGCTTCGGAACTAGAGGGTTTAGAAAAAATATTGAAAATTAAATTTTTGGGATAGTTTTATTGTACTTATGTTCTTTTAGTTAAGTCATTAAAATTTTGTATTTTTATCTATCTAGTTTTGAAAATAAGTATTTGATTTTTGTAATTTTTTTAACTATTTCAATTTAAATAAAAAACATTGAGAGATATCACAAAATTTAAGCGCAATCAGTTCATTAGCTTTGGAGATATCGTGGCAGCCATTTCAAAAATTCTGTTTTGAGAAAAACTAGTTTCAAAGTTCAAATATGCATGACTGCTGTATCAGGGCCTGTAACTTTCAATCGACTGTGAATTTCAAAGAATCCTTTTACACATATATTCTAGAGCGGTTTTAGCCAAAACAATTTCCAAAATTTTTGACCTCCTTGAAAGTAAAAAAAAAAAGTGAAGCGCCAGTAATTGAAAATGTCGCCTTCTCTAACAGTTCACGCTTCTGCTGCCTCTAATTGCATTAGCTCCAGTAGGTTAGGTTAGGTTGGAGTGGCTGTCGAGAGACACACTTAGGCCTGAACGGCCCATTGTGATACCACATAGTTGGACCTACAGTTTAACGCCGATTCCGAACGGCGGTGTGGCAATTTTTTGTCGGCTTGGTGGTTTTGCCATTACCAACCAATGTGTGTACTTGTACACTATCTTATAATTCTCATACACTTCATATTGATAGTGAATATAAGAAAGTAATGAAAATTAACCACCAGACGAAGACGGGAATCGAACCCGAACCTCCCAGATGAAAGTCTGGTGCACTATCCACTAGGCTATCGAGGTCGTCTAGCAAATAATATAAGAAACCCAAAAATTTTATAACAATAATAACTTTTGTACTGGTAAGTATATTTATATAATTTATATAGGGTATTGTTCACTAAAGTTTGGTAAAAATAAGCCCCATTTTAGAAAACATACTAAGAAAAAAATTAATTTCTAAAATCGATCCGACTGTATGCGTTTTTCTACTTGCATATAGTTCGGATCGACGATCCGAATTACCAGCTGTTCATGCACCACATTATATTTCTATATCTATCACCTTATGTATTTTATTAACAGTTCCTATTTATCTATTATAAAACCTAACTCACACCACTACTGTGCAAGTTAACCGAGAGATTTAATTACACGGTTATAAGAAGAGAGAGCTAGAGAAGTACCGTTTTCGGAGTCTCTCGGTTAGCTTAACTTTCTTGCTTAGTTATAAGTAAACTTGAATTTTGTAAATCACTCATGTATAGTAAATTGCGCGAGCGAGTAATAAACTTATTTTTTTCTATATCAAGAACTCGCCTTTTCCTCATACATATTTTTGGCGCCCGAGCAGGGACCAAACGGTCACCCATTTTTCGTTTTTACACAAAAACGCGTTAAAATTTCCAATTTAATTTTTATTTGATTTTACGCTCAATTAATATGGCAACGGAGCTGGAGCGAGTTAATGCAATTGTAGAGGAGAAAACAAGTCTGCTGCAAGAGATCACGAAGCTTAAGGACAAAATACAAGGTCATGAACAGCAGCGTATGTCTCAAGAGTATGTCAAGGTGATATTAGAATGGTTGGATGACTTTTATGCCATTTTTAATAACAACCATAGCAAAATACTCAAGCTCATCAAAGATGGCGACATCGATTTCGACGCCATTTCATACACAGCAAATGATTTCGAAGGCATCTATTTCACTTTCAAAGGTTTTTTGTATGATTCCATTCCAACCAATCTTACCATTTCGCCAGGCGCCTTCAACAGTACATTCTTTAATTCTGCGAGCCGCAACGACACGTTATTCAGTGATGCTAAGTTGCCAAAAATCTCAGTGCCAACCTTCTCAGGTGACTATTTAAAATTGTTTTCATTTCGAGACCTCTATACTTCGTTCGTGCATAACAACTGCACACTTAGTAAGATTCAGAAAATGTACTACCTAAAAAACTCAGTCACTGGTGAGGCTGCGCACCTAATTAAGCACATTTTCGCAACCGAAGCAAATTACGAGCTTGCTTGGGAAACTCTGGAAGAAAGGTTTCACAACAAACGCATGATAGTTGATACGCTATTAAAGAAACTTTTGGCAGTACCAAAATGCACTCCCGCTTTGCATTTGGCGATTCGAACGTTTTTTGATACTACTAAAGAATGCCTTGCCTCCTTGATGAATCTTAATGTGCCCACAGCGGATTGGGATCCTCTTATAGTCCATTTAACAACTCATAAATTAGATTCTGATACAAGGAAAGGCTGGGAGCAGTCGCTAAGGGCATGAGTTTCCGACTTTAAAGTAACTAATTGATTTTCTGGAAACATTGTTTCGCACTCTAGAAACACTTAATAACGACAGCGCTCAAAGGTCGAAAGCAACTTGCGCGCCTCATCGTCACAATGTGAAAAATTTCAATTTAATAAAAGCCACTACATGCCCATACGCCACTACAGTCGCATATGCCACTAAAAACTTTCATTCCTCCAGATATGTTCTCAATCGCAAATATTACGATGGCTGATCCTAAATATTTTAAGACGCGCTCAATCGATCTAATTTTAGGCGCTGATATTTATGGTTTCATACTTAAAGAGGCTCAGATCAAAACTGATTCTGGTCTCATCTTCCAAGATATTCATTTTGGATGGGTTGTATCTGGGCCCATGCTATCGTCAGCTGATGTTACTACAATCACCACTCATTACTGTCTTATTGATGATCAAATCAAACTTTTTTGGGAGCAAGAGGAATTGCCACAGACACAGCCGCATTCTGCCGAAGACATGGCTCGTGAAAAATACTTTGCTTCTACTCACAAACGAGACAAAACGGGTCGTTACATCGTCTCACTCCCATTTAGAGCGCATCTAAATGGTGAAACCATACCCAAATTTCATAATTCTCACATCGGCGCTCTAATCCGATTGAAACATATGGAGAAAACTTTTCAACGGAAGCCAAATCTTCACTCAGCCTATGTAAAATTTATGAGAGAGTACAAAGATTTAGGGCACACGCACTTGGTCGGCGAATATCCACAGCATATTGATACTCGTATGGAGTCGTACTGCCTGCCGCACCATGGCTTAGAAAAGTTGAGCAATAACCTGTCCACTGAAGCTTTCATCGCAGCATTTCGGCGCTTTTTTTCGCGCAGAGGACGGTGCACGCAACTGTATTCTGATTGTGGCACAAATTTTGTTGGTGGCAGCAGTATGCTAGAAATCATGCATCAGCGTAACACCGCATCAATATCAGAAGACCTTAGGGTAGTTTTTGCTAGCGAAGGCACTACCGGGAACTTTATTCCGCCTGCATCCCCTCATTTTGGAGAGCTATGGGAGGCTGGAGTAAAGTCCACTAAATTTCATTTGAAGCGCGTAATAATAGATCGTATTTTAACCTTTGAAGAGTTGGCCACGTTCATATCGCAAGTTGAGGCGTGCCTCAATTCACGTCCACTCTGTCTGCTCAATGAAGATGTTGAAAGCTGCGACGCGCTTACACCGGGACACTTTTTAATTGGCGCACCCACTTTTAACATTCCAAATGAAAAACTGCTTGACTTTACTACTACTGGACTCAGTCGCTGGCATATGGTTGAGTATATGAAGCAACATTTCTGGCAGCGTTGGTTCTCTGAATATCTCAGTCGTCTTCAAAGCCGCCCAAAATGGGCCACCACTCACACTAATGCAAAAATTGGTGACCTAGTACTGCTGTACGATTAAAGATGCCCGCCAGGAAAGTGGCCGCTAGCACGCATAGCTGAAGTGCATCCAGTTGATGGGTTAACTCGAGTGGTAACTTTAAAATGCAATGGCAAGCTCTTCAGGCGACCTGTCCACAAAATTTACTTCCTTCCTAACATTGAGCCTTGGAACTCAAAGGAAGATATGAATGTTGAAGGCAACGGCGAAGTGGCTCCGAGTCCCAGCGCAGCCAGGCAACCAGGCGACAAAGCAACAACCTTCAACGGCCTTGCTGACAGCAATCATGATCTTCCAACTTGTTGAAGTAATGTCGTCCTTGGGCCCGGGAATATTCATGCACCGCATTATATTTCTATATCTATCACCTTATGTATTTTATTAACAGTTCCTATTTATCTATTATAAAACCTAACTCACACCACTACTGTGCAAGTTAACCGAGAGATTTAATTATACGGTTATAAGAAGAGAGAACTAGAGAAATACTGTTTTCGGAGTCTCTCGGTCAGCTTAATTTTCTTGCTTAGTTATAGGTAAACTTGAATTTTGTAAATCACTCACAATTTACTATATTGTGCGAGCGAGTAATAAACTTATTTTTTTCCATATCAAGAACTTTTCCTCATACACCAGCAAATGAGGTGCTTGCATAATTACAAAATTTAGAAAAACTATAGTTTTAATTAATTAAAGTTTTTTAGTTGTGATTTAGATATAATAGATATAATCAAAAAATATTTTTTTTTATTGAAATATTAATTGAAATTAGTAACGTTTCTTAGAGTTATACCAATGAAACTAACTAGTAATTTTTAGTCAAATTCAAAATGAATTATATTTTGAAAACTAGTTTGTGTTAAATGATTAAAATTTCAAATGTGTAAAATGTAAGAATAACTGTAACGTAAGTGTAAGATAACTGTAACGTCGAGTTCCCCTCTTGCTCACACTACTGTGCGACATGACTGTGCTACTCTAAACAACAAACAGAAGAGAGGGAGAAATTAAAATACGAGCGGAGTTTGTTTGTTTATGTTTCGATCAATTTACTCACACATATATGTACATACGAAAACAAAATGTGTGTGTACATTTATTCGTGGCAGAATTATTTGTTGGCGTTAAACGTGTGGAGATCGACTATACCAGTGCTGTCGCTCAATTGAAGTTTTTCACTTCACTTTCAAGCCTGACATACTCACTTCCTCTTTCATAAAAACACTTCGGTTTCCCAGTTTCAATGAAAGACTAAAATCTATAAAAAAAAAAAATTTGAATATACTCATCTCTGTAATATGCTCCGGTTGTAGCCAGATCGGTGTGTTTGAATTTATATCCCCTATAAAAAATAAAATGATACTATTTAGCATACATCCTTTAGTATATTCTGAATTGAAATATGTCAATTTCTTATTACGCATCAAAAAACACTTCACTTTTTTAAAAATCACTTAGATTTTTTAAGAATTTCACTTCACAAAAAAATTTCAAAACGACACCCCTGGACTATACCATACAAGCAGAGAAGTCGCCGTAGCAAACACAGGCCTTTGATGGGTTTTGTACTCCGTTAGTTAGATTGGATTAAAATTAAATATTTTTTTGAATATAAAAACAATACAAAATGATAAGGAATCAATGTTTCAATAAAGGTATAAACAAAATGTAGTGAAAATGATAGCAAACCACGGCATTATAAAAATTTTGCTTTGTACATTAACCTTAGAAACCAAGTTTGGGTTTCTGGAATTTGTATTGGATAGCACTGTTTTGAAACTGGAATTGTTGGCATTGTATCGGATGGCATTGATAGAACTGTTGTGTCCATATCAGTATCTTCAATAATGACACCAATATGCGAGCAAGTGTCATACCTATACCCATTGCGTTTAAGCCTACAGTTGGCTTTGACAGCCTCCCCTTTAGCAAAAATATCAAGGGGTGGTAAGTTGAGCAATGCATCCAAGGATGGGCCAGGTGTTGTACGAAAAGCTCCCGTACAACAAATGGCCACAGTCTTTTGAAGTCTGGCAAGAGCTTTCCTAACGCTGTCAACATTAAGTCTGCTCCACCAGACTATGGATGCATAGGTGATGATGGGTCGAATCATAGCCTTATAAAGCCATAAGACTTTATAAGGTGATAAGCCCCATGTTTTGCCAAAAATAACCTTACATTGACAAAAAGCTGCCAATGCCTTGGATACCTTTAGCTCAACATGAGAACGCCAAGGAAGTTTGGTATCTAGAATGACTCCTAGATATTTCGCTTCTTGGGATAACTGAATAGTGATTCCTCTGAGTACTGGTAAAACAAGACCATCAATTTTCCTTCTCCTAGTGAAAAGAATAACACCAGTTTTAAGAGGGTTAACCGATACCCCGTTTGAGCAACACCAAGAGTCAATCATATTCAGGCCAGTTTGGGCTTTCCTACAAACATACCCGACCGATTGGCTCGTGTTTAAGCAGGCAACGTCATCGACATAGGCCTGTGTGTAGATACCCGACTCATTTAGGGGAACAACCAGAGAGTCAACCAGCATTCATCACCAGAGAATACAGAGAATTGAAAGTCTTTCATCAGCTGATTACTCACACATGGATTTTGTTTAGTAGTGTGCATTCTCTGCCCAAATAAAAACCCCACGCTGGCTTCTCTGCCCAAGTAAATACCCAAGATATACCACGATTTTGTTCGCATAGTGCTGCTGAGTTGCCGCTTTTTTAGTACCTTTTTTTCTAAAATATTCCTTTTTTATGAAAAATGCTTGATTATTATGAAATCTAGTTTTTATATGATGAAATTGCTTTGTAAGGATCTGAAATTTGCATCAATTTCGACCCCACAATTGTTATTATTTTGTACATATTTTTACCTTGAAATAATTAAATATTGAATTTATAAAAACACAATTACATATTTAACACTAACAATACAATAAACAAACGGAAACAGTACGGGACATATACAGAAAGAATAAGTATAAAAGGACATGCATTACACAGAAGAAATCACTCAGACTCAGACTTAGACTGTGGCACAGGTCATTTCTTCTTCTCTTTGTTAGATTATATGAAATACTCCTTACGGTTGCGTCAGCACGGAAGGATAAGGCTTAGACATTGGTAGCTAATATCAAACGAAGCGACAGCACGTTTGATTCCTCTTTAATTCTCAGAAATCGGTCAGGTATTTATTGGACCTTGCGAGTGAGACATCACACCAAGGTATAAAAAGATCAGGTATTCATTAAACACCAGGGTGTGCGACAGCCTCACTGGTGTAGTATAAACAAAGTTGCCACTGACCATACAGCAAACGACAAAGACTTAGCCATCGTGTCACGAGGACACGCATCGTAAATACAGGAACAGGAACGAGCGGCAACGAAGCCACAGCAAGAAACCCGAGCGCCAAGAAAGGCAAACAAAGTGAAACGAGCACGAACGAAGGCGAACGAACAAACAACATACGAGGTACTAAGGATAAAAATACTAACGAATCAAGTGTAAATAAAATAGCAGTGAAGAATAGCAATAAACAAGTGAACCGAAATAAATCGTAAGTTATTATTTACGCACCCTGGTTACTCGCTGAGTATACCCTGACAAAAAGAAAAGGAACCAGAAAGGTTCGTTACAGCTTAAAATAAATTATTATTGATAACTTAAAGAACAGATAAAGTGAATACAAATTAAGATTATTCACGATTATTGCATTTTTAGGCTCCTACATAAATCTTAAATAATTCAATACGGTTGTTCCAATTATTATAATTTACTCATAAGAACATATTTAAAATGTTAAACATTTCGGCTCAGTATAAGGAGTGCACTGCTTTGAATGTTATAAAGCTTGCGGTAAAAACTAAGCCAACCCAAATATGTATATTGAAAAAAGTCGAAAAAACGATCTAGATAGTGCAGAATTCTTCCAAATATTTTAAGTCTTCCTATAAGTGAAAACCTAATTATTTTATTTAATCCAAAATAAAAATCAGTTTATTTTAACGCTTTTCTTCACTTAATATTTCCAAAAATATTTTTGAAGTTTTGTAGCAAGCTTACATCAAATGACAGGTTGAAATCAAATACGAAGTAAAAAAATTGTAGCTAGCGAAAGCGCATTAAAAATGTTGGAGTACAAAAATGAAACACAAATTTATTTCAGACTATCAAATGTTCTGCAGAAAGATGAAAACATAATTCCCTAAAACTCATTATATGGATCTTTGATTTTTTTGGTAATCATATAATTTTAAAATAATATTAAAGATTTTAAAGAATTCCCTAGAAATTTTTAATCAATTTTCAAGTGATTTATAATAACAGTGAATATTTAATCAAATTAAATTAAATAAAAAATGCCCCGAAAACGAAAATGTGTAATGGGGTGCGGGGCTGAAAGCAGCCTTTTTGAGTTTCCTAATGAAGAATTCGACTTAATCAGGTATTTTTACAATTTACTTTTAAAATTATTATTCATTTTAGTTATTTTGACTAAAAAAATACATAGTGCAGAAACGTTTGTACGTAGTGAAAAAGTTTTTTGTTTACAAACACAGTATAGAAACGTTTGTGTGCACTGAAAAAATTATTGCTATTTTTATCTACCCAATATATAATACACATTCATAAATTTACTGCAAACTTACATTAGTAAGGTCGTCATGCCATCAGTCACTCAAGGGGACCAACACGTATTTCGGTATATCGTGTACGTGCCGTAATTGAGTGATCTGATGGTAGTGTGGTCTATCACCTCCACGCGGTGACGGCTGGAAACTGCTGCATATCAGATGACTGCTGTGACCTGTCATCGGCGAATGACATGGCCCATCTGATATCTGATATTGCAGCAGGCTAAGATAGACCAGGCGGAGGGAGCTGACCCTCTTAAGTAAAAGCTCCCCTAATCCAGGGTGTCCTGCGACCCGTGCCCATTGGCTTGGCAGCCAGGGGATTAGCTTCAGTAGACCGTCTCATATAGTTCCAACGTTTGTTTTTATGTAGGTATACGTACCTATGTGAAATCAGCACGTGAGAACCATAATGAGTGGAATGCTGGGGCTAAAAATAGGCTGTCTTCTAACGGAGCCTCTCTGGTATTCACCCCATCCTTTGAGGAGCCCCCGAAGGACCCTAAGAGGGTTAAGCTGCATAGCCAACCCCTTAGTAAGTCTTTCAGTGAGGTCCTTAAAGATCGCTTGACGCTGGCGGTCATCGACAGAGCCATTGACGATGGTGCCATCAGCCCTTCCAATTGGAAGCTGGTTCAGTCCAGGCTGATGAAGGTCTATTATGAAGTACTTTATAGTAACCCAGGACCTGCACCATCGTGCCGAGACGCTGGTTGGCATCAAGGCTATATTAAGCTGATGGCTTGCAGTGACGAGAGGTCAGTAGTTCAAAGCTGCGGTCGCCAGGCTTGGGGAAGTCTGGCCCGGCGCCAAATTAGAGGTCGTCCCCAAGGATCAAATCCCAACACGTCCCCGAACTCGGGCTTGGATCCCTGTGTATCCTGCTGATCCACAGGAGATCCTTGATCTTATAAAAATTGGCAATCCGGATCTTCCAACTCATCACTGGAAGGTAGCTAAGCTGGAGGAGCCTCGAGGTGACCACAGATGCGCCTGCATAGTGGTTAACAAAGATTCCTTGGCTCCTTTGGCGAAAACCGGAGGTGTGATTAACTACGGTTTCGAGTTGATCACACTGAAGGTCTACAAACAGGATGAGTTGGAAGACACCGACGTTGCCACTAATCCGGATTCGCTTCTCGATCGGGGCGAAATCCTACCCTGAAGATCCAGAGCCAGATACCGCTGCGAACGATGATTTGTTGTCGCAGTCGGAGCTGGTTCGAGATTTCTTTGACCTTCTTACGGAGGACACACTACTGCAGTCCGATGAAGAGGACATGGACTCCACCGTTGTGGAGTGTTCTGCCACCGCTAGCCATGCTTCGGGTAGTGCAGATTAACCTCCATCACTGCAAACTGGCTTCGGCCAACCTTCTTCTTCGCCTGATGTCAGGAGGAGAAGATATCGCATTGATCCAAGAACCTTGGATCACCAACTATCAGGTAAGAGGACTCAGTAACACTGGGTTCAAACTTTTCTATGTGCGAGACAAAGGGAAACCTCGATCTTGCATCTTAGTAAAGAAAAACTTGAACGCTAATATTCTTTCCAATTACAGTAACGGAGACACAGTCACGGTGGGCCTGGAACATCCGAACGGCGAATTCTGGGTCACATCAATATACTTGGCCCATGACCATCAAGGGTCTCTCCTGCCTTCTCCATTGGAAGAATCAATAAGAGAGGCAAGAAAGCGGAACATCTCACACATTGTCGCCGGAGACGTGAATGCTCACCACACATCGTGGGGAAGCAGCGACACTAACACACGGGGTGAGTTACTTTTTGATTATTTATTAAGTACTAATCTACTAATCTGTAACATTGGCACAGAACCTACCTTTATCACTAGTAACAGGCAAGAGGTACTAGATATCACACTTGCATCTGAACTACTATCTCGAAAGGTTAGAGATTGGAGAGTTTCCAATGAGAACTCCTTCTCCGACCACCGTTAAATACAATTTAGTCTCGAGATACAACAGCCTGAATTGCCGGTTTTCAGAAATCGTAAGAAGACCGATTGGCTGTTGTTTAAGGACACTATAAACCACTCACTCAGCTCAATTGCAATTGAGCAACCTTCAAATGCACATGAACTCGACAATTTGGTCAATGTGCTTACCTCTTCTTTTAAGCACGCTACTGAGAGCTGCTGCCCGATTGTATGGCCACGCGGCAAGCAAAAACCACCTTGGTGGTCTACTGAGCTCAGCTCTCTAAGGTTGGAATGTCGTAAAGCCTTTTGCACAGCTAAGTACAGTAGGTCAAATGACGACTGGACTTTCTATAAAACCCTTCTCAAGGTATATAAGAAAGAGACTCGTAAGGCCCAGCGTAGCTCCTGGGAAAACTTTTGCGGAAGCATAAGTAAATTTTCAGAGGCTTCGAGGCTTAGGAGGATCCTTTCTACTAGTCCCAGTATTCCGAGCTTTTTCCAAAAAGTGGACGGGAACTGGACAACCAGCAGCGAGGAATCCTTGGAGCTCCTATTCGATACTCACTTTCCGGGTTGCTCCAAGGATAACCTTGCACCCACCCTTTCACATATCCCTGAGACTGTTTCTAACAGCCCCCTGGGACATTCTATCATTGATAAGAATAAAATTCGGTGGGCAATCAACAGTTTCAAGCCATTTAAGTCCCCAGGACCGGATGGCATCATACCTGCTGAATTGCAAACCGTCTCTGAAATTGTTCTTCCTTGGTTAGAAACTATTTTTAAGGCATGCCTGCACCTATACCACATTCCCTCTAGCTGGACTGTGGTGAATGTAACCTTTATCCCTAAGGCAGGGAAATGCTCTCACAGCAAACCCAAAGACCTTAGACCAATAAGTCTTTCATCATTTCTTTTGAAAACACTGGAAAGGCTGATAGACACCTTTATTCGGCATAAGGTCGACCGAGATGTACTATCACAGTCGCAACATGCGTACTGCAAAGGCAAATCGGTTGAAACGGCCTTGAATTCTCTAGTTTTCACTATTGAACAGGCCCTTCACTTCAGGGATTACACTTTGGTGGCTTTTCTCGACATCGAGGGGGCCTTCAACAATGTCTTTCCTGAAGCGATCATTCATGCTCTCGAGACCCTTGTGGTGGAGGCTCCTTTGAGGAAACTTATACACTCCTTACTTACAAGGAGGGTTATCAAGTCGAAATTGGGGGGCTCTTCCATAACAAGGTATGCTCACAGAGGCACCCCCCAAGGGGGGGTACTCTCGCCTCTTCTCTGGACACTTGTAGTCAACGGATTGCTTCTATCCCTAGAAGAAACAGGCTGCAAAGTGATTGCCTATGCAGATGACATAGCCATTGCTATATCAGGCAAATTCCCCAACACACTAGGAGATGTTATGCAATCTGCTCTTAACATTCTCACGAAATGGACAGGAAATTGTGGACTGAGCGTCAATCCGCAGAAAACCGAACTTGTCCTCTTTACTAGAAGGTACAAAGTACCACCCTTTATTGCACCTTCACTCAATGGCACTAGGCTTGTTCTCAATGAAGAAGCTAAATACTTAGGCCTCATTTTAGACAAAAAACTCAGCTGGAAGCAAAATACCCGATGGCGGGTAGATAAAGCAATAACAGCGCTTTACTCGTGCAAACGAGCAATAGGAACCAAATGGGGTATGCAGCCGCACGTGGTTCACTGGCTATATACTTCCGTAGTCAGGCCCATATTGATGTATGGTGTTGCGGTCTGGTGGACGGCTTTGGACAAGGCAATTCATATGAATATGCTTTTGAAAGTACAAAGAACTGCTTCACTCTGTATCACTGGTGCACTAAGAAGCACGGCCACCAAGTCCTTGGATATCATGCTTCACTTCCTTCCTCTTGACATTTATGGCAAACATTGTGCAGCCAGTACTGCCCTGAGACTAAATTCCATTTCGGAATGGTCAACAGGCAGATCAGGACACTCCACGATCCTAAATAATTTTAGTTTCGTACCTAAGACAATTGATTACACCCTTGCGAAACCAATCTTCAACGACAAGTTCGACACTCTTATTCCTGATAGACAGGAATGGGAGAATGGAGAGCGGTTTCAAAAGGATTCTACCCACTTCTATACTGACGGCTCTAAACTGAATGGCAGAGTTGGAGCTGGCATCTTTTGTGAAGAGCTGGATGTAAATTTATCCTTCAGGCTGCCTGATCACTGCAGTGTATTTCAGGCAGAGGTCACGGCAATCAAGGAAGTCACGTACTGGCTGAGGTATAACGTGATATCCAAGAGGGATATATGTATTTTTACCGATAGTCAGGCAGCTATAAAATCCCTTGAATCTGTCTACCTTACTTCTAAAATAGCTCTTAACTGTAGAGCGTCTCTTAACGAAATGTCCGATCAGTTCAACCTGCACCTAATTTGGGTGCCGGGGCATATAGGTATACCGGGGAACGAAACTGCTGACGGGTTAGCTAGAAAAGGAACACTGTTGCAAATCACTCCTGACAAGGAGCATATAGGCGTTCCTATGGCAACGTGTAAACTAAGGCTAGCCACGAATGCAATAAAACTTACTAACGAAAGGTGGTCACTGGAAAACACCTGCAAAACTACTAGACTCATTTGGCCTAAGCTGGATAGTCGCCGGACAAATGACCTGATACACTACATCAGTACTGTGACTTGGGTGATTACTGGACATTGCCCCATTGGAAGACATGCAGAAAGACTGGGTCTTCCATATAGAAATCATTGCAGGAGCTGTGGCAACGAGGAAGAACAGGAAACTGTAACTCATCTTTTATGCGAATGCCCAGCTTTGATTCACGTACGAAAGAAACATCTGGACAATTTTGTCTTCGATGACCTTAAAGACTTGACTAACATCCAAATCAGACACCTACTTAACTTCCTGAAAGGTACTCAACGGTTCAATGGCCTGAATTAGAGGGATAGGGACTTCGCTCCTTTTGTATGGTATCGCAATGGGCCTGTCTGGCCTAAGTGTGCTGGCGCTCGCTGGCAGCCATTTTAACCTAACCTAACCTACATTAGTAAATTAGCAACGCAAACAAATTTAAAAATTCTGTTTTAAAATATTTTGCACAAAAATTGGATGAAATATTAAACTTAATTATTATTATGTTATTATATTCAATGAAAATATTTAGTTTTAAGTTAATTAAATTTATCATTATCAATATGAAGCTAGTGCTTAAATATAAGTTAAGAACTTGTTGTACTAGCAATACGTAATAAATAAATAGGTTAGGTTAGGTTGGAGTGGCAGCCTTCTACTTGAAAGCACACTTAAGCACATAATAGTAATAATAAATAAATAAATAAATAAAGAATAAATAAATAAAGTATTTGAAAAAAGTTTAAGGCAATGAAAACAAGAAGACAGGCGAGTTTCTATATTTTTCTTACTACCAATTTTTTCTATCTCTCTTATTCAGACAGGCGTTCATGATTGCGCCCGTGTGATCAGCCACATATAAAAAATTACGTAATTGAGAATAAATATAACTAATTTAAATTAATGAATATTAATGTATTATTTTATAAATTGAATATAATTTCGTGTCGTCACCGTATTAAAAAAAAAAAAAATTGAGTAAAAACTAATTTAAATTTCCATTATTATAGACGAAAAGAATGGTGTCGCCTCTTGGGTGTAAATAATGACAGCCCAAAATACATTTATGCGTGTGATTGTCACTTTTCCGAAGAAATGAGATTGAAAAGGAAGTTGAAGAGAGATGCGGTTCCAGACCGGAATTTATTTTTAAATTGTAACGATTTGAGTTCAGTGCAGCTTTCTGGGTTAGAAAATACAATAACTACCCCAGATTTCGGGGTAAGCTTTTTAGGTGCTACACCAGATTCCGGGGTAGAAAATTCTGTTCCATCAAAAAGGTCGCTTCTTACCTTGTCTCCCCAAGCTTATAGATATCTTAAGCATTCCCTGAATTGGCCAGAGGAGAAAACATTGTACGATTTTGTTTGTAGCTGGCCCCGGTCTCCAGGCTGCAGTAATAGCAGCATAAAGGCTTTGGAGTTCAGAAGTCGGGGTTTCACTCATGAGCAGCGGTTCGTCTCTATGTCTTGCGATGAAATGTCTCTGATGGCCCATTTACAATATGATAGGCACCTTGACAAGATTATAGGTTTGGAAGACTACGGTGATGAAAACCGTACTTCCAGAACGGTCAATAGTGTATTGACTGTTATGGTTCAAGGCATCGGTGGGCAGTCTTGGTCCCAACCATTAGCCTATTTTCTTGTCCAAGGGTCTTGTAAAGGCAACATTTTAAAAAAATATATTTTCGAGACGGTTCAACAGCTCCAAAATATAGGCCTTTTCCCCTGTCAATTTGAGTGTGACCAGGGTTCAAATTTCGTAAACTTCGCTAGAATGCTGGGAGTATGCGAAGAACAACCTTTTTGCGTCGTCGGCCAGGAAATCATGTTTTTCCATGATTCTCCTTATCTTCTAAAAAGTAGCCGAAATTGCTTAGAAAATAATAAAAACGTTGTTATATTTCAAAACTCACGGGTAAGTTGGAAGGATATCGTTTACTTTTATGAGGCTGATAGCAAAGCCTCCATACGTTGTGCACCTAAACTTACTTCTGCTTACTTTGAACTGTCGTCTTTTAACCGTATGAGTGTGCGATTTGCTGCTCACGTGTTGTGAAACACAGTAGCTTTTGGCATGCTTGCCATGTATAGTTCTGGGGTCGTTAATGCTTCGAAAGCATCCACATTTCCAAATACTGCGGCTTTTATTTTATTTTTCGATAAACCATTCAATATACTTAATAGTAGTATCGTTTGTGATGAATCGTCTCTAAAACGTCCATTTTCTGGTGGGGCAGATCAAATGAGCTTTTTAGACGAAGCGGAAAAACTTCTTAAGTCGATAATAATAAAAAATACTGCGGGTAACAACATCACAAACAGTTTCTCGTTCTTAAAAGGCTGGCTTTTAAATATAAACAGCTTAAAACGTTTGTGGTACCTTCTGTCCCAAAGAGGATTTTCAAACATTAGGACAAGAAAGCTTTGTCAAGATGTTATAGAACATTTCTTTGGTAAGATTAGGAGCGGTGGGAGAAAATCTGTCAGGATTACACCACATATGTTCACATGCCTCTTTCAAAAATGCTGGCGGTTGAAATATGTGAACGTAGTAGTCAATAACGCAGAGTTTCCTAATGAATCCACTTACCCCAGCGTTTCGAATAGTGCTCTTCTCAGTGTCTGTAATGACAATCTGACTAAAGACCAATCTTGGCAAGATTTTCAGGGCTTACCAAGACCTCAAAACACCATCATTCAAAATATGCTGATATTCATGATGATGAAACCGCATTCTTGAAAAAGAATGCGTTTTCCTACTTGTGTGGCTATCTGTATCTCAAATTTTACAAACTTCACAATTGTCTATTTCGGCACGGAAGTAGTTTCTGACGATTTCTTGTTTACGATCGAGAAACAATATGAAAAGTGCAATTTAATTAAACCCCCCACACAATTTATTTCGTATATGTCTAAGCTCGATGGTAGTTTTTGCGAAAAATTCAATGGGGCTTGTCACAGAATTGGAGTCAGTAACATATTATTTGATGAATTAAAGGATCAGAATATATTTTATTTTGAAATTTTTTAATCGCGAAATAAGCACTCCTACCTATCGAAATAAATTTTTGTGTGTTTCACATTTATAGTTTTCAAAATTCCTTTAAACATAAATGTATATGGCCCCGTTCGTTACTGTTCAATTTGCTCTTTTTCTTTTCAATAATTTGTATTTGCATTCTCTTTTAATAAGTTTTTGCGTGTACAAAATTTTACCCTCTTTTTTTTGATCATGTTTGTTTCTCTGTGCTACCAATTTCAAAGAAAGTTTTGTGTGTACAAAAATTTACCTTCTTTTTTGACCATGTTTGTTTCTCTGTGCTACCCATTTCAAAGAAAGTTTTGTGTCTAGAAAATTTTACCCTCTTCTCTTTTTTGACCATGTTTGTTTCTCTGTGCTACCCATTTCGAAGAAAGTTTTGCGTGTACAAAATTTTACCCTATTTTTTTCATCATGTTTGTTTTGTCTGTGCCGCCCATTTCAAAAAAAATTTTGCGTTTAAATAATTTTCACATTTTTTTTTTTGTGTGTTTCACTCTTCAAGTTTCCGATAATCTTTCTAACATTTTTATGACCTTGTTCAATATTTTTAAATTTCTTCCCAAATTTAGGTGTATACATAGTACAAAATTGTTTACCCCTTTCTGAACTCAAAGCGATGTAAATAAACATTATATTTTGAATGATTCTATTATTAGTAATTGGACTTTTTTTTATTTATTTTACTGTTATTTTGTTATGAATATTACTTTTATTTCAACTTTATTTATTTTTATTTTGCATGCTTAATTATTTTTAATTATTTATTTTGTACATTAAACGAAATTGAGTTTGTAATGGGTGATATAGGCCTACAGTGGAACCGAACACCCAGAAAAATATTCGGTAACGCGCCATTTTGCATACCTCAAAGGTGGTGTGGAAAGTGCAAACTTGTGTAAAAAACGAATTAAGTTTATTTTCTTTTAATACTATGAATTATATACATAAAAAGCAACAAATTAGGTGAAATCACATGTACGTAGTGCGTGTGAGAAAAATGGCTGGCTTTATTCACCAAATTTTTTTTTTATTTACTTTCTGTTCTCTGTACTCTGTGGACATCACAGAAGTGGAGAGAGTACGCCCCCTTGGGGACATCCTCTATTCACGCCACAAGTCACGGATCGACCACAATCAGCTTGAACCATCATAAGTCTATGTGACAGCATTGAGCGTATCCAGTTAACAAGAACCGGATCCACTCCATGCTGACCTGCTGCATTGCACATACCGTCAAAAGTCGCGTTGTCAAAAGCTCCCTCAATATCAACAAAAATACCAATAGTGTATTCTTTCCTGTTGAGAGTCCGCTCAATCCGATCTACCAGATTTTGCAAGGCCGTCTCACAAGATTTTCCACATTGGTAAGCATGCTGAAATGAAGAGAGAGGATGTAACAATAACGACTCACTACGGATGCGGTGTTCAACACAGCGCTCAAGACATTTTAGTAAGAAAGACATCATACTGATTGGTCTAAAGCTTTTAGGATTGGTATAGTTGTCCTTCCCAATTTTTTGGCGAGAGCCAAACTGGAGATGAAGATCTTCTTCAAAACCGGTAGCAATTGCACCATACCCTCTTTTAGAGCAACTGGTAGTATACCATCCGGACCCGGCGAAACTGTCAAAAGAAGCAAAAGCAAACCCACCAACTACGCTGCGAAACTCTCGAACTAACCCTAACTTTTTATACTCCATCTGCTTTTGACGATATAGAGCCCAGTGCTCATCAAGATTAGTCTTGAGAACCCTGTTGATAAGTTTTCTCGACTCAACCCGCAGGGCTTGCAACTCCTTACTCCACCACGGAACAGGAAAAAGCTGGTCTGAAAAGCAGAGGTGAGATTTTCCACCGCTGCTTCCAGACCTCGCCCGTTGCGTAGTTTAGGGGGTAGAGCACAGCTTAATGAAGCCAGTTCTACTCTAAACTTTGCCCAATCCGCCTTTTTCGGATTTCTTATTAGCGTTAAAGTATTAACTTCAACAGCATACTGAAACTCGATATATCTGAGGTCTGAAAGAGAGTAATCTCTAAGGACATTCCAGTTTGAAATTGACTGCACTAACCTTTCTAATGAAAGGTTAGTGCAGTCGTTATAATAGTCGTTATAACGCCAAACGCCCCGTAATTAATTCACAAAACACTCCAAATAAAATTGATGCTGTTATCATTATAAAACTATCAAGACCAGCTGAGAAAAGAATAATCTTCCAATCTATTTCTAATTTTAAACGTACCAACAAAGACATACTCCGCTTAAAGCATCTTGGTTTTAACTCGGACACACCAATTTTCGTAAACGAATGTCTTACTAAAAATAATTATAATATTTTAAAAGCAGCCATAAAGCACAAAAATCAAAAACATTTATGGTCTGTGTTTACACAACGCGGACATGTCTTCGCGAAGAAAGATCGTGATAGTACTGCCAATAAAATTAGTTCTATTCCTATGTTGGAAATTATGATTAACTCTGCTACTTCCAATGACAATATCATGTAATCCAACTACATACACAATAACAATAGCAGCAACTACAACAACCGCATGCTGAACAATGATTCTGGAAATGCACAGCAAACTTTGGGTCTTTTTCGCAGCAATAATGAAGATCAGCAGCGCCTACAACAACAATAATGTTTCATTTTTCTCTACAACTCTAAATACAACAATGAAATCTAAATCAACACAAACAATTATTACTAGTATCTATACATCTTTCAACAACATAACAACAACATTGCCAGCAGGAACTATAGCATTGATGTTATTATTGATTCGTATACATGTAAGAAATGCATATGTTCCACAACATTTTTCTATATTACCATACCAATGTCTCAAACTATATTCCATTATATTACTTACTCAATTTAGATATTTATACTTTCATTTTTGTTTTAAATCTTGTATTCAATGCGTTGCTTATTTTATACTATATTTATTACTTATTATTTTTTGTAATGTTACGTTCACATAATACAGGTAGCAGCAGTTCCAAAGATAACTCACATTGTTTAATTCGCGTATTTAGTAAACAGAGAAAAGGATTAAAAATTATTTGTATTTCTGAAACGTGGTTTTCCCCTCATTCTTATGATGCACAATTTAAAGTGAATGGCTTTCGTATCTTTCGAGCTGATAGGGAAAAACATGGTGGTGGTGTTGCAATGTATATAAGAGATGGTATTCCGTGCAAATTGGTTTCTAAATCAAGCATTTTTTCAGATATTGAACATATTTTCATCGAAATAACTAACAGCATTGAAAAAATGTTGATTGGATGTGTATACAGGCCTAATAACAATGTGAATTTGATGCCATTACTTGAAATTATTGAAAACTTATCTCTGTCGTACTGTAATGTGTTAGTTAGTGGTGATTTCAATTGCAATTTGCTTACAGACAATTCACTCAAGTTTAGCATGCAAACCATAGGGTTATATACAGCCGGTAATTTTTTGCCTACTCATTTCACTAAGTTAAATGCCACTCTTCTAGACGTGTTTTTCGTTAACGAATTAACACAAGTTAAATTTTATGATCAAATATCTGTTCCTATCTTCTCGAAACATGATCTAATTTTTCTTACGTATGATTATCTACTTGAGGCTGATTCAGAATCATTCTGCTACAGAGATTTTAAGAATATTAATTACACCCAACTAAGACAAGCTATATGTGCTATTGAATGGAATAATATTTTCACTATGACATCTGTGGATTCTCAAATTAATTTTCTACAGGATAATGTTAATTTCTTGTTTGACAAATTCGTTCCCCCGAAAGTCAAAACTATTAAGCATTCTAAAAGGCCTTGGTTCAATAATAGCATACAAAATCTGATAGCTGTGCGAGATTTGGCGTACAATCGTTGGAAGCGCTATAGAACACCCGAGTTGTATGAAGAATTTAAAAACCATAGGAGGAATGTAGTCAACAAGGTTAAGTGCGCTAAAACAACATTCTATAATCAACAATTTAGTACAGCAATTAATAGTAAACAAAAGTGGAATAAGATTCGAAGCATTGGTCTCTGTAGTAAATGTTCACCTTCACGTGAAGTATCTGATGTAAATGAATTAAATGCAAAATTCGTAAACTCTGATATGCCCTCACCCCAACATAGTTATTGCCATTTTTCCGATAGTTCTCCAACTGACAATAAATTCACTTTTTCATGTGTTGACCAATTTCAAGTACTGGAAAGTTTTATGCACACTAAATCGAATGCTAATGGCTTTGACGGCGTCCATCCCATATTTTTTAAAGCTCTGCTTCCAACTTTACTGCCCTACATCACATATGCATTTAACACTATTTTAACTACATCTATTTTTCCTCGAATATGGAAATGTGCAAAAATTATACCTGTTGCTAAGTCACAAAATGAATATCGTCCTATTGCTATTTTGCCTTACTTATCTAAAGTTTTCGAACAACTTCTACACAAGCAAATTATAAAGTTTTTACTCGATAATTCACTGATCTCTGACAGACAATCAGGGTTCAGACCCAAACGAAGTTGTATAACTACCTTGTTGGACGTTACTGAACAGATTCGACTGGCTTTGGATAGCAACCAAGTCACATTCCTGACGTTATTAGATCATTCTAAGGCTTTCGATAGTGTAGTCCATAACATTTTGTGCGAGAAACTACGGCTTGAGTATAATTTTTCTTCTACCGCTGTAAAGCTTGTATCCTCTTACTTGACTGAAAGAAAGCAAGCAGTATGTGTTGGTAGTTCTGTTTCGTCCTATCTTAATGTCCCTCGAGGTGTACCGCAGGGTTCCATCTTGGGTCCACTCTTATTCGTTGCCTATATTAATGACTTACCTAAAGTCCTAAGTAACACTAACGTTCACATTTATGCTGACGATGTTCAACTAATTAAAAGCTGTGAGAAGGAGTTGGTTGGTGATTGTATTGATATAATAAATTCTGATCTTACATGTGTCAATCGCTGGGCTGCAGTGAATGGGTTATGCCTTAATCCAAAAAAATCAAAATGCATTGTTATAAACAAAAATAAAAAATTGGAATTGACTAATGTGCCACGATTAAAACTAAATAATACTGATATTGATTTTGTTGATATGGCTAAGAATTTGGGACTAACTTTTAACAGAAATTTGAGTTGGAATGACCACATCAACCGAGTTATTGGTTCCGTCTATTGTAAGCTTCGTGTCCTATGGACCACCCAGTATTTTACCCCTCTTTCGATTCGGTTGTTATTGGCTAAATCATATCTTTTACCAAGTTTTCTTTATGGCTGTGAGATATTTGGGAACTGTGATAGTACAAGTCGGCGCAAACTTAACGTCCTATTCAACAATATTGCTAGATATATATACAAATTAAAACGGACTGACCACATATCTGAATATTCTAGACAAATTTTTGGTATATCATTTGATAACTTATTACAACTCAAAGCAACTCTTCAACTACATAAAGTTATTTTTACAAAGGAACCCACTTACTTATTTAATAGATTGCGCTTCTCTCGTTCAAATCGTGGTAAACAACTAATACAGATTAGATACTTATGCCAAATATCTGAACGCCAATTCTTTGTGAGCTCAATACGTCCTTGGAACACGCTCCCCCATGAATTACAACTCTTAAGTAACGCCTTGCAATTTAAAAAGAAATTATTTCTATATCTGTCAAATAATCGTTAATTTAAAATATTTCCTGCTATATACGTACATATGTACTTTTATTGTTATTTTATTCATTAATTCGTCATGTCATGTTTATTTTTACTGTATAATTTTTTCCCACCTAGGCTTAATTAATATAATCTTGTTATGACTAGTACTATAATATAAGACACTGTTCTTGTTGTACTAGGAATTCCTAAAAAATCAAATAAAATAAATAAATAAATAAATAAATAAAAAGGGTTAGGTCAATAACCTGCTGCCTAGTAGGTGTCACAAAAGTGGGTTAATTCCCAACGTTTTGTATGTTCAATCCAGAAGACTGGATGTAGTTGAGAAGATGGGTCCCTCTTACGTTGCACTTGCTGCTGCCCACATTCTGTGCATTAGCGTCACAACATAATAATATCAGCCCCAAACTCATCCTCTCACAATACTCCACAAATTCGGTGGTGGTAAAATTGCATCGTATGGAAAGTAGGCAGAAGCAATCGCAAAATGTTTCCATTCTCGATTGTTCTGAAAACTCACCTTAGCAGCCACCATATCTTGGCCACAAAACTGACCAAGTTTGGTGATTGCAAGATGAGGAGTTGCTGTAAGACAGGTTCTAGGTCTATTAGAACTCTCATCATATAGAATCGTGCGCCCCCTTAACTCACCAAGTCCACAGATGCGTCCTTTATGGACCCAAGGTTCTTGGATTGTTGTTATGTGAGGCAATGTATGTAACATGGAAAGGCGTTTACATAGGAGTGCAGTAGTAGCCTTGGAATGTTGCAAATTTATCTGGGTTACTGTAAGTCTACAGATAGGTTCCGCAATATTTGCAGAGTTAGAAGACAGGGGTAGCCTCGCGTTATCATTGCCGGCAGCAGTAGGCATCACAGCGGTGGCGTTAATACTTCGGAAAGTGTTAGAGCCTCCCATCTGCGCGCCCACACTGCATGAGATGGCAGCGTTGGCAGTATCGGTCTTCGTCCTCTTTACCAGAGTGCGCCTGAAGGAAGCGGCTTGGTTTCTCTGAGGAACCTCTGCATCGGTTGCTGTAACCTCAGCAGAGAGTACCCTCTTTGAAACACTGGCCATAATTGGATCTTCAACCAGAGTACTGACCGGGGCCTCCTTACGTCTGTTTATCGACCTAATCTTCCACCATTTGCGTCTCATACTGCGAGAAGCTTGTGGCCCCAGTACGCCGGCTTCTGTACGAGGTATGTCAGTCACAGTTGTGACGTCTAGACTCATACCTACTTTGGCAAGAGGGTTCACAGCCCCTGACACCAAAGAAGAGTTGGTTGTAAAGATTACAACCCCACTCTCCCCCGGGATGCGCTCTCTGTCGTAGACTCGAGAGACTTTGAGGGTTTTTTCGGTTTCGTGCCGTTTCGTCCGGTCGCCTGCTCTTCCTGTTTAACCAGAGCGAAGCTGTGCATCCCGACGAATCAGAATGCACGGCAGCCTCTATAAAGAAAGGGAGAAGGGAAGGTCGACCGTGGCAGCGCCCCATACCACGGCAAGGCCACCGTTACTCTCTGAGACGGCCAGGTATCAGAGATGCTCCGTAAAAAGGCAGCCTAATTTTTAACACTGGAAAAGCCAACGGAAGCGGATCCACCATAATGATTGCATCAAATTAATTAAATTTAATGCATTCAGATAGCTGACTCGCCACTGTTGGCGTTCTAGTGTTACTCCCCTGGCTGTCAAAATATCCAACAGGCACGGGTCGCATAACACCTTGAATTAGGGAAGGCTTTGCATAAGAGGGCGTGCCCCCTCCGCCTGGACTATCTTAGCCAGTTACATATCATAAATCAGATATGCAACTGTTTCCAGCCGTCACCACGGCACGTATCGAAATACATGTTGGTCCCCTTGAGTGACTGACAGCCTGACGCCCCTTATATCCGCTATTACTCCTACGTAAGATTGCACAGTCCCAGTCTTTTATTTTTTATATATTTGGATCTATCGCCCAGCCTCAGCCTCTTCCCCTATTTTTGATACGCTCATGATCAGGCCCATATTTAAGGTTCGGTGTGGAACAAGTGAGTCTCCATATCAAACTTTATTACTTTAGCGCGATTTGATATTCAAAGATATTGGATTTTGATTTCAGTGATTTTTATTACAATTAAAAAATTTTACAAAAATTTTTGAATTTTCTGTAGAAGTGCTGTTCAAATAGGGTTCTTGTAAAATTTATTTTCAAGATTTATAGCCAGCTTTATAGAGCACATGTTCAACCCATTATTTTTATTGAATGGAATATAAAATAAGTAATTTAAAGTAAATGGTTTGTTTTAAATGGCATACAGTTTATATGACCTTAGTGCAACCAGCCGATCCCTTCTCCGCCTTCCATTGTTCCGTTCATCGTCTTTTTACTTATTCCGGCGGTATTATTTGACATTTATTATTCGTCCAATGTAGAAGTATTTAGAGGTAGATCCATTTTTTCAAACAGTAGCCCTTTTAAATTTTTGACAAGTAAGAGGAACATTTTAGAGCTGCATTTTTTGAAATGGGTACAAAAAAGAGAGTTAATAGTAGATTAGTAATACTACTTTTAGTACTTAGTACTAAATTATTAATTTTTTATATAAATTTTATTTACAATAAAAAATATAATTAATGTTATTTAATTTGTTTTCTTTATTAGCAAATACCTTGAACATGTTAAGAGTTAATAAATAATATAACAAGCAGAAATTAATTCTATCCCTATGTACATTCAATACTATGCACATTATTTTCCTATGAAGTCTCACTTAAAAATTTAACAATGAAAATTCAACGCTGTTGTAAAAAGAAGAATAGTATCAAAACAAATCAAATTGTCAAAGTGCTTCTTACTTGTCAAAATGCGTCTATCATCTTAATTCTTCTGCCATGGGATAGCGTATGGATGTGTGAAGTATAATAACACACAGTAAGCTAAAGAGGGAGACTATTTTAGAACTATTTTAAAATAAAATGTCAGAAATTACTAGTACATAAAGCTGCACATGCATGTACTACCAATCCACAGATGGAAAAATTTTATAAAATTTCAAATAAATGTGAGAATTGAACTGGTAGTTTTAAAAAAATTTTATACTAAAAGTCGAAAGTAAAAGTCGACTTTCGATCAAGTTTGGCAATTTAAAGTCGATCAAAAAAATCTTGGATCTTGAATTTTTTGAACAACACCTTTCCATGAAGAAACAACACCAAGATGATTAGCCAGAATCAATTAGAGTTAGCAATAATTTATGCATTCAAGATATACCTTTATCTTTATCTCATAAGGGGAAGAACTTTTAAAAAGAATTTATATTTTTCTTGCTCGGGTGTACGTTCGAGCCTGGTTTCTGTCACCATATGGAATTAAAGCACCTTATTATTACTTTTTCTTCATGCGTCAATTGATAAATTATCAGGATATTGATCGAGAAATCAGAAAGGTGGTGCGGACAAATTTGCCACGCATCTCGAGTACTTAGCTCTCCAAACTGTGGCTCTATCATTATTTGATGAAAATGTTGTAAGGACCCGAAATTATGATAAATTTCGACCCCACAATTGTTATTAGGTTATACATAGTTACATTGAAAGAATTAAATATTGAATTTATAAAAAAACATAGTTACATATTTAACACTAACAATACAATAAACAAACGGAAACAGTACGGGACATATACAGAAAGAATAAGTATAAAAGGACATGCATTACACAGAAGAAAATCACTCAGACTCAGACTTAGACTGTGGCACAGGTCATTTCTTCTTCTCTTTGTTAGATTATATGAAATACTCCTTACGGTTGCGTCAGCACGGAAGGATAAGGCTTAGACATTGGTAGCTAATATCAAACGAAGCGACAGCACGTTTGATTCCTCTTTAATTCTCAGAAATCGGTCAGGTATTTATTGGACCTTGCGAGTGAGACATCACACCAAGGTATATAAAGATCAGGTATTCATTAGACGCCAGGGTGTGCGACAGCCTCACTGGGGTAGTATAAACAAAGTTGCCACTGACCATACAGCAAACGACAAAGACTTAGCCATCGTGTCACGAGGACACGCATCGTAAATACAGGAACAGGAACGAGCGGCAACGAAGCCACAGCAAGAAACCCGAGCGCCAAGAAAGGCAAACAAAGTGAAACGAGCACGAACGAAGGCGAACGAACAAACAACATACGAGGTACTAAGGATAAAAATACTAACGAACCAAGTGTAAATAAAATAACAGTGAAGAATATCAATAAACAAGTGAACCGAAATAAATCGTAAGTTATTATTTACGCACCCTGGTTACTCGCTGAGTATACCCTGACAAAAAGAAAAGGAACTAGGAAGGTTCGTTACAAATGGCGCCCGAGCAGGGACTCGTAAAATAAAACAAAGCAAAGAAAGTGACTCGTAAAATAAAACAAACAGAGAAAGTGACTCGTAGAATAAACAAAGAAAGTGGCTCGCAAAATAAACAGAGATAGTGACTCAAAACAAAGAAAGTGGCTTGCAAAATAAACAGAGATAGTGACTCGTAAAACAAGCAAAGAGCTAACTAAATTTTAAAAGAGAGCAAAGAACTCCGCAGTGAATAAAGAGAGCAAAGAACTCCACATTGAGAAAAAAAAAACATATATATAAACTTAATACGAAATAAAATGGTGCGACTTTCGTGGGTATACGCATTACGAAAAGATGATTTACTCTTATACGCTAAGGAATTCAACTTCGACGAATCTGGCTCAGTCGAAGAGCTACGAAAGCGATTTGCGACTTTTGTGCAGAAACAAGATGGCAACTCGGCGTTACAAAGGCGACTACAAAGACTTGAAGCTAAACATTCCAAGCCAATCCCATTAGCACAATGCACTCCAGCAACACCAATAGACAACATACATACCGAACTACCGACATGTGTATCTGCAACGGAAGCTCCAACGACTTCATCCTCTGCAGCAATCGAACAGGTCCGTAAATGGTCGATCAACTATGATGGCGGACGTGATCCCATCGCTTTTGTAGAGCGCATAGAAGAACTCTGCGAAGTTTATTCAGTTTCAATGGATGCACTACCTCGGACTATGCCCACACTACTACGCGAAAGAGCATTAATGTGGTTTAGGAACAATAATCGACATTGGGCAGAGTGGAGCAGTTTTAAACATGACTTTCTAAGTTTCTTTCTACCAACGCGATATTTCGAACGCTTTGAAGACGAGATCCGGCAACGTCAACAAAAGGTGCGTGAAAAGTTTAAGGACTACGTGATATCCATACAAAATCTCATGCGACATGCCGGATACTCAGAACAGCAGAAATTAGAACGAATATTTAGAAACTGTGCCAGTGAGTATCAATTATACATTAAGCGAAGAGATTTCGGCAACCTAGATGAACTCATCACGATGGCCGAAGATTTTGAAGCCATCAGCGAAGGGCAAAGACGACACCACGAGCCACCTAGGCGTAACATTGAAACAGCGAGACACCTTTCCGAAGAGCCGAGGCACACCGAGACATCAACAAGGTTCACATACAACAGTCAAAGAAACCATAATCAACCACCAAGGCAAATACATGCTATACCAAGGCCTGAATATAACACAATACATGCATCAGCACACGTACAGCCTAGAAATAACGAAGTCGAGAGGGTAGTACAAGCTACGCAAGCAAGTGCACCTGAGGTTGCACAAGCGTATCCAAGAACCTTACATATAAACACCAGCACAGCATGCAGACGATGTGGTCAAGATGGTCACATGGCACGATCCTGTCGCAACCCTAAAATCCTCTTCTGCTGGCAATGTGGTAAACGCGACATAAGGACTATTGAGTGTTGTCGTCAACAAACGGGAAACGAGCCAGGCCTACATCCAGAGCGAGGAATGATGAGGTCATCAATGCAGCCACCTCGCACACAACATCACTAGGGCAAGACAATGGTCATATCTTCGCCATTGTTACCCTAGGCGAAGAAAACGTCCGAGCCACCATCGACACAGGGGCAACAAAAAGCTTCATAAGCACGGCGTTAGCCAAAAGATGGCGCAATAAAGGGCAGATAAAGACAAAACAAACAAGGGTTCGTCTGGCAGATGGTACAACGAGAGGAGTCAACGAAGTGCTAACCATAAAAGTTACATTGGGTGAGAGTCACTGCACATTATCCTTACTTTTACTTCCAGAAGTAATAGACGACTTGATACTGGGCATGGATTTTCTAACTAAGATGAATGCCAAAATTCAATGTGGAGGTTATAATATCACCTTACAACAACAGAATAACACTATGCCCATTATAAACACATGTACAGTAGCAAGAGAAAGTACCGAAGAAGAAAAAATTAAACAATTCCTACAAGAAGAACTCCAGGCCTTTGATACAATGGAGGGCCCATCTAATATTACCACGCATCGAATAACAATGCGTGACGAAGAGCCAGTGAAGCAAAGATATTATCCAAGAAATCCAGCAATGCAAGAAATCATCAGCCGAGAAATAGATGATCTACTCCAAAAAGGATGCATAGAACCCTCTAGCAGTCCTTATAGTGCGCCAATCGTACTAGTAAAAAAGAAAACAGGTGCATGGCGATTGTGCATAGACTATCGTCAACTGAATGCAAAGTCAATTCCCGACGCATACCCTCTACCAAGGATACAGCACATCCTAGAACGCTTACGTGATGCTACATACATTTCAAGTTTAGATCTTAAAAATGGCTATTGGCAAATACCAATGGAACCCAATAGTAAGCAATATACAGCCTTCACAGTACCAGGAAGAGGATTATTCCAATGGCGTGTTATGCCATTCGGACTTCATTCAGCACCAGCAACATTTCAAAGAGCATTAGATCAAGTCATAGGTCCAACCATGGAACCACACGCATTCGCTTACCTAGACGACATCGTTGTAACAGGGAAAACATTGGAAGAACACATGATTAATCTCAGAGAGGTACTACGGCGGCTCAAGACAGCAAATTTGCGCATCAACCCTGACAAATGCGAATTTTTCAAACGTGAAATCAAATATCTAGGGCATGTTGTAAGCAGCGAAGGAATACACACAGACCCCGACAAAGTAGCAGCTATACGTGAATTACAAGCACCCACAAATGTACGTGAACTACGACGCTGTCTTGGGATAGCATCATGGTACAGACGATTCGTACCCGACTTTTCAAAAGTGGTACAGCCACTAAGCTCACTCCTCAAAAAGGGTAAACATTGGAAATGGACCAAAGACCAGCAGGTGGCATTCAATACATTGAAACAAAAACTAACAGAAGCACCCGTGTTGACCTGTCCAGATTTTACAAAGAAATTCATACTTCAAACAGATGCTAGCGACTATGGTCTAGGTGCAGTACTCACACAAGATGTAGAAGGAGTGGAGAAAGTAATTGCATATGCAAGCCGACATTTAAATAAGGCAGAACGCAATTACTCACCAACGGAAAAAGAGTGTCTAGCAATCGTATGGGCTATACGAAAGATGAGGCCATATCTAGAAGGCTATAAATTCACGGTTATCACTGATCACTTATCACTCAAATGGCTAAATTCCATCGAAAGTCCAACTGGTAGAATAGCTAGATGGGCATTGGAACTACAGCAACATTCATTCGATATCCAGTACAGACGTGGAAAGTTAAACGTAATCGCAGACGCTTTATCTAGGCAACCACTAGAAACCTTAGCCAAAGCAACAACCGAAACCCATCCCGAGTGTCCATGGTGGAAGAAAAGAAGGAGAACTGTATCGGCATATTCCAAGCCAGACCGCAGACGAAGACAACGCCCCTTGGAAGTTATGTGTCCCCACACCACTACGAAGCAGAGTGATGTATGAAAATCACAATCAACCCAGTGCAGGTCATCTAGGAATACGTAAAACCATTGCACGAGTAGCAAATCGATACTACTGGCCAGGCATGTTTCGGGACGTAAGCCAGTATGTACGCCAATGTACCACATGTCAACAGTATAAAACCAGTCAACAGAAACCAGTAGGGGCGATGCTAACACAAATAGCTGATGAACCATGGGCAATGGTTTGCGCTGATTTTGTGGGTCCTCTACCACGATCTACACATGGTAACAACATGCTTCTCGTTTTCTTTGACCGATTTTCAAAATGGACCGAACTCATTCCTCTACGACGTGCTACATGTGAAACTCTAAAGAAGGCTTTCAGAGAACGGATTCTAGCCAGATTTGGAGTACCGAAGGTATTAATAACCGACAATGGCGTACAATTCGTTGGAAAAGAATTTCAAAAATACTTGAAAGAAATTGGAGTCCGCCAACAATTCACCGCGCCGTACACACCACAAGAAAATCCCACAGAACGAATGAATCGAACAGTAAAAACAATAATAGCACAATTCACAGGAAAGGACCAAAGAAAATGGAATGATTTACTTCCGGAAATTACCCTAGCAGTAAACTCAAGCATTCAAGATACAACAGGGTTTAGTCCAGCATTTCTAGTCCAAGGTAGAGAACCACGATTACCGAATACTCTATTCGATGAAAGCACTCTAGGTACCGCTCAAGTACACAAAACACCTAAAGAGAAAAGCGAACAAATGAAAGAAATCTTTGTGATAGTACGACGAAATCTTGAACGAGCAGCGCAGAACCAAGCTAGATACTACAATTTACGTCGAAGGATATGGAAACCCACTGTTGGTCAACTTGTGTGGTTGAAACAACACCATTTATCTAAAGCAGTCGACAATTTTGCAGCCAAACTTGCTCCTAAATATGATGGACCTCATCAAATCATAGATTTCATACCACCAGTAATAGTGCAAATTAGGAAAACAGATGGTGGAAGTACAAGAACAGCCCACATAAATAAGTTGAAAGAATATAATGTGGAAAACCAAGCTGAAACAGCCCAACCATGAAAACCATCAATATTTACTAACATCAAATCATCATCAAACCAGAAGATTGTATCCTAAATGTCAATAGAAACATAGAACAACAATAGAATTATCAAAAATGCCGATAAAAACAAATATCATCGAAGTCATCAATATTTTTATCATCACTGAAGATCAAACTGCCATCAATATTTACACAACTATCAATATCATCGTAAAGTTCAAATAGCAGTATCAAAATAATCACCATCCACTAAAATAAACAGCAAAATAAAACAAAATGAACAAAACTCGCAAAACATCAATAATATTGATCAATAATAATATAAATAATTAATAATAATAAAACTAATAAGAATCGCAGTCATAAAACAAAAATAATGCATAAAATAAAATCTTACATATTTCGTCAGAAATAATGCCTCACCCGGTATCAGTCAGAAGAACTAAAAATCAACAACGGGATACTGTGATAGTTAAAATGTATGTATATACATTACAAAAGAGAAGTGCCGCAAATATTCAACAGCAGAGAGCAAAGAGAAGAACAGTTGCACATAGATATGGGAAAATATTATTATTTCAACTGAGTAATACAAAGAAGAGAAAATACATAAGATATGAGAGCAGAACAGTTGCACAAAATACCGTGTGTAACTAAAAGCGGCACTATACAAAATTAGTGCAAATTAAAATACACTGGGGAAAATTTTTATGTTTATGAATTATGCCCAAATACCATATGAACTAAAAATTGCACTATACAAAAATAACACACACTATGTTTTACGAATTATAGAAAAAAAAAAGGAAATTGAATATAAATGTCCAACAATTTAAAAGGTACAAACCCACATAAAAAAAAAAAAAAAAAAAAAAAAAAAAAAATATATATATATATACATATCAGAAGGGGTGTATACCCACTTGTATACATTTCTATAAACCAAATATAAAGAAAAAAAAAGAGAAAAAAAGGGCTAGAGAAAAAAAACACCCACACACACAAAAAAAAAAAAAAAAAAAAGGTCAAAGATCACATAGGGGAAAAACATATAAAAGGCCATACAAACCAAATGAAACCAAAACAAAAGGAGATATGGACTCACACAGGCATACGAAAAGAACACATACTGAGGAAGCTAAAGGCGTAGACCCACCCGCAAAAATTCCAAGGGTCATATTCAGGAGACGGGAAGATGATGACAATTATAGTGTCATTACCATTAACAGCACTACAAGCACCAGTAATAGTTACGTAGCAACTGAAATCTACGATCCATATCGAGATCGATCCACCGAAGAAGAAGAATACAGCGAAGAAAATGAAGAGGAAGATTCCGAAGAAGATGCCGTCATACCAGCCGAGCCATCCCCATCGTCCGATGAGAACGAAAGTGAAGAAGACGATAGCGAGGTCAAAAACCAGAAAGGGTTCATGACGGTTACATCGCATACGCAGAAAGAAGAAGGAGTAGGGTGTACCATCATCACCACCACCGTCACTTACAGATGCACGGTGTATAATAATTCCGGTCAACCAACAACAACAGGCAAACCCATGATAAAATACGACAGAAACAGCGAAGAAAACCAAACTAATGAAGAACGCCACAACTCCACCTACAATAGTAGCACAGATAACAACAACAACAATAGCAACAAAGAAGAATTTAAAAACAACAGTAACTACAGCAGCAATATACACAAAGAAAAAAAACGATCTTCACCAGGACCTTCTGCCAGACTATTTGGAAGACGATGTGTTGATCGTTGAAGAGTTAGACGACATTTTGGGTCTAATAGAGCACGAGGACCATGTATCAATTCCGATCACAAACCGCACAGGAGAAGATTTACCAAAACAACTAGAAGAAGAAATCCGAGAGGTGGTAGAAATTCCCCGATTGAAAAGGTATTCCTTTAAACGGGATATAAATGGAAAGGCGTACAGAGTCCGCATTACAGCGACAGGCCACATAACGGTAACCAGCTGTCCTGGCAAGTAAGGGGGGGGGGGGGTGTAAGGACCCGAAATTATTATAAATTTCGACCCCACAATTGTTATTAGGTTATACATAGTTACATTGAAAGAATTAAATATTGAATTTATAAAAAAAACATAGTTACATATTTAACACTAACAATACAATAAACAAACGGAAACAGTACGGTACATATACAGAAAAAATAAGTATAAAAGGACATGCATTACACAGAAGAAAATCACTCAGACTCAGACTTAGACTGTGGCACAGGTCATTTCTTCTTCTCTTTGTTAGATTATATGAAATACTCCTTACGGTTGCGTCAGCACGGAAGGATAAGGCTTAGACATTGGTAGCTAATATCAAACGAAGCGACAGCACTTTGATTCCTCTTTAGTTCTCAGAAATCGGTCAGAAATTTATTGGACCTTGCGAGTGAGACATCACACCAAAGTATATAAAGATCAGGTATTCATTAGACGCCAGGGTGTGCGACAGCCTCACTGGGGTAGTATAAACAAAGTTGCCACTGACCATACAGCAAACGACAAAGACTTAGCCATCGTGTCACGAGGACACGCATCGTAAATACAGGAACAGGAACGAGCGGCAACGAAGCCACAGCAAGAAACCCGAGCGCCAAGAAAGGCAAACAAAGTGAAACGAGCACGAACGAAGGCGAACGAACAAACAACATACGAGGTACTAAGGATAAAAATACTAACGAACCAAGTGTAAATAAAATAACAGTGAAGAATATCAATAAACAAGTGAACCGAAATAAATCGTAAGTTATTATTTACGCACCCTGGTTACTCGCTGAGTATACCCTGACAAAAAGAAAAGGAACCAGGAAGGTTCGTTACAATGTTCCAACAGCGGTTAAGACAAATAAAGCTTAAATTATATTGGCAGCAGGCTACAAAAAAAAATCGTTGCCGAAGACCGAAAAAAATACGCAACTGCTACTGAATTCTTTCTTATAGTGCGAATACACGAGAGTGAATTTCGTTGAAATTTTGAATTTCAAATTTAGGTGAACACATGGCAAAAAAGGAATTTCACTGAGCATAGAATTTTGTTTTTGAGCGATAATAAGTTTGGAGAAAAGAAGAATTTTTGTGTTCTTTAATTATACGTGTTATCTCTGTGGCTTTGTTTTTGTTCTCCCATATAATTATCGCTGCTAGCATAACTAGAAGCAAGTGGCGAATACAACGCAGCTATTATTTCAAACGACTTTATCTTCAAAATTAAAACGATAAATAATTCTAAAAATTATTTAAAAACTCGCATCAGTTCATTATTTATAGTCAAAAATATGTGATAAAATATTTTCCATCTTAACTCCAGTTATTCATTTTTACCACAGAAATATTGCAAGAGCAGCTATTATGAAAACAAAATGTCAAAAAAATATATTATGCTTCTTCTGTTTTTTACAACCATGTGTTTGAGGGTTGCAGAGTTACTTTCGGCATTTCAAGTGAATTTCGTTGAAATTTTTGTGAAATTCACAATTGATTCTATGGATAATATTCTTGTAAATAAAAATGGGCGTTTATATTTTTCATGTTGTTTCAGGAATTGTGCGAATTTACTTTCAAAAAATTTGGTTCAGAAGGTTTTCACACAATTTCCTGGATGTGTCCAAATAAATTTCTCTAAAATGAAACAAGAAAATGGTTAAGATAGGGAAGACAATACCGTTTTTGAACTTCAAGGCGTTTGAGGGTCATCTAGAAATTGTCCGATGGAACTGAAGTTTTGAACAGCCCGGTTTTTTCTTGATTGGAACCAGATTCGTGCAAGAGTGTAGCAACATTTTTACTTTTGAAATATCACCTATAGTAAGGGCCACCCTAATTTGCACATCCCTACAACATACTCGACATCATAGTTAAATAATACACAGTAGACTAATCAGAACTCTCCCCTCTTTTGAAATATGAAAATTTTTAAAAATTTGTCAAAAAATGTTTGTTTTGTTGTCATTCACAAAATAAAGGTTCCATAGTTGCATTTCGAATACAGCGAATAAGTAACTACTGAAAATAGTAATGTAAAAGGCAATATGCACAAAATATAAATAAAATAAAATGCAATCAGATTGCAGTGAACTATCACTTAATATTAAAAAAATATTTTTTTAAATTCAGAATGTAAAAATTTAAAGCAAATAAATCAACAGCTTATTAGAAAAAAAATTTAAAAACTATTACATGAAATCTGTATTACTCATAATTTCTGCTCTCGCATAACGCTACCTCTATTCTTCAACTATGTGCCTCCATTTTGTGCGAAATTGAGTTTTTTTCGCCTACGTAGTATACAATCACCTAAAAATCCAGATAAAAATAAGTTCCCAGTGAGTTTGTATGAGCCAGTTTTTCAACCTTGTATCCCCACTTGAACACCAAAGTTTATTTTCCAACTCTTAGTTTTTTTCGTTGTCATCAAAATGGTACTTTTCGAGATACGTGGTTTTATTATATATACAATGGTAATAGGTTTTCATCACACCATTCAACGACATTAACTAGATCTGTTTCCAAGATCTGTTTTTAAGAATATTTTTTAGTCATCAGCATACAAAACAATTTTTGATTTGATAAAAATCAAAGAAATATAATTGAAAAATAACACAAAAAGCCAACGAAAAAATAATACTTCTACTACTAATACTGCTACCACTTATTCTACTAACTTGCAAATGTTACAGCGCTTATTCCTACTAAAACATTTATATTGGCTACGTTTCTAAACAAAAAATTTGCAAAACTATTCCCTCCATTTTTCAAATTAATTTGTAGCAATTTTTCTAAATCTTTTTATATAGTACAAATAAGCACAACTATGCGTACCAGTAATTTTTGACATTTTGTTTAAAAAATAATGTTACTCTCCCTCTTTAGCCTGCTGTGTATTATTATACTATGCTCGACATGATCGTTCTGGTATGTTCGAACAAAGAGTTATTGTAAAGAGGTCGCAATTCGCTCTTGCTGTAATCGAAACACGGTTGCCACACTAAAATTTTGTTTGGGGCCAAAAACAAAAGCAAAAAGAACCAAAATGGAAAAAAATGGACCAAATTTTTTTTTAATTATTTGATTTATTTAACAAGTAAATATAGCACATTGTAAAATGTATATAACAATATTATAATATTTTTTTTAGCGATTGCTAGAATACATTGATAGAATACATACATATATCACATCAAACTAAAACAAAAAAAATGCTCAGAAATTCATATAGCACATATGTAACGAAAGGTATATAAAAATTACTTATAATATTTTAAGAGATTGTTATATAGTAAAAACATATATCACATTAAACAATACCAAAAACAACAACAAAAAAATGGTTACCAATTCAGATACAAAGTAGAACATTTTTGGGACACGATAAATAAATCAAGTATGTCGACAAATCAAAAAATAACAGGGCAGAAAGTATATTCTTTTATAGATGAAAGTCATTTTGAAATCAGATATCAAAGAAAAAAGAAGATGTGTCTTGAAAGCCCCGAAATTTAGAAAAAAAACGGTATTCAAAACCAAAAAACAGTGCCATATACTCCTCAACAGAATGGCGTTGCTAAATCTTTACTGCTAAGTAGTATCGAAACCAAAGTAGATTTCGTCAGCAACTTGGATGCTCTGTCATAGACCGGGTCTGTGTTTACAACTTTATCAGAAGTACGCAAAGACTTGGTGTGACTTCGGCGTGGTTTTAATCAACAAATGAGCGCACCAACTAAGTTGTACGAAGACAAAGTTGCTTGAGACTGATAGAAGGAGAGAAGTTTTTAGTTTTCTGGCCAATAAAAGCACAAAGACGCGCGAGTTTGTTTTCAAAAGGACTAAGTAGATAAAAAGTTGCACTTACTGTCCGACCGAAAACATGATGGCAGACTTACTGACGAAGCCATTGCTAGCAAGGCGGATTCAATTAGGCATTGGAAAAAAGTTATTCTATTGTTTTCAAATTATTGGTAAATGTTCAGATTACACTTCTGATTGGGATTAAAAATCACTTTTTGACTCAAATTTTGTTAATATGAATTGGGGCGTGCCGCCCTTTCCCGGTTCGAGTTCTTGTCGCTAAAATTTTTTCAAAAAATAGTAAATATAACTAAAAAAAGATATGACTATAAATGAATGCATCATGCATAAATTGCACTTGTGCCGCGCAAATTAAAAGGTCTAGGTATTTGTATTCAAATAACATTTAAAAAAAGTAAAAAATTCGCGCGAAAAAGAACCAAAATGGCCACCGAATTTAGTGCGTCATGTATCCATTTAGTTTCTTTTATTTGTTATTTTACTATTTATTGAATACATTTTAATGCCAAAAATCCGTTTTTCGGGAAGGGCCTGCCCTCCCTAATTCAAATAAACAAAATTTGGGTCAAAAAAGTGATTTTTAAAAAAATTCTCATCAAGTGTGTTCTGAAAAATACCAAATAATTTTACTGCGTTTAATAAAGACACTATTTTGTTTAATATAACTCTACTATTATAATATTAATAATCTAATTACCTTTTCTTTTTTCGTTTTATAAATTTTTGTAATAAAAAATGAACTTTATTTCATTAAAACCAAATGAAATTCGTATTTCACTTGGATTAATATACAAAGACTCAAGTCCAATAATTTTACCTGTCACTGGTATCACATTCAATTGGCTGAGCATTGTCTCCTTCATCTGCAACTTTCGCCTTTTTGTTTATTAAAAATTTGAAAAAAAAACAACGAAAAAATTAAATAAATGGCAACAATTTATTGATATCATTTTATATCTTACTTTTCCAAATCAGTTATCGAATATTATCGACAGTGTTGCCTGCATTCATTACTACAACTTTCTTACACTGATTTTTTTAACATCACATTTTTTAGTCACTGAGTGACTCATACATTACATATGAAAGTTAATTACTTAATATTTTTGGAAAAGGACCAATTCAGAAAAAAAAGGACCAGCGGACCAAACGAAAATAAAAGGACCACTTTTGGTCCAAAAGGACCAAAGTGGCAACCGTGAATCGAAACAAAAAGTCATAGAAACCAGCAACGAGGTGCAATACGGATGGTGTGAAAGCGACGGTTCTCAACACATCCAGCGAACAAAATGTTTGAATGGATGAGTTGGAGGTGTTTGATAAAACAAATATTTTGCATTTTTTGGGCAAATAACATTCAACATTTACAGTTTTTTATATATTCTTTATTAGGGTGACCATTTAATGTATGGGAAAAAAATTTTGAACGTGTATTCTCGGTCTCACGGTCTAAAAATATTCGATTCGATAAATAATCAAGAAATATAAAGTTTCATGCCGATCGCAGAAAATTTAGAGGTCCCTCACGAGTGAGTCCTAAAGTCGAAAAAAAGTGTTTTTCAGAATTTTTCTCATTATAAAGCGATAAAAGTTATTTAAATCACTCTTAAAATCTAAAATAGCTAAGTTACTATAAAACTGGCATATTTTATGTAATTTCACCTTTACAAAATGGAGCTTAACATTTTTTTAAGTCTATTATTTATCACTTTATTTCTAATATAACGCGATTATCTCTCTGTAAAGGAGAAAAAAATTATTTAATTTTAATTTTTCATGTAACTTTTCACTGTGTAGCAGTGAAAATATACTTTCCACGCGACAGAGCTCAAATTGTAGGCATAATCAAGCAAAAAAAACTGCATACTCAGAATTTTGAATTGACTCTCAAAACCTGGACTTAGAGCCATTTTTGATAGGTTAAAGCATATACTTGCCCGCAACTTTATTTTTATTTATTCCACGAGTAGGTTTTATATGTCATTCAAAATAAGACATTTGGCTGCTTAGAACAATGTATAAATTGGTAATATATCTTAAGGGATACCAGAATTAGAGGGCAAAATATACGGAAAATTAAAATTTTTTCTTTCCATTTTTAATAGCGTTTCAAACTACTATTTTGTTTCCCAGTGTATATAAACAAGTATATGAGAATAAACTACGTACTATTTTGCTTCCAACGACCTAAAAAATTTTCAAAATCCATTAAGGTTTGGCTGACTTATTTCATTTTACCACGTTTATATTAACTCGCTTTCAATGGTGTTTGTCTGTCTGTCAGTCCGTCGGTACAAATTTTGTAATCGATTTTAAACTAACTTCCCGATGAGCTAGAGACTTGAAATTTAAAATATAGTTCAAAACTGGAAGACAATGCAATATGAAGTATCTAAAATATACATAAATATAATAATACTTAAAATATTAGCATCGGAAGTTTTTCCATTTTTTTCATAGATCAAAGCATTGAATTCATCGTTGTTAAAATCATTGCTTTAGCGGGAGTAGAATATATGTATATGCGTATACAGTGTTGCCAGAAACTTCACTTCAAAAATCGTCAAAATTGTAAGAAAAAATCGTAATTTTCACAAAAAATCGTCATGAGAGAAAAACTCCAATTTGTTTACTTTAAATATGTTTGCATTCATTTATATTAAAATATCCCTTCAAGAGTCTTGTTGTTTAAATATTCCTTCAACATTTGTGGACGAGTTGGGTAAATATGGTACATCAATTTTAAAGCAAAATTTAACAATGGAAATGCTTTTGATGAAGCACCACGTTTTATGTTGGAGATAGCTTTCCAAATCTTTCTTCAGCTGCAATTTCATTCATCTTATCCAAAATTGTCTCAAAATCTACATATCGTAGCTCCCTAAAGTCAAAATTTAGTTTGCTGAAAGTAGTTTTCGTCCCCTAAATTTTTAAAATGTAACATTAAACTTTGTAATGAATTGACTTTTTTTTGAAATTAGTTTTCCTGGCTAAAGAAACTTAGTTTTTTCAATGCAACAATATTAAAATCAAATCGCTTTTTTATTCGCTTACACAATTTATTATAAAAAGAAGCGCAATTATTTAAAAATTCTGAAAACAGACTTTCAGATATTTTGTAACGCTTTAAGAGTTTTCATCAAAATGTGCAAAATAATTGTAAACCGCGGAAACACACTGTCAAATTTCATATAAATTTTGACAAGTTTACACATGTTATGCGGTTTATGATGCTTACAAGGATTTTTAATTTTTCTTTGGCGTTTACTTTCCAAAAATATTGTTTTTTCTTTGAAATCAATGTTGTTGAGGACCATGTAGAGGAACCTCTTATTGAGTTCGACTAAGTGCTCTCGGCATTAGTTGACGTCACCAGCACTGCTTCCGTCGTCTCCCGACGGAATTATTAGTTATTAGTTATAAGTAAATGAATTATTGAATTACCATAAAATACCACTCTGGTATTAGTTTTGTATTGAATTTCCTCTGAAATACCACTCTGGTATTTATCTTACAATGTATTATCCATATATCTTCTCTTTATATACCAATATATTGTAATAGATTATCTCAACCCATGAGATTATACCAGTTCACATACGGTATAAAATCCCATTGTTTGAGAAAGTCTAAAGTTAGTTCTTGAGCATCCCTTGCTTACAACCATTTCAATAAATTGAGGCCACTCTCCGTGGCATGTTATATATTTAAACCCACCAACGAAATTTGTGTTCTGATTTCTCCTCTTTTACCTCTTATCAATTAGTATGAAAATATTCATGGTCCTTCGATCCACTTTGAAACGATCCGGCACCTCTGTTTAGTTCTATCGGTCAGTTTCGGTCAACTATCATTTGATTCGGTCGCAAAAAACATCGTGCGAGTAACGAGTGATAAATTTAAAAAAAAGTGCAAAAAAAAGTGAAAAAAAACGGTCACAAACATATAGTGTCAAAAACTCACATACAATAAAAGTGAACAAAAAGATCTAATGTAGTGACAATGGCAATAAGTGAATTATACAGACATAAATTCGAAAAAAAAAACACGTTTAAAATAAAACAAAAAGCTACATATGTACAAATACAAACATATATGAAACATAAGAAAAACATATATAAGATAATTTACAAAAACACATGCATATGTACATATAGTGAAAATAAAAATCATAAAACCAACTATAAATTGAAAAAAAAAAAAACCGTTTGGTTTTTAATAACTCATGTATATACCAGTGCTGAAACCCAGGGGGAAGAAATCGTGCACACATACAATTAAATAATACTTACTACATACATTAGTGGAAGTGCAACAAAAGTAAAGTACAGCTCCAGTACTTATATATATATATGCATATTATTAGGTACAAATAAAGTGATCACAAAACCTATATACATAATTTAAAATATTGAACACATATACACAAAAACAACACAAAACTTAAATACATAATACACATGCACATAACACTAGTGTGGTGAACAATATTCAATTACTCAAAAAATAAAATTTGTATACTTACCCAAACCTGAAAAAAAAAAAAAAAAAAAAAACATACAGTACCTGAAAAATAATTGAAAAAAAAAAAAAAAAAGAAATACATTACCTGAAAAATTAAAAAAAAAAAAAAAAACGTGAAAACAATCAAATACAACACAACATAAAACAACACAGTCCACAGCTTTACCTTCATCAGATCATCAACAGTCACCATATCAACAATCACATCATACATATATTCAACATAGCCCAAATAAACAGGCATCAATCCACACATCATCCAAAAACAATCATCAAATTTCCTCTCACAACATCCATCTCAGCAATCCCATAATACCCGAAAATGTCACAGTAAGTTGGTGTATCGTTCCTAATTTTGTTAAATATTACATATATATCCCTTATATAGTAAATATTGTAAAGAGAATTCTCCATTTTCCTTTACAGTACTTAAAAAACAACATTATCCCTAAATTGCAAATTTTCTAAAATTTTCTGTAATATAAATACATATTAAAGGAGATTCGAGTAGTTTTTAATGCGTCCAAAGGTACCAGTTCAGGGAATTCCTTAAACGATGTTCTCTACACCGGCCCTACCCTCCAAACCGACTTAATGCTTCTAATTTTAAGATGGAGGTTTTATCAATTTGTTTTCAATGGCGATATTGAAAAAATGTATCGGCAAATCCTTGTTCATGAGGACGATCAAAATTTTCAACGGATTCTCTTCCGCAAATCTCCACAATGTATAATAGAAGACTACAAATTGAAAACGGTGACCTTTGGTGTAAATTGTGCCCCATATTTAGCTATAAGAACGCTGCATCAATTAGCATACGACTCTAAAGAAAAATTTCCTCTCGCTTCTAATATTCTGTTAGAAGAAACCTATGTCGATGACATACTTTCTGGTGGTCATGATGTAGAGTCAGCCATTGAATCCATGAGTCAGGTAATTCAATCCCTGAATTCCGCAGGTTTGCCTTTGAAAAAGATAACTTCAAATAATCCCATTATTCTCAATAAGGTTCCAACTCAAGACCTGCTAGACTCTGATTTTTTGCGTTTCCAAGACACGTCATCCACAAAAACTCTAGGCATTCGGTGGAATGCAATAAAAGATTCATTTTCATACACATTCGACCCCATTCCAGCTTCAACCTCTGCCACGAAACGCCAGATTCTCTCTTCTGTTGCGAAACTTTTCGACCCGGCAGGATGGCTATCGCCAGTTATGGTTCAAGCGAAAATCCTACTCCAACAACTCTGGTTAGAAGGTACTGATTGGGATGAATGTGTAAAACCGAATTCGCTCCATAAATGGAACAATTTTGTAGAAAATCTCTCTACAATCGGCAACATCGAAATCCCTCGATGGATCCAATTCTCGCCGAACAAACATATCCAACTCCATGGATTTTGTGATGCATCGGAAAAAGCTTATTGTGCTTGCCTTTATATTCGCACACAAGAGAAAGACAATCCCGTTTCCTCTCATCTCTTAGTTGCAAAAGGTAAAGTGGCTCCTCTGCAAACAATAAGCCTTCCGCGGCTAGAATTGTGTGGAGCGGTCTTACTCTCAAAATTAGTTAAACATGTTCGATCCTATCTTAATCTCGAGAACCAAGAACTCTTCCTTTGGTCAGATTCTGAGATCGTTCTTGCTTGGCTAGAAAAGCCTCCATGCACTTGGAAAACCTATGTAGCGAATCGTACATCTCAAATCATCAAAAATGTTGGTAATGCATCTTGGCGTCATGTCGCAAGTGCAGATAACCCAGCTGACTTAGGTACTCGTGGGTGCAAACCACAAGACTTAGCAACACATTCTCTATGGTGGAAGGGTCCCGAATGGCTACAGAAAGTCCCTCTTCAATGGCCACAGCCCTCTCAATCCACCAAATCTCCCCCTGAAGTACGTAAGGTAAACGTTTTCCATGCAGTTGAACGTGCCGACATCCTCGAGCGGTTCTCTTCGTTCTCTCGTGCATTACGTGTTCTTTGCCTCGTATTTCGCTTTTTTCATAAGCTTAAGAAAGCTTCTATTTCTGAGGTCGGCAACATAACCCAGTTAGAAGTACAATTTGTCAAAACTCGTTTGATAAAACTCACTCAATCTCAGTATTTCAATCCTGAATACTTAGCGCTTTCGGCTTCAAAGCCGATTGGCAAGAAAAGTTCATTACTCTCGCTGAATCCATTCCTGGATACTCAAGGCGTTATGAGGGTAAATGGACGCTTAGTTCATGCTGCTCTAAGCTATAATGAACGGCACCCTGTTATCATCCCTGATATATCTCGTTTTTGTTCATTATACTTAGATTTTCTTCATAAAATTCTCTTGCATGCCGAAAAACAACTTATGATTCGAATGGTACAGCAAGAGTACTATATTCCTCGCCTAAAACTCAAGGTGAAAAAATGCATATTTCAATGCAAAGCTTGCACTTTATACAAGCAACGGGTCCGATCCCAAATAATGGCCGCTCTACCTCCAGAGCGCTGTACATTCTCTCTCCCCTTTACCGTCACTGGAGTCGACTTCGCTGGTCCCTTTCAAGTGAAGTCCTCTATTCTTCGACGATCCCCATATCTGAAAGCATATGTCTGTGTTTTCGTCTGTTTCTCCACAAAGGCGATACATCTCGAAGTTTGCTCAGATCTCACGACTGAAGCTTTTCGAGCAGCATTTGCTAGGTTTACCGGCCGACGGGGCTTTCCCAGCAAAATGATGTCGGATAATGGAAAGACATTCATTGGAGCCCAGCGTGCGATCAGTAAAGATCTTGTTCAATTTCTAAAAGAGGTTTCTACTGATATAGCAGCCAAATACAGCACCCAAGGTTGCGAATGGGTATTCATCCCGCCAAATGCACCTCACATGGGTGGCCTCTGGGAATCCGGAGTAAAAAGCTTCAAGACCCATTTTATTAAAATCGCCGGGTCGCATAGGTTTACGTTCGAGGAATTCCTCACACTCATAACTCGAATAGAGGCCGTTCTCAACTCCCGACCACTATCTCCTATGTCCCAAGATCCATCAGATTTACTTGCCCTTACTCCAGGTCATTTTCTTCGTGGTGGGCCACTTCTCGCTTTGCCGGAACCGAGTGCCGAATATCTGTCTCTCTCTACTCGGTGGCAAAAACTCAAGGTTCTTCACCATCAATTTAGCAGACGGTGGAAGGACGAGTATCTCAAAGAATTGCACAAGAGATACAAGTGGAAATATCCTCAAAAGGACATCACTGAAGGCGAGCTCGTCGTCGTAAAAGATGATCTACTACCCCCACACGAATGGCGCCTTGGTCGAGTAATCAAGGTTTACCGTGGGGCTGATAATCATATCAGAGTAGCTGATGTCCGTACTCAAAACGGAGTTTTTAAAAGACCCATAGTCAAATTATGCGTCTTACCCAATGACCCTCCCCCAAACTCTTAATCTCAATAAATCTCAAACTCATAATACATATTAGCATCCTTAATTTATGAGATAATAATAATTGTCCTATAATTACAGATCTCACGAACAAAGCGAAGTCTTCCGCTGTCGAGTGTGTGCGAGGTACCACCCGTTAAAATATTGCCGGTCGTTCCTTGCAATGACCCCAGACGAACGATATCACGTAGCGCGGAGTCATCGATATTGCATCAACTGCCTGGCAAGCTCCCATAGCACCGGGGCCTGCACATCGCTACGGAGCTGTCATGCCTGCGGTCTAGGGCATCATACCCTTCTGCACGCCCATTTTCCTGCGCGTCAGCGGATTGGTCGGGTTGTGCCAGTGCGACCATCTACTAATGAACGTCGGCGCATTGGCCAACGCGCTCGAAGTACGGCAGTGTCGGCCGTACAGCAACGCCTGCGATCGGCTGTAACGAGAATCCCATCTCAATCGCCAACACCGCAACGCGCACGCAATCACTCCACCCGTCGACAGCCCACACCACAACCACGGCGAAGCGTGCGATCTGGAAGAGAACGAAGATCGAGGCATCATCAGCTCCTGACAGCCGTGGTGATGGTTCTGAAGGAGGTAAAAATGACGTTGAACGGCCAATCCGTCCAAGGGGCCCGCGATGTTGAGGACCATGTAGAGGAACCTCTTATTGAGTTCGACTAAGTGCTCTCGGCATTAGTTGACGTCACCAGCACTGCTTCCGTCGTCTCCCGACGGAATTATTAGTTATTAGTTATAAGTAAATGAATTATTGAATTACCATAAAATACCACTCTGGTATTAGTTTTGTATTGAATTTCCTCTGAAATACCACTCTGGTATTTATCTTACAATGTATTATCCATATATCTTCTCTTTATATACCAATATATTGTAATAGATTATCTCAACCCATGAGATTATACCAGTTCACATACGGTATAAAATCCCATTGTTTGAGAAAGTCTAAAGTTAGTTCTTGAGCATCCCTTGCTTACAACCATTTCAATAAACTGAGGCCACTCTCCGTGGCATGTTATATATTTAAACCCACCAACGAAATTTGTGTTCTGATTTCTCCTCTTTTACCTCTTATCAATTAGTATGAAAATATTCAAATGTTATTAACACCAAGAATTAAATTATTATTTAGGGGAGCCCAACCAGGCAGGCACTGCGACCTAAAAGATCTTTTGTGCCATTCCCCATTTTATGACAAAAGACGTTCAGCTGACCTTTTGTAGAAGAAGATTTTATTTGATTAGCCGTCAGAAAAGGAACACCAAAAATTCTTCCTCTGAGCCGAGCCAAGGCCTCACACAGAATGTGAGGTGGCGACTCGTCATCTTCCAGACATAGACGACACTCTGTCTCATTAGACAGACCTATTTTGTTTAAGTGATATCTGAGCCCATAGTGTCCAGACATGTAGCCCACCAGTAGCCTAAGGTCAGATTTGGGATAAGAGATGGGCTTATTTTGGGCAAGCGGAACGATAAGCGCTTTTGCCTGTCTTAACCCTGGGATAGAGTTCCAATACTTTAGCCATTTTGCCTTAGACCACTCCTCAACGATAGATTTCGTATAGGTCCAGCCGACTCCGCAGAACGGATCGGGGCCAATGTGCTTGGTAGATGAACCTTGTCTAGCCAGTTCATCGCGGCCTCATTACCAACAATGTCACAGTGGCCGGGTATCCAACAAAGCGTCACTTTGTTACGGGTAGACAGGCGCTGGAGACTCTCAAAACACTCCTTCACCAGTATAGAGGAAAAACTCCATGAAGAGAGTGCTAAGAGAGCCGCCTGGCTGTCTGAAAAAATTACAATATTTGCGCCTTTAAGACCTTTATACAGGTTTATATGAGCGCAGGTCTCAATTGCATATATTTTGGCTTGAAAGACACTGGGCCAAATACCCAGAGGGATTGTGATACTAGTATTGGGTCCTACAACACCGGCACCAGAACCGCAGTCCATTTTCGAGCCGTCTGTATACCAATTGAAAGAAGAGGGACCGAAATCGGGACACTGGCCATCCCATTCGGACCTGGAAGGAAGAATGATGTTGAATTTCCTACCGAAACACAGATCCCTAACCATATAATCCGATACAGTACATATTGGAGTGTTAGGAATTTCGTCAAGAATGCTCAGGTGACCATAGTTGCCTTTTATTAAGCTTGACGATATACGCAGCCGCAAAGCAGTATTTGCGGCTGTTTTCTTGATGAAAATGTGTAATGGCACCAGGCCACTCAACGCTTCAATGGCAGGAGTTGGACAGGTGTGCATAGCTCCAGTTATGGAGACGCAAGCAAGCCTTTGGAACTTGTTAAGTTTGGTGATGGCCGAATTAAATACTCTGGTCTTAAAATATTTATGCATGGAAAGCATAATAAAATTGTATCACTGGAAATCAAGTTCAACACAGATATACACCTAGTCTTTATTCCTTTTAGAGGTTTTCCAGTTCCTGAAGAGAAAAACAGGCAGTAGTAGTTTCTTGAGGACAATGATACTACGGAGCATTATCTTTGTAGTTGTCCGACGTTCGCGAGAATCAGATTAGGGCTGTTGGATAGTGATATCTTGAGTATGAATTATGACCACACTCTCCCTCTTCCAGAGCTTTTAAGATTCATCAGTGAAACAAAGAAGTTCGAGGTTGAGATTCTGATTATTAACCCTTTTTTCTCAACTTTTTTATTGGGAGGTAAAAAAAATGTTTGTTATTTTATATTCGTAGATTTAGTCTTTGTTAAGAAAAAAAAATTATGAAAGAGGTTTTTGGGAAAGGCTGTAGAGCTTTTGGAATTTTGTACATTATAATGACCAAAATTTTAATTTTTGAATTTTTTTTTGTATAAAAAACAATTAAGGTTTATTTTGCAACGCAAACGCTGAACATACAAACAAGCTCTGATGCAAAACTAACAAGTTATCTTAGAAATGGGCAAACTTTAGGCCCACCTAAAAAGAAAAATTAGATGTATACTTTTAAAACGCCGTGACCCGTATAATTTTTTTTTCTCGAGTTCTATCAGCATCCACTTTCAGACCTTGTTATTTTTTCATTTGTTGAACAAAAAACAAATCAACACTATCACAATTTTTTTCACACCCGCAGAACATAATTCAAAAACCGTCAACCTTTCATGTCTTTTGTACACTATAATAACCAAATTACTCATTGTACATTATACTGTACATTAGAGTTGCGTGAATTTGTACACTATAATGTACACTTTTTTTAAGCTTGTAAAACAATTTTTTTTAACAACTTTTCTTATTATGAAATGGAGCTTTAACTTTCGTTTTAAACTATTATTATTAAAAAAAAGTTTATTTACTTGCTCAAAATTTTAATCTTTCTTCCTTTACTTCGTCAATTCACACAAATGTAATTTGGACTGTTTTTCAAAATCAAATAAAAAAAAACTGTATTCCCGTTTTTGCTCAAACTTAAATTATAAAGAGAAAAAACATGCTTGATTTAAAAAATAACTTTCAGAACCTTGTTATTTTTTCATTTGTTGAACAAAAAACAAATCAACACTATCACAATTTTTTTCACACCCGCAGAACATAATTCAAAAACCGTCAACCTTTCATGTCTTTTGTACACTATAATAACCAAATTACTCATTGTACATTATACTGTACATTAGAGTTACGTGAACTTGTACACTATAATGTACACTTTTTTTAAGCTTGTAAAACAATTTTTTTAAACAACTTTTCTTATTATGAAATGGAGCTTTAACTTTCGTTTTAAACTATTATTATTAAAAAAAAGTTTATTTACTTGCTCAAAATTTTAATCTTTCTTCCTTTACTTCGTCAATTCACACAAATGTAATTTGGACTGTTTTTCAAAATCAAATAAAAAAAACTGTATTCCCGTTTTTGCTCAAACTTAAATTATAAAGAGAAAAAACATGCTTGATTTAAAAAATAAATTTTTATTTTTTAAATTCCCGATAGATTTGAAAAGAGAGATAGTGAAATATGAACATTTTTTTGTACAATATATTAGCCAAAAACAACGAAAGGGTTAAAGTTTTTGAAAACTTACTTTTGTCACATCATACTATCACTTAGTGATATTGAGTTCAAAAAATCGGAATCACGTTTTTTCTTCATAATATAAGTAGTTGCTATTTCAACAACTTTCTATGTATTTTTTTGGAAGCGTAGATTTATTATTGAGAAGATTTTTGGGGTTCAAGTTTTCTTTTAGTGTGTGGAAACTTTTTTTTGTGATATATATACTGTATGTATAAAAATAACAGAAGAGATTTTAAAACAAAAAAGTTTTTTGGAGTGGTTTTTTAATCTAAAAAATCATAATTTTTCAATAAAAATCGTCAAATCGTCATTGGGCCAAAAAATCGTCAAAAAGATGATGAAATCGTCGTTCTGGCAACACTGTGCGTATACATACACAAATTCAAAGACAAATGAGAGAGAGCACAAAAACAAACAATAATGAACTTTTCTTTTCGTTTTGTTCCGCTTACAAAGAGTATAGATTGTAAGAGATCGCAATTTGCTCTTGCTAGAATCGAAACAAAAAATCGTAGAAACAAAAATGTATGAATGGATGAGTCTGACGTGTTTGATGAAATAAATATTTAACATTTCTTTTAGCAAATAATTTTCAACATTTACAGTATTTATATATTCTTTATATACAAATATGTAAACGTTTTGTTTTGATTGTATGAATTTTATATAAGAACTTTTACATCTTTTTCTACTGATTTCATGAAATCAAAATGCGAAGAAATATTATCACTATTTTCAACATTGTACCTAAATATATGTATGTAAATAAGTATATTTAGCTAAAATGTTAGAATTTTTCATATTTCATATTTTACATAATATATAAATAAATTATTCTTCTTGTACATTTTTACATCTATAACAACAAATCTCCTTCTTACTATGTATTTGGTAAATGCCTTTATTTCATTTCTGTTTCAAAATGTAGAATCACAACGAGGTGCAATGTAAAAACAGTATTTATTGAGTACCCATTTATGTGAGAAGATATAATTTGAATTCTGTTATATTTAATGAATAGGGCTATTCGCAACCTGGGGAAAATGATCTTGTACGAGTCCAATAATTAATTGCGACATTGCTTAGACAATTGGTTTTGATTCAATGTGTCAACAATTTCAAATTCCAATTGAGTTCAAGTGACTTCAAAACCTCAATTGACTTCAAGTCACTCCAATTTAGTGCAAATTGTCGGTTATTAACCATGACTTCAATTAAATTGAATGCATTCTTTTACAGCTCTGGTCTTTACTCAAAATCGATTGCAAAATTTCACACACACAAGACTAAAGTAAAAAATAATAATTTAAATAAAAAATATTTTTAATATACCACGTTTTTAAAATGGACTAAAAAGTATAAAATAATTTCTCCTAACCCCATACAGATTCACAACCACATATAGATTCCTTATCCCATACAGATTGTCTTGAAAATTTGTAACTGTGAATTTTAGTAGGACGAAAATACTTGTATGATTTAAAACGAAAAACGTGGAACGCATATGGATAGAGATAAAATTGCTAGCCATTTAGGTGAACTATTCATCCATCAATTTCCTATTGCATGCGAACCACATTTTCTGACAGAAATGAAATAACGACATTTGCCAAATACATAGTAAGAAGAAGATTTGTTGGTATATGATTTGAATGTAAAAAAATGGGCAAGGAAGATAATTTATTTATAAGTTTATGAAATATAAAATATGAAAAATTCCAACATTTAAGCTAAATATATTCAACTAAAATATTTCAACATTTTACCTAAATATACTTATTTACATATATTTAGGTAAAATGTTGAAAATAGTAAAATAAAATAGTACTTATATGAAATATGCAAAACCGCAACTAAACGTTTACATATTTGTATATGAAGAATATATAAATACTGTAAATGTCAAATGTTATTTGCCAAAAGAAATGTAAAATACTTGTTTTATCGAACACGTCAAACTCATCCATTCATACATTTTGTTCGCTGGATGGGTTGACAACCGTCACTTTCACACCATCGGTATTGCACCTACTCTGTAAACAAAATCCTCCTCTTAAAAGGAAAAATTCCTCCCCTTAAAATTTTCAAAACGGCAGCACTGATTGCGACCTCTTTGCATGTGTCTCTCCGATAGCCCGCGAGAAATTCCCCGCACCGGTATAATTTTATATTATTACAGCGAAACACGTTTAAAATTTATCAAGTTTAATGTTATTTTAATGTGGTCCAGAACTGACAGGTTAATACACCCAGAGAAATACTTACCTCGTTTGAAGAAAAACGGCTATCAAATTGAGGAAAAATAGGAATGATTTGGCGCCATAGAAATGGTTTCCTCATTTAGATATACAAAATTTCTTTGAATTGAGGAAATATTTTTTCTTTATTTTAGAGGAAAATTTCTTTGAAAGAAGGAAGTTTTCTATAAATTAAAGAAATATGTCTTCAATTTGTCTCAATATGAGAAATTGTATATAATTTAGGTAAAATTTTCCTCAGTTTGAGGAATAAGGAATACCTTTATAGAAAACAAAATCCTCAATTTATGGAATATTTTCTACAATGTTGTTTTAATTAAAAGGCATAGAAATCATATTTTTTTACTTGTATTCATTTATTATTTAATTTTTAATAAGTAATAAGGTTTACATTCATACACCCAGAAAAATACCCATATACAAAGAAAAAGTTTCCTCAATTTGAATCCACGAAAATTTCTCTCGCTTAAGTAAATTTTCCTCAAAATGAAGATAAATGTGCTCCTTTCATGCAACCATGGTGTTCAATTTGAAGTAAGTTATGTCTTAATTTTTACAAATTTAGTTGCATAGAAAATGTAAGAAAGAGACGAATATACCAAAAATGTTCTCTATACAAAATTTTAATATACACAAAAACTAGCTTTACTCTTTTGGCCTTGGCAGACAATCGCGTACGCTTTGTTTTTCTTTTGATTTTTTAGTTGGCGTCTCTATTTCAAGCGAAGCGGTTGTGTTTGTGGCTGTTGATATATTTTGTGAAAAAAAAAATAAAATATATTGAAAAGATATAAATTTCAATAAACTTCAATTTATAATTTTTTGATGGCCATAAGGAAGTTTTGATCATTTCAAGACGACGACGCCTGTAGTTTATGTAAAAATACGTATGAATGTAAACCTTAATACTTATTAAAAATAAAATAATAAATGAATACAAGTAAAAAAATATGATTTCTATGCCTTTTAATTAAAACAAAATTGTTGAAAATATTCCATAAATTGAGGATTTTTTTTCTAAAAAGATAGTAAATTGAATTCAATTTATGGAAAATTATTTCTCATATATTTATAGAAAACTTCCTTCTTTCATAGAAATTTTTCTCTAAAATAAAGAAAAAATATTTCCTCAATTCAAAGAAATTTTGTATATCTAAATGAGGAAACCGTTTCTATGGCGCCAAATCGCCGTTTTTCTTCAAACGAGGTAAGTATTTCTCTGGGTGTACGTATTTTAACATACACTACAGGCGTCGTCGCCTTGAAATGATCAGAAGATACATATAGCCATCAAAAAATTATAAGTTGAAGTTTATATCTTTTCAATATATTTTATTTTTTCACAATATATATATATTTTTTTTCACAAATTTTATCAACAGCCACACAAACAAACACAACCTCTTCGCTTGAAATAGAGACGCCGACTAAAAGATTCAAAAGATAAACAATGCGAACGCGATTGTGTGCTAAGGCCAAAAGAGTAAACTAGTTTTTTCTGTATACCAAAATTTTGTATGGAGAACATTTTTGGTATATTCGTCTCTTTCTTACATTTTCTATGCAACTAAATTTCTTACAATGAAGAAATAACTTACTTCAAATTGAACACCATGGTTCCATGAAAGGGGCACATTTTTCTTCATTTTGGGGAAAATTTACTTAAACGAGAGAAATACTTCCCTCGTTTGAAAAACAACGGCTATCAAATTGAGGAAAAATGGGAATGATTTGGCGCCATAGAAACGGTTTCCTCATTTAGATATACAAAATTTCTTTGAATTGGGGAAATATTTTTTCTTTATTTTAGAAAAAAATTTCTATGAAAGAAGGAAGTTTTCTATTTCTAGAAATTGCGTTTTTCAAATGAATAATATTTTATTTCATTATGAGAAATTGTATATAATTTAGGTAAACTTTTCCTCAGTTTGAGGAATAATTTTTCATAAATTGAAGCCAATTTACTACCTTTTTAGAAAAAAAAATCCACAATTTATGGAATATTTTCTACAATTTTGTTTTAATTAAAATGCATAGAAATTATTTTTTTTTTTTTTACTTGTATTCATTTATTATTTTATTTTTTCATACGTATTTTTACATACACTATAGGCGTCGTCGCCTTGAAATGATCAAAACCTCCTTATGGCCATCAAAAAATTATAAATTAAAGTTTATTGAAATTTATATCTTTTCAATATATTTAATTTTTTGATGTGTAAACATTTTATCTCACGGTATGGGCAAAATTTCAGATGTATAAAATGTAAGAATAACTGTATCGGAAGATGTAAGATAACTGTAACGTCCAGTTCACCTCTCGCTCGCACTACTGCGCGGTATTACTGTGCTACTCTAAACAACAAAGAGAAGAAGAGAGGGAGAAATTAAAATACGAGCGGAGTTTGTTTGTTTATGTTTCGATCAATTTACTCACACATATATGTACATACGAAAACAAAATGTGTGTGCACATTTATTCGTGACAGAATTATTTGTTGGTATTAAACGTATGGAGATCGACTATACCATACAAGCAGAGAAGTCGCCGTAGCAAACACAGACGTTTGATAGGTTTTGCATTCGGTTAGTTAGATTGGATTAAAATTAAATATTTTTTAAAATATAAAAACATTATAAAATGATAAATAATAAGGAATCTAGGTTTCAATAAATGTATAAACAAAATGTAGTGATAATGATAGCAAACCACGGCATTATAAAAATTTTGCTTTGTGCATTGACCTTAGAAAGGCAACACTTTTTTATCTATATAAACAGCAAATATGTTAAACAGAAAAAATCAAACTTATTTATTATAAAATCACTTATTTACTTCAATAAAAAAAATTGTTTCTTATTTTTATGAAATGCAGTTAAGGCAGTTCTCTTTGAGGTGCTTTTAAAAAGTAGTGAGGTGACTGGTTATCCCTGTTGCCTTTTTAAGAATAAATGCGGAAAGCACTTTTCGTCGCCTGAGAATTAATTTGGCGTATGTGTGTACAAATTCATATACCTATACGCCAAATAAATTCTCAGCCGACTTTATGTAAAATTTTCGCATATAATAAAATTTCAAATCGACAGGAAGAAAAACTTAAAGCGCGGAAAAAAAGTTGCAATTACAGCTGGTGCAATTGCAAAATATTTTTGCTATTACAACAACAAATATATGCGATATGGAATAAAAATTTGCATTTACAATGATGCAAGACCATTTGCAATTTATAGCGGATTGGGCTAATATATATAAAAGATAATGATATCTAATAAATTTTTAAGTTTATAAAAGAATTGTTTTAGTTTGAATTATTTACCTAGCATATAGATTATACATCAAATCCCTATATATGGCGATACATATGCGAGCTTATGTATATGGCATTTAGTTAGCTTAACTGTTTACACGTCAAATATCTTGCGTGCCTTGCACACATCCATTTTTTTTTTTTTCACAAAATATATCAACAGTCACAAACACAACCGCTTCGCTTGAAATAGAGACGCCAACTAAAAAATTCAAAAGAAAAACAAAGCGTACGCGATTGTCTGCTAAGACCAAAAGAGTAAAGCTAGTTTTTGTGTATACTAAAATTTTGTATGGAGAATATTTTTGGTATATTCGTCTCTCTCTTACATTTTCTATACAACTAAATTTGTAAAAATGAAGACATAACTAACATCAAATTGAACACCATGGTTGCATGAAAGAAGCACATTTATCTTCATTTTGAGGAAAATTTACTTAAACGAGAGAAATTTTCGTGGATTCAAATTGAGGAAACTTTTTGTTTTAGAGATGGGCATTTTTCTGGGTGTACTACTAACCATCCGCCTTTACACACAAACTGCCAGTGTGTTCTTTGCAATGGTTTCTCAGGTATACAGTTTCAAACATTTTCTTTGCATGGGAGGTGTCACGCATATTTTATTTATTCCATTCATTTTTTTTTCTAGCATTTTCCATTGACAATCAAAGCTCTCTACACCCAGAAAAATACCTATCTCTAGAACAAAGAAAAAGTTTCCTCAATTTGAATCCACGAAAATTTCTCTGGATTAGGTAAATTTTCCTCAAAATTAAGAAAAATGTGCTTCTCTCATGCAACCATGGTGCTCAATTTGAAGTAAGTTATTTCTTCATTTTTACAAATTTAGTTGCGTAGAAAATGTAGGAAAGAGACGAATATACCCAAAATGCTCTCCATACAAAATTTTGGTATACACAAAATACTAGCTTTACTCTTTTGGCCTTAGCAGACAATCGCGTACGCTTTGTTTTTCTTTTGAATTTTTTAGTTGGCGTCTCTATTTCAAGCGAAGCGGTTGAGTTTGTGGCTGTTGATATAATTTGTGAAAAAAAATATATATTTATTGTGAAAAAAAATATATATATTGAAAAGATATAAATTTCAATAAACTTCAATTTATAATTTTTTGATGGCCATAAGGAAGTTTTGATCATTTCAAGGCGACGACACCTGTAGTGTATGTAAAAATACGTATGAATGTAAACCTTAATACTTATTAAAAATAAAATAATAAATGAATACAAGTAAAAAATATGATTTCTATGCCTTTTAATTAAAACAACATTGTAGAAAATATTCCAGAAATTGAGGATTTTTTTTTCTAAAAAGGTAGTAAATTGACTTCAATTTATGGAAAATTATTCCTCAAACTGAGAAAAATTTTACCTAAATTACATATATTCAATTTCTCATATTGAAATAAAATATTATTCATTTGAAAAACGCAATTTCTACAAATTGAAGACTAATTTCTTTAATTTATAGAAAACTTCCTTCTTTCAAAGAAAATTTTCTCTAAAATAAAGAAAAAATATTTCCTCAATTCAAAGAAATTTTGTATATCTAAATGAGGAAATCGTTTCTATGGCGCCAAATCATTCCCATTTTTCCTCAATTTGATAGCCGTTTTTCTTCAAACGAGGTAAGTATTTCTCTGGGTTTAACCACAAATAATTTAGGAAATATACCTTATAAAACCGAGGTGGAACAGTCACTAACTCAAGTCTACCCATACTTTACCCACCAAATTCCATTGACAAATCATATTATCATTCCAAATCTTAGTACTGAACTAAAAATAGTTTCTAAGAAATATATATAAAAGCAATAGAGTTGAACGGAAAAGGCTACGCCTATCCATATTTTTTCAAAGAATGCCATTGACAAATAACATTTTTTATAGACGTGCCACAAATGAATACTGAGATATTAAATAGCTAAAACTCAGATTATATAGGAGATGCTATGTTCCCTTTTTTCAATTTCACAGACCTTTTTCCTGCGGCATTACATTGCCAATTAACATCCTTGTACTAAATCTCTGGTTGAGGAGATATACCCAAAAATTATTTGAGTTATTGATGGGCATATGTCTATGAAATCAAGTTACAGTTTTATATAATAGTATAAAAAAAGAATCACTTGGGGGGGGGGGGTTCACATGTAGTGGGATTCGAACTCATGACACAAAAAAAAATCACAATTTCGTTGCACAACCACAACTTTATTCTCCTTTTTAACTCACTAAGCCACAAACCTTTACAAAATAATGTGATCACATTAGTAATATATAACAATGCCTTTTGTGTGTTTGCATGTTTTATATTCTCCTTTGTCGGTATTTGTTTTACATGTTGTATATTTATTTTTTTTCCACCACACCGATAAAAAAAAAAATATATATTGAAAAAAATAAAATTTATTTGGTCCCGCTTCAAGTGGGATTCCAACTAACTATTCCACAACTCTTTCCTACATACACCACTTTACCTTCCCTTCTAACCAACTCATCCACACACCACTATGAAATACTCTGATCAAATTAGTAATATTAGTTACATTCATGCAAATGGAAAAGAATTTCAAACGCAAACCTCATACGCATTCTTTTCTGCTTTGTGTTTGTGTGGTGGAAAAACATAAATATTTACAATAACAAATGTAAGGGGAACAAATTTTTAATATAAAAATACATTTTACAGGTAAACTATTAACTTTAGATATATGCCACCACTGACATTATTTTAGCAAACGATAAGATCTATAATCTTTCTATACAAAATTTTTATCTACCTCTTATAGTTTAAGTAGCATTTTGCATTAGGTAGCTAAATTTTATAAAAAAAAAGCTGACTTTGGTCCAAATAAAAAAACTATTTGAAAATTACTTAAAATAAATATCGACTTAACTCGACAATTCTTCAAAGCAATTACATACTAAATTTCATGACAATCCGTTGCGAAATATAGAAACCTATTAGGACTAAACATTTAACAGAGCTCTATTTTATATATATAGAAGATTAAAATTTTTTCATTACTGAAAAAATACATATTCAATTTTACGTGTTTGCTGCATTAATTAAAAATAGTGTTTTACATACGAGTTCTTAGCTTTAATTATCATTATTCGATTTATATAAATGTTACTAGATGCGGAGGCCATAATTAAAGATGCTGCCAACAAAAACGTAAAATTCCAAAAATTGGACTTACGAGGTTGAGTTAGAAATCAGTCGATATGTAGAATTTGATTGTTAAATAAGATCTTCTGGTTTTGTTCGTTTCAGTCTTCGTTTTCATCCATTTAAGTTGATGAGAACTGAAGCTTCTTCGTTGACGTGGCTGCATAACCGCTCTGTATGCTTCGTAGCTATTTTAAATACTTATCGCGGTTGCTACGGACTCCACTGCAAGATCGCGTTCGAGGTCTGAGCTACGCGCAAACCATGATAGAAGTATTTAGAGGTAGATGCATTTTTTCAAAAAATAGCCATTTTGACAAGTAAGAGGAACATTTTAGAGATGTATTTTTTGAAATTTTATTTTATTTAATTTTTATTAGCAAATACCTTTAACATATTAAGTGTTAAAAAATAATATAAAAAGCAACAACTAATTCTCCCTATGCACATGCAATACTATGCAAACTATTTTCTTATAAATTCTCACTTAAAAATTTCACTATGAAAATACAAATCTGTTGCAAAAAGAAGAATAGTATCAAAAGAAATGTTTTCCCAATTGTCAAAGTTCCTTTTATTTGTCAAAATGCTTCTACCTTCTTAATTCTTCTGCCATGGCACATTAAAAGCATGGCGTAGCACTTTGTTTTGAAATCGTTGAATATTACGTATGTTACTTTTTCTGGAACATCCCCAGAGTTGTGCTCCGTATAGCCACACAGGCTTCAAAATTGGTTTGCAGATTAATAATTTGTTTTGTGTGTCGTTTAACGCTTTTTGCAGCTGCATCGTAGATTCGCTTTCTGTTTTGGCTACAGCTAAGACAGCTGTATCATGTGCATAGGTGGCTGTAACGCAGTTCTGTGTATTGGGTAAGTCACATGTAAATAACAAATACAACATTGGTCCCAGTACGCT